>JAUIMM010000072.1:2487500-3012500 GCA_031769625.1 Taudactylus pleione
CAAAACTGAGTCAGTGAATTGGTTCAGTGTTGAGCTGAGTAAAGGTCTATGGTCTAGCACAGTATTACTATTTATGTATGAAAACAGAGATGGGACACAGAGGGGCGTGAGATAATGGATCACTGTGGTGAGATAATCCATGGATAAATGTAATATTATCGCGTCTGTCTCTACGTATCAGTATATGCTAATTCCATTGTTTTTCTTTTTCATGCTCACCAGCTTCTAGCAGTAAGAATGTGAGTATGAGATCTATGTGGGGATACAGACATACGTTGTAGTGTTTTGTACATCTGGGGATCAGAGAACTGTGTGAATAGGACCAATCCATGTCACTTGCTATGTTATGTACAGTAACTACTGTAGTGAGTAGGGAAGTAATATGGGGGTTTATGGTTCTGGCCCAAGATGCATTTTCTGGGACATCCAACCACTTTTATAACTGTTTATGCTCCATTAACATTACATATGCCCCTAGTAGTAAGTAGTGCAGGTGGTAGTAATATAGTGTCCAGAGACCGCCGTCGGATGGGTGTAATCGGTTGCTTGGCCGCTTCCCATGTGACTTGTTATAACTGTGAAAAGCTGCTCTGTACATGTGCAGAACAGTATTCCTGCTCCGCTCCCAGGCAGTGACGTAGCAATCTGTGACCACCGGCATCACTTCCCAAATCACACCCCTGAATGCCATGCCAACAGCACTCTGCACTCCTGCTCATGGCATGTGCCCCAAAGAGGGGAACTCACTTCTGTGGATTCAGAGATCAGCAGCAGGGGGACTGATCAGTCCTCCCTCACCTACCTTCCATGGTGGTCTGTGTGTGGGGAAGGGGCAATGCCATAGGAGGGGAGTGGGTAATGCAGGTCTGTGCCACTCCTTGGGCATATTTTTTGTTGTAAATATGTTTAGAATTGTGCTTTTATTTAAAGATTTACATTGTTTGGCTCATTTATTTGTTCTTTTAACAAAAAATACTTAGTGTCATGGTGAATAATAAATGTAACAGTGTCATAGCTAGAGCGCTCTATCTGAGCATCACTTACAGCAGCAAGTTTTGTAACCTTTGTAATGTGTTCATCCCTAATTTAGGAGAACTCCCCGGCAACGTATGCTGCGGTGGAGCCTACAGAAACATAAAGGAAGACACTGAGCAGATGACAGTGAGGACCACCTGCCTCGTGCTCTCACACACTGACCGCTCCCTGATGAATTATATATGTATTTCCTCTGTATGTACCCATCTGACGACATGTGCTGGGAATACACCGTCACTCATAACCAGGAGATATAGGAGGGGGAAGTGATGGGGTGATCCGCTCTATAAGTGATGTAAGTCAGGACTGTAATGTGAGCTGCCTTCTCATTCCTCCATCTCCCTTCATGTATAATATGTTACACACAATATTGAAATATAAAATGTACAATTATGATCTATTTATTGTAGTAAGTTTAAAAACATGGTAAATAAAGGTAAAGCCCACATATAACTGCAATTATATTTCTATATAACACAGCAGAAAGAGAGCAAACACAATAAAGGTTGTAGGCAATGTGCGGATATGTCTATACTTTGTATGACTCATTTCTCCTTTTCCTATATACATAATGGAGCAAACCTAGTACTCGCCGGTCTTACAGCTGTGGTTCCCGGGCTGGTTGTAGTGAGCCCTTTATCTATAGGGCTGCTCCCCTGCTCTGCGCCATGTTGCCATCATCACTAGATTTGAGCAATACCCAACCAAAATCTGATTGCGCCTCTCGGTGAAAGCCTGATGATGATGTTGGGTTTGTGATGGATGGGGTCAGGCTATTAGTAGCTGATGTACTATGGTCCACACTACTAGACAAAGAGCTTCTGAGCCGGTGACTGGTGCCTGCACTGTACTAGATGCCGTAATATTTACAAAATACCCTTAAGGTCAGTTTTGTCAGGTTGTCTTTTACCCTCCTGATGAGGACGAGTGGGATGTGTGTAAAGCAGCATTTAATGTATGTTTTTAGTTATTCTACCATTTTCAGGTCTGACGTTGATAGCTTTGTTTAATATAGTGCAATATGTTCCTCCAGCCTATAGATGTCACTGTTGTAATCTATAATACTTCTGTGCTGCAGAATGGGGTTTGTTTATCTCTCCTGTGCATGCCCACTAAATCCTATCCAGATGAAATTCTATCTTATGTATGTGATACATCCTTATAGTATTATGCTGCACACAGATTGGGTAATGTGGCTGACACTGACAGCGTGCCTCTCTACTCTATTGTTACTCCTGGCCGATGCCAGCCGCACAGGTTTTCTTATCTCCTGGAAGAGTGGCGCGTATGCTACCATTGAAGTGCTTGACGTGTTGTGGATCATCCAGCCATATACACAGTTATGTCTATTTTTCAGTTTCTTTTTATACCTGATGTTTATACATACAGGGTCTTATTCAGACAATCACATCCCCAATCGTAAATAAATATGCTAATTGCAAGCTGCGAGACTCTCCTCTTGTACGTGGGTAAGATGTGACAGGATGGCAGCAATACTTTAGGTGATAGGGGGGCCCTTCATGTATGTTCTAGAGTCTGAAGGTACAAAATGCGTGTGTACTGCAGTGACAATTCTGATGGATCATTAGAGAAAAGGGGACTGTATGTGATTTCATGCAAATGGTGAAAACATGCTCATTTATGCAAAGTGACATTTACACCAGGGTCACAGCACTCACCCTTCTCAGCATACTTCCCTACTCACAGACTGGCCCAGAGGCTCCCAACAATCAGGTATTGCTGCCTGCTGTCCCGAAGGATGGGCAAGTCTCCTGCAGCCGGCCTGCACTACACACAGGAGCCCACTTAGCAGGCATGAGTGGTCTGAATTGTCATTCTAGGCCCCTAACTCAGTTTGGGAATGAGCTTGGTGCTGTACAGTGAGGGTAAGGGCCACGATGATGATTAAATAATACCCTGCACCTCTCACCTATGCCATTGCCCCTACTGTGCCGACCTGGCAGCCCAATAATTGGCAAACATGTTTTTCTGGCACTCAGCAAATACATGCTCACACCTGTACTCTGGTAGCGTTTACACTTTGGGATGTGGGGTTTTTGGTTTCTGTAATAAAAGGATTACTACATGCACGGTGTCTTTATTTTCAGATTTTCTTTACAGATGGACTACAGGTGCCAATGGGACCTTAATGTCTGGGCATGTTGGCACTTGTGCCATGCGGGGCAGGCTTGCTGGGACATGCAGTCTGTCCAAATCAATATTAATTATTTAATTACTATTACCCATTTACCAAAAGCCCAGAGAGTGAGCGTACGAGATCTTTGCTTTTAACCCCGGGCTGGTTGTCCCTCGGGAGAAAGGATGTCATATTTAAGGGCCCTGCTCTTCCAAGGGTTTCCAGCATAACGTAATGGCATAGAAACGACACGCTGTGAATCTCTCGGCTATAGCTATGTATACCCCGCGCTGCTTCAGCTTGATGTTGGTTATTGGGAAATAGGGTGAACTCCAATGCCATAAATCTCAAGTATTTAATTAGTTTTCTTTCACAAAATGATGCAATTTTTATATTTAAATGTTTTTAGGGAGACTGTGGGACTGATAGTGTAGGGGGTATACGCACCCACAGTGCTTCTCCCTTCTCCGTATGGCCCCTTCAACATGTCACCCCCAGGCTATTATACAGTGTAAACCCAAGCTGATAGGTAACGTACATTCCCAGCAGCCTAATCAGACAGTGCACAGATATAGTCATTCATCCAGCAGTTATGGCCTATACAGACCTTTCTAGTGTATGTTGCTCCAGGCAGGAAGATGGGGATGACATGTAAACCCATCTGGAGTAACAATCACTGTATCAGAATGTATGGCTGGCTGTGGGGGGCACAGTAGCGCCTGGCACACAATCACTATCAGAATGTATGTATGGCTGGCTGTGAGGGGCACACAATCACTGTATCAGAACGTATGGCTGGCTGTGGGGGGCACACTAGTGCCCAGCACACAATCACTGTATCAGAACGTATGGCTGGCTGTGGGGGGCACACTAGTGCCTAGCACACAATCATTGTATCAGAACGTATGGCTGGCTGTGGGGGGCACACTAGTGCCTAGCACACAATCATTGTATCAGAACGTATGCCTGGCTGTGGGGGCACACTAGTGCTTAGCACACAATCATTGTATCAGAACATATGGCTGGCTGTGAGGGGCACAGTAGCGCCTGGCACACAATCACTGTATCAGAACGTATGGCTGGCTGTGAGGGGCACAGTAGCGCCTGGCACACAATCACTGTATCAGAATGTATGGCTGGCTGTGGGGGGCACAGTAGCGCCTAGCACACAATCATTGTATCAGAACGTATGGCTGGCTGTGGGGGCACACTAGTGCTTAGCACACAATCACTGTATCAGAACGTATGGCTGGCTGTGAGGGGCACAGTAGCGCCTGGCACACAATCACTGTATCAGAACGTATGGCTGGCTGTGAGGGGCACAGTAGCGCCTGGCACACAATCACTGTATCAGAACGTATGGCTGGCTGTGGGGGGCACACTAGTGCCTAGCACACAATCATTGTATCAGAACGTATGGCTGGCTGTGGGGGCACACTAGTGCTTAGCACACAATCATTGTATCAGAACGTATGGCTGGCTGTGAGGGGCACAGTAGCGCCTGGCACACAATCATTGTATCAGAACGTATGGCTGGCTGTGAGGGGCACAGTAGCGCCTGGCACACAATCACTATCAGAACGTATGGCTGGCTGTGGGGGGCACACTAGTGCCTAGCACACAATCATTGTATCAGAACGTATGGCTGGCTGTGGGGGCACACTAGTGCTTAGCACACAATCATTGTATCAGAACGTATGGCTGGCTGTGAGGGGCACAGTAGCGCCTGGCACACAATCACTGTATCAGAACGTATGGCTGGCTGTGGGGGGCACACAATCACTGTATCAGAACGTATGGCTGGCTGTGGGGGCACACTAGTGCCTAGCACACAATCATGGCAGGAAGCCGCCCCAAGCTGGCGGTATGAGTGAGGACATTGATATATTGTAGCTGGTTATATTACCGTCCATGATGTGCATTGTGCTATCATTGGCCTGTAACCTGTTAGGTGCCCTGATCATTATCTGCAGTGTGACTTGGATAATACAATAACAGAGGAGCCGGATGTCTACCATTCAAGCCCATGTGAGTGTGTGATCCAGAACAGCAAGCACCAAAGCCGGCAGTGTACTTGCCTATACGCTGACTGAGCTATGTCACACATTACATCTGGGCTGAGATATTACTCCGTGTCATCAGTCGCCATGGAAGCTCACCTTGTGCCTCATACCATATATCAGACACCTGTACTAGCTCACTGACATCTCTCACAGCATAAGGTAACAGGGCAACTTTCTTCCATCAACCAGACAGGCCCATTATCCAAGGTAGTAACAGAGACCCTGCCAGGGGAGCCACACCGTGACCTCTACCAAAGCAGCTACACGGGCCAATAGCCATCTGAGCCAGCCCCCACCATCCGGCGTCTCCAACCCATGCTCTGTGCAGGTGGAGAGACATTCATCTATGACATGTACAAGGCTGGAGCCACATACAAGGAGGCCTGCTTGCTGATTCAGACGGAGAATCTTGCCATCAACACTGTCCTATGTAACAGGATATTACCCCACTTTAAATATATCCTAAGGGAAAGCATTACACAGGTGGGACACATGGCCAAATAGCCCCAGCCAAGTCAGCACTGAGCTGTAGTCCCTGGAAGATCAGGCGTACAACAAAAATTGTTCCCCACCCCCATCGTGCTGACAGCACTAAGGCTATTCCCACACCTCCTGGTGGTGGATGGAGGTCAGTGTTTGATAAAAAAAAAATATATATATATATATATATATATATTAATGTGAAGGCCTGGGGATGCATAGGCATGCTGGGACTTATAAACATCAACCCATTATCATGTCAGCGGGATGGGGAGCAGCCGCCCAGCTGGCTACATATGTACCCACAAATCATAGATAATAATTTTGAGAAAAATCAACATTGTAATAATTTTCTCTTATGTGTATAGTGAGACGTTAGTGCCAAATCCATTATACTAACTGCTTTGTGATGTTACTGGGGACCCTGGCTCTAGTCCCTATGTAAGTTTACAATGAGGAAGGCCAGTCAGATGCTTGGTGCATAGGGAGAGGAATCAGTAGCAGAAAGAAAGAAGTGATAATACCACTGTATAGGTCATTGGTACGTCCTCATCTCCAATACTGTGTTCAGTTCTGGAGGCCATATCTCCAGAAGGATATTAATACATTAGAGACTACAAAGAAGGGCAACTAAAACGGTGCAAGGTCTACACCACAAAACGTACCAGGAAAGACTAAGAGATCCTAATATGTATAGTTTGGAGCAGAGAAGGGAAAGGGGGGACATGATAGAAACGTTCAAAGAAAGAGAAATGTCTCCTTTACCTTGTTAAACCCCTTTATATATATTTGAATAAGTATTAGAACAAGAGGACATGTTCTGGGACTGGAGGGTGGTAGGTTCAGGGGAAATTCAAGGACAAATGACATCACAGAAAGGGTAGTGGGCAAGTGGAATAGCCTCCCATCAGAGGTGGTAGAGGCTAAGACAGTAGAGCAATTTTCACATGCATGGGATAGACATAAGGATATCCTTCAGAAGAAGTAAGGATCAATAAGGGTTGAGGTAATAATATGTTTAAGAATGCGGCAGACGGAGACATTGACAGCAGATAAGAACCACTTGGCCCTTCTAAAGTCTATCACCATTAGTGCAGCCGGCTATTACTGCACGGAGCTATACGGCTCTTATGTAGAGCGTAGCACTTTTTAATAACCCTAGAAAATGATGCGTAATGTAGTTACTGGGTACACACTATACAGATATATCTGCAGATGATGGTTGTTCATACACACTGACCGGCCGTCTTCTGTGCCTGGCTGCAGGCCCCTGAAGCGTGTCCCTCACCCCCCCCCCCCTGCTGCCGCTATGTGTGTGTACGGATGGTCTGTCCATCAGCGGTGCAGCACAGCCAATGCAATATATGTCTGAACGACGACATTCACAGACATATAGCGGGTACACACTGGCCAACGGGCAGCAGATAGATATATTGGCTGATCAAATACCTGTGCGTACCCAGCATTAGGCTACAATGGCTACAGCATCTGTAATGTCTAATATACAACATATACACTGAGAAAAATCTCCTTAGCACTATATAACCTGAAATAGCTCAATTACCCCAGTGCAATGGCCAACATACAGAAAGATCACCTTGGGATTAGATCCCCAAACCACATCACCAGAGAGGACTTAGTCTGTATGGTGCTATTTCAGGTTATATAGTGCTAAATCCTCTCTGGTGATGTGGTTTGGGGATCTAATCCCAAGGTGATCTAGTTTTGCTATATATTGGCCATTGCACTGGGGTGATTGATAACATTTACACAAATCCTTTCATCACTATAGGACCTGAGATAGCTCTGTCTGTATGGTGCCAGGTCACAATGGGATTAGAACCCCAGACTCCACCACACTACTCAAAAAAAAAAAATTGTAATAAACTAAATGCTGAAACCGAGCCCGTGCTTCCTCTTGCTGACCTCCCTACTGGTAATGCTGGGAGATGTCCTGTCTCGTAGCTAGGTGCCTCTATGGGCACCAGGAGGTCTATGAGCCATTCATCATCCAGCCACATACTACATTTATCCACATACAGCGTGCAGGAGGTTACAGCAGAGTTTCCAAAACTGCCATTACAGTCCAGGTATTAAGGATAGCTTGAGTGCAGGTGACTGAAATATTACATCAGTCAATTTGATTTAACCATCTGGACTGTAATAGCAGAGTTTGAGAAACTCTGTGCTGAAGGGAAGGCCTTCAGGAGATTTGAACCAGGGGTTCCGCCAACATTGCCAGGAGTGACATCAGTGTCTAAGCCACACGGGGTTCAGTCAGACAGGCAGATATTTCCCACTTTTATCACTTAGATTAGTGCAAAATCCATAATACTAAATGGAAACCTACACGGGGACTAGAACCATGGTCACCACCAACATCACCATTAGAGCAGCAGGGTATTAGTGCACTGAGATATACAGCTCTTACTTAGAGCTCTGCACTTTTTACTGTAATTAATCAGCCATGTGCACCATTTAAGGCACTGAAAGGAAGCAAGACTGGGGACTTTTCCCATGATCAACCCAATGAGGCACCTGGCTACATGAATTTACCCTGTCAGTGGGAGCCTGCTCCTGGTTTATGCAAGCGGGGAGACTGAACCCCATACTTTATTTTAGCACCTTGCTGGATGATTAAAGCCCATCATGGTCTTGTTTTGTTGTATAATGGTTATTGCACTGGGGTGATTCATGGCATTGAGAAAAATCTCATCACTATAAGAAATGAGATAGCTCAGTCTATATGTCAGCAGGATCGCTATGGTGGTAGAGTTGGGGGTTCGAATCCCATCATGGTCTTGTTTTGTTGTATATTGCCCATTGCACTGAGGTAATTCATGGCATTGAGAAAAATCTCACTATAAAAGCTTAGGTGGCTCAGTCTGTATGGTGGCAGCTTCTCTATGGTGCTGGAGAGGGGGGTTCTAATCCCATGGTGGTCTTGTTTTGTTGTATATTGCCCATTGCACTGAGGTGATTGATAACATCGAGAAAAATCTTCTCATCACTATAAGACCTGAGATGGCTCAGTTGGTTGGCAGGAGTTCTAATCCCATGGTGAACTTGTATGGGGCAGTTTGTTACTTTTTATGGTACTCCAAAATAAAACTTTAAAAAAACCGAGCCCGGGCTTCCTATCGCTGACCTCCCTACTGGCAATGCTGGCGGATGCCCTGTCTCAGAGCTCCTGGTGGGGGATGCTCCTTGCAAGCTCTGATTGTGTTTTATACACATCAGAGCTGCTGGGAGCATCCTCCACCGATGTGCCCATAGAGGCACCTAGCTACATGAGCCATTCATCATCCAGACACATACTACATTCATACACATACTGCATTCATCCACATTCAGCATGCAGACATACAAGGGGCTAAAGCAGAGTTTCCAAAACTCGGCCATTAGAGTCCAGGTTTTAAGGATAGCCATGCGTGAGCGCATGTGACTGAAATATTACATCAGTCAATTTGATTTAACCATCTGGACTGCAACAGCAGAGTTTGGGAAACTCTGTGCTAAATGGAAGGCCTTCAGGAGATTTGAACCTGGGGTTCCACCAACATTGCCAGTAGTGAGATCAGCGTCTAACCCACTAAGCCACACAGGCTTCGTTCATATAGTGAGATATTTCTTCGTTTTATCAATGAGCCTAGTGCAAAATCTACAATACTAAATATAAATTTGCACAGAGATTAGAACCGGGGTGTTCACTAACATCACCATTAGTGCAGCAGGGTATTAGTGCACTGAGCTATCCGGCTTTTACATAGTGTGTAACACTTTTTAATGCCCTTCATCAGCAATGTGCACCATTTAAGGCACTGAAAGGAAGCCAGACTGGGGACTGATGGTGATTGATAACATTGAGAAAAATCTTCTCCTCACTATAAGACCTGAGATGGCTCAGTCTGTATGGGGGCAGCTCCTCTATGGTCCTGGAGTCAGGGGTTCTAATCCCATGGTGGTCTTGTTTTGTTGTTTATTGCCCATTGCACTGGGGTGATTGATAACATTGAGAAAAATCTCCTAATTGTTATAAGACCTGAGGTGGCTCTGTTGGATGGCAGGTCCTCTATGGTGCTGGAGTCGGGGGTTCTAATCCCATGGTGAACTTGTATGGGGCAGTTTGTTACTTTTTATGGTACTCCAAAATAAAACTTTAAAAAAACCGAGCCCGGGCTTCCTATCGCTGACCTCCCTACTGGCAATGCTGGCGGATGCCCTGTCTCAGAGCTCCTGGTGGGGGATGCTCCTTGCAAGCTCTGATTGTGTTTTATACACATCAGAGCTGCTGGGAGCATCCTCCACCGATGTGCCCATAGAGGCACCTAGCTACATGAGCCATTCATCATCCAGACACATACTACATTCATACACATACTGCATTCATCCACATTCAGCATGCAGACATACAAGGGGCTAAAGCAGAGTTTCCAAAACTCGGCCATTAGAGTCCAGGTTTTAAGGATAGCCATGCGTGAGCGCATGTGACTGAAATATTACATCAGTCAATTTGATTTAACCATCTGGACTGCAACAGCAGAGTTTGGGAAACTCTGTGCTAAATGGAAGGCCTTCAGGAGATTTGAACCTGGGGTTCCACCAACATTGCCAGTAGTGAGATCAGCGTCTAACCCACTAAGCCACACAGGCTTCGTTCATATAGTGAGATATTTCTTCGTTTTATCAATGAGCCTAGTGCAAAATCTACAATACTAAATATAAATTTGGACAGAGATTAGAACCGGGGTGTTCACTAACATCACCATTAGTGCAGCAGGGTATTAGTGCACTGAGCTATCCGGCTTTTACATAGTGTGTAACACTTTTTAATGCCCTTCATCAGCAATGTGCACCATTTAAGGCACTGAAAGGAAGCCAGACTGGGGACTGATGGTGATTGATAACATTGAGAAAAATCTTCTCCTCACTATAAGACCTGAGATGGCTCAGTCTGTATGGGGGCAGCTCCTCTATGGTCCTGGAGTCAGGGGTTCTAATCCCATGGTGGTCTTGTTTTGTTGTTTATTGCCCATTGCACTGGGGTGATTGATAACATTGAGAAAAATCTCCTAATTGTTATAAGACCTGAGGTGGCTCTGTTGGATGGCAGGTCCTCTATGGTGCTGGAGTCGGGGGTTCTAATCCCATGGTGAACTTGTATGGGGCAGTTTGTTACTTTTTATGGTACTCCAAAATAAAACTTTAAAAAAACCGAGCCCGGGCTTCCTATCGCTGACCTCCCTACTGGCAATGCTGGCGGATGCCCTGTCTCAGAGCTCCTGGTGGGGGATGCTCCTTGCAAGCTCTGATTGTGTTTTATACACATCAGAGCTGCTGGGAGCATCCTCCACCGATGTGCCCCTAGAGGCACCTAGCTACATGAGCCATTCATCATCCAGACACATACTACATTCATACACATGCCGCATTCATCCACATACAGCATGCAGACATACAGGGGGCTAAAGCAGAGTTTCCGAAACTCTACCATTAGAGTCCAGGTTTTAAGGATAGCCATGCATGAGCGCATGTGACTGAAATATTACATCAGTCAATTTGATTTAACCATCTGGACTGTAATAGCAGAGTTTGGGAAACTCTGTGCTAAAGGGAAGGCCTTCAGGAGATTTGAACCGGGGGTTCCACCAACATTGCCGGTAGTGAGATCAGCGTCTAACCCACTAAGCCACACGGGCTTCAGTCACATAGGCTGATATTTTTCCCTTTCATCACTTAGGTTAGTGCAAAATCCATAATACTAAATGGAAGCCTACATAGGGACTAGAACCAGGGTCCGAGCTAACATCACCATGACTGCAGCAGGGTATTAGTGCACTGAGCTATCTCGCTCTGGATAGCAAAGAGAAAAATCTACTCACCACTATAGAACCTCAGTCTTTATGTTGGCAGGTTCTCTGTGTTAATGGGGTTTGTGGTTTAATTCACATGGTGAGCTTGGTTTGCCATGAACAGCAAAACCAGAAGCTCAGTGCACTAATACCCTGCTGCACTAATGGTGATGTTAGTGGAGACCCTGGTTCTAGTCCCCATGTAGGTTTCCATTTAGTATTGTGGATTTTGTAGTCTCGTTTATTAAACTAAAGCTGGGCACCCACTATACAATTTTCTGTCAGAAATCTGTCTGGTTGGAAGGAAAACCTGGTAATGTATGGGAGCAAATGACAGTCCATCACATGGTTTTAAACCCTGGAAAACGGATAAAAAATAAAAAATTGGTTAAATTTGTGTGTTTTTACCAATTTGTCTGAACGACCATTTTTGGCTATTTTCCAGTGTTTGTGAGCAAATGTTTCCAGGTGGGGGCAGAGTCTCCCAGCTGGGGGCAAACTCTAACAGTGTCATCCACCTGCCTGAAGCAACATTCGGTGTATTCGAAAGTATGCCTGGCTGTGGGTGTAAGCCCCGAGCTGGAGGTATGAGTGAGGACATTGCACATCATGGCCAGTAATGTAACCAGCTACAATATCATTGTGCTATCATGGGCCTGTAGCCTGTTATTGTATTGTACAAGTCAGATCATTATTACATTTTATTTATAGGGTGCCATAAGTGTTCCACAGTACCGCACATGGGATAGACAGACAGTACACTATAGTGACCAGGTAACAATCAGCACTACAATTCCCAATACAGAGTAAAGCTATGAATGGAAGGGGGGCGAGGGGCACATTTTGTAGAGATGTGCACGGATTCCCTTATTTTAGTTTTGGCAAAACCACCCTCAACTGTTTTGGTTTGGATAAAGATTTCTTTAGAGTTGATGAGATAAAAACCAGATAAAACCATGTAATTAGCACCTGTAAACATGCAAAGCCCAGTTCCGTTTTATAGATCCAAGCTCCGAACTTATAGGAAGACCCGAGCCGGAACCCCTAAAGGATCCGAGCCTAACTAGTTGAATAATAACTTTGCTCTTTGCTCCTCAGAGTAGGGTGTTTAGACCTAAACACATCAGATACTAAAGTGTATTGTGCATTTAAAATCAGTATCATCAATCCCATCAGATGCAGCTGATCTATGTGTTTATAGCATAGCAGCAATTACATTGCATAGGTAAATGAATAATAATTGTTGCTGTTATTTGTTTTAAACTTGTACTATGTTTTATAAATGAAAGGGAATGAGAGTGGTATACTGACCTCACTATGCACAGATGTGATTAGCACCTTCTGCTGTGGGTGGAGGGCTGTCTGTAAGGGGGTGGGGGTAAATCAGGTGCACACATGTTTGTAGCCTTATATATTCAGTTCAGAGTAGGCTGCTAGGCTGACTAGTATCTGATTTTAAATGCTCAATACACTTCAATCTCAGCGTTGTACCGAAGGAAACCATACCGGAAGCTAACACAGATGGACTACACCAGCTACACAGTGAGTCAACAAAATCATCAAAACTAACTCCTGCACACTCCACACTGATCTCCCTGGTTTGGACACTGCATAACCTGCACACTCCACACTGATCTCCCTGGTTTGGACAGTGCATAACCTGCACCCTCCACACTGATCTCCCTGGTTTGGACACTGCATAACCTGCACACTCCACACTGATCTCCCTGGTTTGGACACTGCATAACCTGCACACTCCACACTGATCTCCCTGGTTTGGACAGTGCATAACCTGCACACTCCACACTGATCTCCCTGGTTTGGACAGTGCATAACCTGCACACTCCACACTGATCTCCCTGGTTTGGACAGTGCATAACCTGCACACTCCACACTGATCTCCCTGGTTTGGACACTGCATAACCTGCACCCTCCACACTGATCTCCCTGGTTTGGACACTGCATAACCTGCACCCTCCACACTGATCTCCCTGGTTTGGACACTGCATAACCTGCACACTCCACACTGATCTCCCTGGTTTGGACACTGCATAACCTGCACCCTCCACACTGATCTCCCTGGTTTGGACACTGCATAACCTGCACACTCCACACTGATCTCCCTGGTTTGGACACTGCATAACCTGCACACTCCACACTGATCTCCCTGGTTTGGACACTGCATAACCTGCACACTCCACACTGATCTCCCTGGTTTGGACACTGCATAACCTGCACACTCCACACTGATCTCCCTGGTTTGGACACTGCATAACCTGCACACTCCACACTGATCTCCCTGGTTTGGACACTGCATAACCTGCACACTCCACACTGATCTCCCTGGTTTGGACACTGCATAACCTGCACACTCCACACTGATCTCCCTGGTTTGGACACTGCATAACCTGCACACTCCACACTGATCTCCCTGGTTTGGACACTGCAAAACTTTTCTCCTCAGCTTCTAGCATTTGAAACGTCAGTATCTGAGAAACCTCTGAAGGCACATCCCAAACAATGTCATTTTGCTTTGTCTGATTGCCCTGTCTACATTTACTTCTTACCAGTTATTATTTAGTTTACTACTCTTCATTTCACTATTATTCCTTCAGCCTGTGCCGGTATGTAACGATATGACATACTAGCACTTCAAGCACTAAACTTTTTTCCTTCAAGTTTTCAGCCCCCATGGCAGTGAAACGGCTCACAGTCAATGGCATTAGCAGTACTAATAATGAGTGAGTGACTCCTTATAGTATGCTGGCCGGTCAGTCACTGCGAGCCTTAATGAAAGAGGTTGCCTCTCGGGGCTGCCATCACCAGCACTGTCCAGGCCCCTTGATTACCTCCGTGCAGCTTTGCACATAGATAGGAGCTGTCCGGTGTGTCTCTATCTCTGCCCCTGCAGCTCCTCCACCTCATGTCCCAGAAATGTACCCACCTAGGGGACCCTGAGGATGGCAGCCGGAGGACTGTGATTGGGAGTAGCCACAGCAGGAGGAGGAAAAAGGTGAATTTTATATATGTATATCCCAGGCCTATCATTTACTGTGCACATACAGTCCCCCCTCCCTGTGCCTATGTCTGCACTGTCTCCCCTCCCTCACTGTCCTCCCGTGTATATGCAGTCCTTCCTCCCTGCCCCCCCCCCCGTGTATATGCAGTCCTTCCTCCCTGCCCCCCCCGTGTTTATGCAGTCCTTCCTCCCTGCCCCCCCCCGTGTTTATGCAGTCCTTCCTCCCTGCCCCCCCGTGTATATGCAGTCCTTCCTCCCTGCCCCCCCCGTGTATATGCAGTCCTTCCTCCCTGCCCCCCCCCGTGTATATGCAGTCCTTCCTCCCTGCCCCCCCCCCCCTGTGTATATGCAGTCCTTCCTCCCTGCCCCCCCCCCCTGTGTATATGCAGTCCTTCCTCCCTGCCCCCCACCCCCTGTGTATATGCAGTCCTTCCTCCCTGCCCCCCACCCCCTGTGTATATGCAGTCCTTCCTCCCTGCCACCCCCCCTGTGTATATGCAGTCCTTCCTCCCTGCCACCCCCCCTGTGTATATGCAGTCCTTCCTCCCTGCCCCCCCCTGTGTATATGCAGTCCTTCCTCCCTGCCCCCCCCCCCTGTGTATATGCAGTCCTTCCTCCCTGCCCCCCCCCTGTGTATATGCAGTCCTTCCTCCCTGCCCCCCCCCCTGTGTATATGCAGTCCTTCCTCCCTGCCCCCCCCTGTGTATATGCAGTCCTTCCTCCCTGCCCCCCCCCCTGTGTATATGCAGTCCTTCCTCCCTGCCCCCCCCCTGTGTATATGCAGTCCTTCCTCCTTCCTCCCTGCCGCCCCCCCTGTGTATATGCCGTCCTTCCTCCCTGCCGCCCCCCTGTGTATATGCCGTCCTTCCTCCCTGCCGCCCCCCTGTGTATATGCAGTCCTTCCTCCCTGCCGCCGCCCCTGTGTATATACTGCCCACCACCCCCATGTGTATATGCTGTACTCCCTCCCTGTCCTCCGCCCTCCCCCTCTCGGTGTATATACTGACCTCCCTCTCTGTCCCCCTGTGTGCGCTGACCTCCCTCACTGTAAATCAGGGTTGACAAATCCCAGGGGGCCAGGTCGACATGGTGACCAGATTATCCGGGGTGGGAGGAAGCAGATCCTCATCGTGGGCTTGACTCTACAGCAGCCGCCATTTTTATGTAGAGTGAATGAAGTGAAAGTCACCGATAGGTGCTAACTCACCGTTCTCCTACTCAAGCTGTATAGGGCTCTCCAGTAAGAGTCTGTGTGGCCTGGGGCTTCAGCGGGCGTACCGTGCAGTAACATGGGCGCGCGGGGGTTTGTTTGCCTGGTGTGGGCGCAGGGGTGGTTAGTCCAGGGGTAGTACTTTGTGACACCCTTTTTCTTTCATGTTAATGTGGCCTGTTATTACTGGGGGTGGGGGGAGGAGCGCTGAAGCTGTGCACAGCTAGGTGAGGAGGCCCACCATTTTACTTCAGAGTTCAGATATACTACTGCAGCCATTTTGTTGACTATAGTGTGTGTAGCCGCAGCAGCTGAGTAGCACACAGAGAAGTGCTCCTCACTTATAAATGAAAGGGAATGAGAGTGGTATACTGACCTCACTATGCACAGATGTGATTAGCACCACCTGCTGTGGGTGGAGGGCTGTCTGTAAGGGGGTGGGGGTAAATCAGGTGCACATGTTTGTAGCCTTATATATTCAGTTCAGAGTAGGCTGCTAAGCTGTTTAGTATCTAAAGTGTATTGAGCATTTAAAATCAATCTCAGCATTGTACCGAAGGAAACCATACTGGAAGCCAACACAGACTGACTACACTCCAGCTACACAGTGAGTCATCAAAACTAACTCCTGCACACTCCACACTGATCTCCCTGGTTTGGACACTGCATAACCTGCACACTCCACACTGATCTCCTTTGTTTGGACACTGCATAACCTGCACACTCCACACTGATCGCCCTGGTTTGGACACTGCATAACCTGCACACTCCACACTGATCGCCCTGGTTTGGACACTGCATAACCTGCACACTCCACACTGATCTCCTTTGTTTGGACACTGCGTAACCTGCACACTCCACACTGATCGCCCTGGTTTGGACACTGCATAACCTGCACACTCCACACTGATCGCCCTGGTTTGGACACTGCATAACCTGCACACTCCACAGATTATCCAGGGTGGGAGGAAGCAGATCCTCTTCATGGGCGCGCAAGGGTTTGTTTGCCTGGGGGTAGCTGCGCAATGGTGCAGGGGTGGTTAGTCCAGGGGTAGTACTTTGTGACACCCTTTTTTTTTTTTTTCCCCATGTTAATGTGTCCTGTTATTACTGGGGGCGGGAGGAGGAGGAGCGCTGAAGCTGTGCACAGCTAGGTGAGGGGGCCACCATTTTACTTCAGAGCTCAGACATAATACTGCAGCAGCTGCGTAGCACACAGAGAAGTGTTCCTCACTGCACTGTAATATAATTAATTAGACTTCTGCACCTTTCTCCTGTACAATAATGTTAATTTGGGTTCTACAGTGTGACATAATGAGCATTTGGGTCCTAGTGTGTTTCCAAAGATGAATGTGGGCACTACTGCATGGCATATTTTGAATCTGGGGCAGGTATGGGCATGTGGCAGAATCTGATGACCATTGAAGAGGCATGTGTGGCAGTCTAATGGCATATGGGGAGGTTGAGGGGCACTTATGGGGCATGTGTAGTGGGCTATACAAGTTTTCATATATTCTGGTCACTGATGGTCTCGCTCCTAAACTTTTAAGATGCCTCCTATATTTTACAAAGATTTGTCGATCCCTGCTGTAATGTGTACCCACCCACCCCCATGTCCCTCACGCCTTCTGTGTACCCCACCACCCCTGTATGCCTCACCTTCTGTGTACCCCACCACCCCGTGTCCCTCACACCCTCTGGGTAACCCACCCCCCCTATATGTCTCGCCTTCTGTGTCCCTCACCACCTATGTGTGCCTCACCAGAAGCAGGGAGAGAAAAGTGCAAGGCTAAAGAGGGATATAGAGTATGAGTGGTGCAGGTGGCAAGTAAGGGAAGGCAAAAGAGGAGCAGGGGTGGTGCGAGGCATTAGGAAAATGCTGACCCAACCCTGTTTTGAGTGACCACACCCCTTGTGATATGTGGCCACTTCCAATTTTTCTGGTGCACGTCTATGGCATGCTCACAGGCTACCTCCATACCTCCACTTCAGAATTCCCACTTCGACCACTGCCTCCAACACTATTTACTGACTCTTCCATTACGTCACTGCTGTATTACACTGCCTAACTGTCTGTCTCCCCTCTAAATACCTGCATCCTCTGCTCTGCTTTCCTGCCCTCCTCCATTCTTCGCTCTCACCTACCTACCCCCTCTCCCTCCGCCCTGTATCATCCACCATGCATATTCGCCCCTGCCCCATACCAATTCTCTCCACCGACTCACACCTTCCACTTAGATCTAGCACCCCCCCCACAACCCAGGGAAATCTCATCCACATGTCCCCTCCCTCCCATTATCCTGTGCCCTCTGGAATACCAGAGCCGTCTGTAATAAACTGCCTGCTATCCACAACCTCACATTTCACACTCTCTAAATCTTCTCGCTATCACTGAAACCTGGCTCTCCTCCTCTGACACTGCCTCCCCTGCTGCCCTCTCCTATGGGGGCCTCACCTTCACCCACTCTCAAACCTGACAACCGCCAAGGCGGTGGAGTGGGCATCCTCTCATCACCAAACTGCACACTTCGCATTATCCCACCTGAGCCCTCCCTTTCTTTCTCCTCCTTTGAGGTCCACTCTATCAGTCTCTTCTACCCCATTCATCTGTGTTGCAGTCATCTACCTTCCCCCAGGCTCCCCCACCCAATTCCTTGACAACTTCACTGCCTGGCTTCCCCACTTCCTCTCTGCTGACCTCCCCTCTATAGTCCTTGGTGACATTAACATCCCTATTGACATCACAAATCCTGCATCCACTAATCTTCTTGCCCTCTACTCCTCCTTTGGACTTTCTCAGTGGATGTCCGTCGCTACCCACTGTCTCGGCCACTCCCTTGACCTTATCTTTACCCATCTGTGTGCTCTCTGACTTCTCCAACTCTCCCTTCCCCCAGCATCTACTCTCCTTCACTCTCTCAACTCCTTCACTCCTCCCCTCACCCAAAGCGCAATCTTGAGATTCTCAACCCTACTGTTCTGTCTTCCTCACTTGACACTCTCCTCTATCAACCACTTCTGCACTTGACTCCATTGCCCCCATCTCCTCTGTCCCCCTCAGTCAATCCAAACCCCAACCCTGGCACTCCAAACTGACCCGGTTTCTCCAAAAATGCTTGCAGACCGCCGAACGCCTCTCGAGTGAATCTCACTCTCTGGCGGACTTCCTTCACTTAAAGTTTGTCCTCTACAGCTCGGCCCTCTCCCTCGCCAAGCAATCCTTCTTCCACTAGCTCATCTTCTCTCAATCCTTCAATTACTGCTGCCTCTTTGGTACTTTCAACACATTCTCCTTCACCCCCCTCCCCTTCCATCATCCCTCACTGAATTTGACTTTGCCTCAATTTTGGAAGAGAAGAAGGAGGCAATCCGTCACATTATATCCTCCAATCTCCCGGCTGCACCCCACCATCCACATCTCCCGGCCACCCCACCTTGTGCTCTTTCCACACCATTGGTGACTAGGTCCACTCCCTCATCTTGTCCTCTCCCTCCACCTTCCCCCTTAACCCCCTCCCTTCTCGCCTTCTTAACTCCCTCTCTGCCACTGCCTGCTCCCACCTTGCTCATCTTTTCAACTTATCTCTCTCCACCAGCATCTTTCCCTCATCATTTAAACATGCTCTTGTCACACCTATGATTTTTTTTTTTTTAAAGAAATCTCGACCCGTCCTCACCCACCAACTACCACTCCATTTCTCTTCTCCCTTTCATCTCCAAACTACTTGAGCAGCTTGTCTACAGCCGCCTCACCAGCTATCTCTCTGACAACTCCATCCTTCATCCTCTCCAATCTGGCTTTTGCCCACATCACTCCACTAAAACTGCCATGGCCAAAGTCACCAATGACCTACTTGCAGCCAAATCCAGGGGCCCCTTCTCTCTGCTCATCCTCCTGGACCTCTCTGCAGCCTTCAACACTGTGGATCAGCCTCTCCTCCTCTGCACCCTTCAGACCTGTAGCATCTCTAACACCCTCCATACCTGGTTCACATCTTACTTCACCAACCACTCCTTTTCTGTTTCTGCCTCTGGCTCCACCTCCCCCCTTCCCATTGGTGTCTCACAGGGTTCTGTCCTGGGCCCCTGCTCTTCTCCCTGTACACCTATACACTAGGAGAACTCATCAGCTCCTTCGGCCTCCAATACCACCTCTATGCCGATGACCCGCAACTATACCTCTACTCTCATGACTTCTGTCCTCTCTCAGGTATCCAGCTGCATCTCTGCCATTGCTTCCTGTATGTCCAAGCGCTCTCTGAAGCTCAACATGGACAAAACTGAACTCATCATCTTACCCCCTAATAGTCTCCACTCCAACCAACCTCTCTATCGCTGTTGACAACACAATCATCTCCCCTGTCCCCCAACTTCTCTGCTTGGGTGTCACCCTTGGCTCTACCCTCTCCTTTGCCCCCTCTTCAATCTTTGGCTCAATTCTGTCTGTTGCAGCTACGCAACATTGGTCGTATTAGGCCTTTCCTCTCCCAGAATGCTACCAAACTGATTATTCATTCACTAATCATTTCTCAGCTCCACTACTGCAACCTTCTCCTCACTGTCCTCCCACATTGACATCTTGCCCCCCTCCAGTCTGTTCTCAATGCTGCAGCTAGACTTAACTTCCCCTCATGCCGTTCCACTTACGCTGCTCCCCTCTGCTAAAACCTGCACGCCTATTCCCCTACAGAATCCTCTTCAAACTCCCCTTCACATACAAGGCCCTCTCCAACTGTACTGCTCCCTACATCTCCAACCTAATCTCCCTCCTGCCCTCCGGTCTGCCAATGACTGTTACCTCTCCTCTACTCTGGTTTCTGCATCTCATGCTTGTATCCAAGATTTTGCCTGCGAAGCCCCCCTGCACTGGAATGAGCTCCCTCGCTCAATCAGGCTCTCCCCGACCTTGCAGAGCTTCAAACGTGCACTGAAAACCCACCTGTTCATCAAAGCATACCCTTCCACCACATAACCCTGTTACCAGGTCTCTGTCCCTCCCGCCTCAGCCATCTCTACCTCGCCTACTTCCTGTGCTCAGGTCCCCATCTACACACTCATGCCATCTGTGTCTCCCCCTCCCCTAGATTTTAAGATCCTAGAGCAGGGTACTCCTCCCCACTGTCTCACAGCCCCTTTCTCTAGCACTTCAATGACAGCCTTCACCTTCCCACCTGTACTGTCTATGGAGAATTGTGTTGCTAATTATTACTTGTGCTCTGTTTATATTTTGCTTAATGTAATTATCTGTGCACCCTGTACTGTATGTACGGCACTGCGGACCACTTGTGGCGCCCTAAAATTTAAATGTAGTAATACCAGGTTCTGACTGCTCTCTATTATCATGTACAATCCTGACTTTCCTTGAAGCCTGCAGCTGATGACTATCAGTACTTATCCTGGAATGTTATGGGGGCTCCTTTATATCTCCCTGTAACTCTTACAGACTTGCAATATTAATGGTGCGATCTATACAGTTTGTTAGAATGAGCTCTGCAATAGGTTCTAACTGGAGAGCAGACTCCGAGACTAGTGAATATGCAAGGCTGCAACGCACAGCGAGCCTGGTGATGTCCCTTACAGTGACGTAACTAATCGGGCGCTGCATAAGGGGCACTACTACTAGGGGCGTTAAGTTGCATGTGGAAAGGAATGCTCCCAGAGTGATGAGAAATGGTGCTGTCATGTTGGTACACCCCTTGTGGCCACGTGCACATGGGGGCCCTCAATTTTTCATCTTGTCCTGGGCTCCATATACCCTAGTTCACCACTGGCACCTTAGTCATGTAATAATAAAGTGCAGGCAGATGAATCCAAATCCTGACAGCTAACTTTGTCCTTAGCTCAGTACAGTTATCTCAGGAGTAGCTATATACTAATAGTGTTTCCAAATACTGCCTATCCGTAGACGAATCTTTGCTGAAGAACAATATCTGTGCTGACTAGAATTACAGATGTCACACATCTCGGCTGCAGTCGTGCCCAAAAGCTCTCTGCACGACAGGTCCCTGTGAGACCTGCTAGCGGCAGGCGTCTGTTTTTTTTTCTAAATGCATCTAAATTGCAAGACTGTGCTGAGTAATGTGATGTGTGACACCTGTATATCTGTGTGCTCCTGAGTCTGTATATGGGAGACTGTGCTGAGTAATGTGATATGTGACACCTGTATATCTGTGTGTTCCTGAGTCTGTATATGGGAGACTGCGCTGAGTAATGTGATATGTGACACCTGTATATCTGTGTGCTCCTGAGTCTGTATATGGAGACTGTGCTGAGTAATGTGATATGTGACACCTGTATATCTGTGTGCTCCTGAGTCTGTATATGGGAGACTGCGCTGAGTAATGTGATATGTGACACCTGTATATCTGTGTGCTCCTGAGTCTGTATATGGGAGACTGCGCTGAGTAATGTGATATGTGACACCTGTATATCTGTGTGCTCCTGAGTCTGTATATGGAGACTGTGCTGAGTAATGTGATATGTGACACCTGTATATCTGTGTGCTCCTGAGTCTGTATATGGGAGACTGCGCTGAGTAATGTGATATGTGACACCTGTATATCTGTGTGCTCCTGAGTCTGTATATGGGAGACTGCGCTGAGTAATGTGATAGGTGACACCTGTATATCTGTGTGCTCCTGAGTCTGTATATGGGAGACTGCGCTGAGTAATGTGATAGGTGACACCTGTATATCTGTGTGCTCCTGAGTCTGTATATGGGAGACTGCGCTGAGTAATGTGATAGGTGACACCTGTATATCTGTGTGCTCCTGAGTCTGTATATGGGAGACTGCGCTGAGTAATGTGATAGGTGACACCTGTATATCTGTGTGCTCCTGAGTCTGTATATGGGAGACTGCGCTGAGTAATGTGATAGGTGACACCTGTATATCTGTGTGCTCCTGAGTCTGTATATGGGAGACTGCGCTGAGTAATGTGATAGGTGACACCTGTATATCTGTGTGCTCCTGAGTCTGTATATGGGAGACTGCGCTGAGTAATGTGATAGGTGACACCTGTATATCTGTGTGCTCCTGAGTCTGTATATGGGAGACTGCGCTGAGTAATGTGATAGGTGACACCTGTATATCTGTGTGCTCCTGAGTCTGTATATGGGAGACTGTGCTGAGTAATGTGATATGTGACACCTGTATATCTGTGTGCTCCTGAGTCTGTATATGGAGACTGTGCTGAGTAATGTGATATGTGACACCTGTATATCTGTGTGCTCCTGAGTCTGTATATGGCAGACTGTGCTGAGTAATGTGATATGTGACACCTGTATATCTGTGTGCTCCTGAGTCTGTATATGGAGACTGTGCTGAGTAATGTGATATGTGACACCTGTATATCTGTGTGCTCCTGAGTCTGTATATAGGAGACTGCGCTGAGTAATGTGATATGTGACACCTGTATATCTGTGTGCTCCTGAGTCTGTATATGGGAGACTGCGCTGAGTAATGTGATAGGTGACACCTGTATATCTGTGTGCTCCTGAGTCTGTATATGGGAGACTGCGCTGAGTAATGTGATATGTGACACCTGTATATCTGTGTGCACCTGAGTCTGTATATGGGAGACTGTGCTGAGTAATGTGATATGTGACACCTGTATATCTATGTGCTCCTGTCCGGGCAGAGCGCGGGGAGGAGATGCAGCGTGCTCCTGTCTGGGCAGAGCGCGGGGAGGAGATGCAGCGTGCTCCTGTCTGGGCAGAGCGCGGGGAGGAGATGCAGCGTGCTCCTGTCCGGGCAGAGCGCGGGGAGGAGATGCAGCGTGCTCCTGTCCGGGCAGAGCGCGGGGAGGAGATGCAGCGTGCTCCTGTCCGGGCAGAGCGCGGGGAGGAGATGCAGCGTGCTCCTGTCCGGGCAGAGCGCGGGGAGGAGATGCAGCGTGCTCCTGTCCGGGCAGAGCGCGGGGAGGAGATGCAGCGTGCTCCTGTCCGGGCAGAGCGCGGGGAGGAGATGCAGCGTGCTCCTGTCCGGGCAGAGCGCGGGGAGGAGATGCAGCGTGCTCCTGTCCGGGCAGAGCGCGGGGAGGAGATGCAGCGTGCTCCTGTCCGGGCAGAGCGCGGGGAGGAGATGCAGCGTGCTCCTGTCCGGGCAGAGCGCGGGGAGGAGATGCAGCGTGCTCCTGTCCGGGCAGAGCGCGGGGAGGAGATGCAGCGTGCTCCTGTCCGGGCAGAGCGCGGGGAGGAGATGCAGCGTGCTCCTGTCCGGGCAGAGCGCGGGGAGGAGATGCAGCGTGCTCCTGTCCGGGCAGAGCGCGGGGAGGAGATGCAGCGTGCTCCTGTCCGGGCAGAGCGCGGGGAGGAGATGCAGCGTGCTCCTGTCCGGGCAGAGCGCGGGGAGGAGATGCAGCGTGCTCCTGTCCGGGCAGAGCGCGGGGAGGAGATGCAGCGTGCTCCTGTCCGGGCAGAGCGCGGGGAGGAGATGCAGCGTGCTCCTGTCCGGGCAGAGCGCGGGGAGGAGATGCAGCGTGCTCCTGTCCGGGCAGAGCGCGGGGAGGAGATGCAGCGTGCTCCGACATAGCAAAATTCTGCATTTCACAGGTCCGTGGAGAGCGCGCAGCCAGCTAGGGGACAAGCCCAAGCTCTGTAGAGTACACTGTGCGTCTGGGGTGGAACTAAAGGGCCTAATAGGGGAAAATGCAGCTCAGTCCAGGTAAAATGATAGCCGTTAGGAGCCGCCGCACTGGCTCACAGGTTCGGCAGGTCCCGGTCGCTGCAAAGTCTCCGGGACACCACGTCACACCAGCCACAATGCCCAATGGTCCTGATGGTTACTAGGCAAATTTCTTTCTGTTGGTCCTGGATGCTACTACAGCCAGGACGCTCTCTGTATGTGCAGCTACTCAGTGTAATTGTAGAGGCCTGTCTCTATGTGCAGCTGCAGTGTAGTGAATTGCAAGGGGCCTGTCTCTGTTCTGGGGTTATGATTGGCTCCCTGTTCATAGCTTCTGTCCTGCCAACCACCGGCTTTCCAGACTCTCTAATCCCGGCAAGGTACCAACAACAGGCGTTAGATCTACGCCAGGAGACCGACGTCTGGCATACCGAACGAAGGTAAGCCGTGCGTGGACAGCTGTGGGGAAGGGAGGGTTAGGTTTTAGGGCTCCTGGGGGGACTTAGGGTAAGGCTAGGGGAAGGGGGGGGGTTTAGGCACCCCCTGGGAGACATAGGGTTAGGCTGTGGAGAAGGGTGGGGGGGGGGGTTAGGCACCCCTAAGGGAGGGTTATGGGGGGGGGAATAGGGTTAGCAATAGTTGCCTTATTAACGATACTTACCTTATTAATGATCCGCATCTTCACCCTTGCCGGGCTGCACCTGTAGGAAATTGAACAGTCAGCCATGCAGCCGGTGGTAATGCCTACTACACCCCCTGCCAGAAGTCACCTGCCCTGCTGCAGGACTCTAGCAGTTTTCGGCAGCCATTTCTTGAATTGCTACTTGTCCCTGCGTGTAGGAATCCCTGCCGGCATTCTTTGCCAGTCCTGCGTCTGCCTGGTAATCTACCTTTCTCTGGACATGGATGATCTCCTGCTCCCACCTCAGCCCATTCCTTGCGCTGCCTAGTTACCACAGTGGGGAAGATTCAATTTAACGCAAGGTGAATAGCACCAGGAAGGAGTTTCCCCAAGCTATTCAGTTGTCCCCATTGCACCCCGCACTTAGTCGGGAGATGCCCGTTACCGTGTCTGTTTAGTGGGAGAATGCCAGTTAGTATGACTAAAGTGCCAGCCAAGAAGCTGTTCACTCTTTGTACCCAAGTCCGGGCGGCATCCTTGTACTGGGTGAACTTCTCCCGCGTAAGGGGGACATCTTATTAGCCTGCAGGAGTCGTGTGGTGATCTAGGCGTACATAATAGGGAGTAGGACAAGGGGATAGAGGATAATAAGCTGAGACAGAAAAAGCAAGACAAGAATAAAAAGGAACCCCTTAGCTGTAAGTCAGGAGCTCTGACCGAATCATCAGGAACAAACAGCGAAGGAGGCAGACCCCTGCCTAACCCAGCACTAAGAAGCCTATACCCCGCCTCTCACAGTGGCAAACGCAGGATTTCTAGAGAGGGGTTTCCAAATGCTTGATTTTAGAGCGAGTGTGGCCAGTCCATGAAGAGGGTATATTTAGCACTTATCCAGCTTTAATATGTGTCATACAAAGTGTATTGTGTACCATAATTCCAGCATATACAGGACCAGCGATCACAGTAACCCATTAGATGTGGCAGTAGGGCCACCCTGCTTGAACTGAATGTTTTTATTTTAGATGTGGGCACCATTCCTGGGTATGGGAGCGAGTCTGGGGGAGCAGCAGAAGAACCTAGCACTGCCCGGGACATATATATGTATATTGCACTCTATAGCAGTGTATCCCTAATTGGTGCACCGGTTATTTATTACTGGCTAATACATGTTAAAAGATCCACAGGTGGTGCTATTTATTTAATTTATGATACTGAGAAGACCATGCAGCGCTAGTAAAATTCCATTATATTACTATTGTGGTCATGGTGTGGGCTGGGGAGGAGGGTTTCCAGGCAGATGGAAAACCCCTCCCCCCCCCCCCCCCCTGCATTTGCCTATGACCTCTCGCAATGACTAACCGGAGCCCTATTGGCTAAAACATAAGCCTAGCAACTAAACTTAACCCTTCACTGCCCAACCTGGTGCTAACATACTGATACTGCCTATGGGTTTAAAATGATGTCCTGCATATTCTAATGCCGTCCGTATTTCTTACTGGTGATAGGGGAGTGCACTACTGCGTAGACTCAATGCTTAAAGTACCTCCCAGGGAGGCTTCATCTCAAACCAAGATGGCCAGTACTGTACAGGAGTGGTGCCATCTTGTTACTGTGACACAGTGGGAGATGGCCTTCTATAACTTAGCTCCATCAGTGACCTGATAGCGCTGTTCCGGCACGCTACAACGCTACCGGTATCCAATATGCACTCACCTGCTGGTGAGGTCCTATCAAACCCCTCTCTCTGCTCAAGCTCTGCTCCATCGTAACCAGTGTATCACAGTACGGCTGTACAAGACTCAACACCAAATAAACTATCCAACTGGTTAAGCAACTGGGCTGTCTGTAGTGGTAAATGGTATTATACATGTTAATGCTATTGTATGTAACATAATTGCTCAACTATTGAGAATACAACCAGAAAGTTTCCTTTTAGGAGAGAAAGTATTGAACTGTTCCTGTACAATAAAACCAAACTTTATATGTGTATATATATATATATATATATATGTATATGTATATGTATGTGTGTGTGTAGGTGTACTGTTTGATGCCATAATTGGTATTAATCCTTTCTCTATACCCATTCACTATTGTCAGGGCTTTTCAATCAAATGTTACCTACTCGGCTGGCGGCATTGGTGATGTGAGACAGCAGCACGGCCTTTGTAACTTTGCTGATCCCCAGAAGGGAACTACAGAAGGCAGAAAGCAGGGGCTAAAACCACACAGCCCCACCTTCCTTCCTGGTAGGCTGCCGCCCACCCGGTCCAAGCCTCGCCCTAGCTCAGAGGGCACTGCCTGCACTGTGTGTGTGCAATGATCATCAATGATTTCCTGCTATTAATATAAAATGCCAATGACCTCATGGATAGCCATCCCTATGGCAGGGAGAATGCAGAGTGAATGAGGGGCTAGTAGACAGACTGCTGTTCCTCCCAGCAGAGGAAAGAGCCATAGAAGCTGCGTCACAGAAGGTGCTCCCGATGAGGCAGGCGGGATACTGTAGATACAATTCTGCGCTCTGAGACCAGCGGGTCTCTGTGCATGGATGCAAACGGCGAGCTCTTGTGTGCAGCACATGTGCAGATGCCAGTTTATCCATTTTGTATTTTCTGTTAAACATCTGTACGGTTTGGGTATGAGATACCGGCGCTCAGGATCCCAACACCTATTGGTCAGTATCCTAACCCTCCCCCCTAGCGTCCCTGCCCGGTGCCTAAACCAAACCTACTCCCCTAGTGTTTAAACCCAACTTCCCCCTCTCTACACCCTAAACCTAACCCTGCCCCCTTAGTGCCTAACCATCCCCCTTACCCCACTACTTACCGTCGGGATGCTGGTGGTCGGTGCCAGAATTCTGACAGGTGTCGGGATTCTAAGTGCTGGCATCTTAACTGTATCCTATCCGTACAGCCAGAACATTGACCCTCAACTAAGAGGGCTGACACGGATTCACTTGGCAGCCATCTTCTTCCTGTTTGGTCCCTCACAAACACTGAAGTGTTCTACTCGACGAGGGAAATTCATTTCCTGGCATGGAAGCAGTGTCCTGTTCTGGAACGGCACATTGTCTGCCGTTAGCATTGCAATTTTTGTATTGCACCCCCATAAAAGTGTGAGGAAAAACATGTGATGTTGGCACTACCGTGATTAGCCATATGGCTTTTTTGTGCAATATTTTTCACCGGTTTACTCAGATTAATAACCATGCCTTCCAACTTGCCCTGATCTTGACTCAGTGGTGTATCCATAATAGGTTCAGGATGTGCAGTGACACAGGTCCTTGGGGCTATGGGGGGGGGTCTACTAGGGTTGGCCATCGATGGCAAAACCATCAGACAGGTAACTATTGTTGATTGCTGAGAGCCAATGGTTCTCAGCCATTGATGGACAAGTGGGAGCAAATAGTTTTTTTGTTTTTTATTTCTTGACGGAACTTCACCCTGCCCTCATTTTTGATTGGCCCGTGACCCGCCATGCCCCCAGTAGTGGTGACCATCGATGGTTCAGCATAGATGTTTTTTTACCCTGCACTCAATTCAGTAAATGCACATTCTGTGTCTGCCTCCAACTCTGAAGAAATCTCTGCGCATATCGGTGGCAAAATGGCGTCGGCACCATATTCACAATTTGATTTTGCAAAGACAACCTGCAAGACATCTGTTCTACTCTGCCTATAATCCAGACCTCCTGCAACCCAGAACCACACACCAGCCAGCCCCTCAGTGTGCTGGAGCGCTATGTAAGAGGGGATCACAGCAATGTACTGGCGGGAGTCGTTATATTATATGCGAGGCCCGGTGACGGGGGTACAAAGGGTACCCTCATCCTGGGCCCCGAGGTTTAGAGGGGCTCCGAGGTTCACAGCCTCAAAACTGGGCTAGAGTGACGACGATAATTCCTCCCCTGTGAGTGGCCCCGCTCCTGGCTACTATTGACAAACGAATTACTGAGCCCGATGACGCTGCTGGGGCGGCCCTTCTATCCCTGCCTCCTTCGGTTTCCCTATTGGAAGGAGATCTACCAACCAAGGGGTTAGCTGCGGCCACCTAAGAAGAGGCTGAGGAGCAGGATGAGGAATGGATGCAGTGCAGGTCCAAGCAGCAAGCCTAGCCGCAGTACCACCAGTGTCCACTGCGCAGACGGCATCCTCCCCTGAGAGACCGTTTTATGGGAAGTCGACATTTACTTTATTTAGATAGACATCTATCGATCTATATATGTGTGTGTATGTATATTATATATAAACATTTTTGTTTTAATAACCTTCTTCAAGAGTGGAAACGTCGGACACACTTATGCTAGGACAGTGTGGTGAATTTTTTTTTCTTGTAAAGTGCATTGAGTGCCGTCCATCTTCTCTCCATTTGTCTATTATTTTTGGGGAAGGCACCTGGGCATCTAAACCGCTCTTCACAGCTGGAGCGCTGGACTTTGTGCATTTATATCTATATTCATATATTAGCAGACTCAGGGGAGGGATATGTGCTTGTGGTGGAGGGGGCCCCCCGGAGACATCAGTGTATCGGGCCCCAGGATTTCTGTTGCCGGCCCTGGCGAGGCCTATTAGAGAACCACATTTACGTGGCCTCCGATCACCTGCCGACTTTGAACTGTGCCAATGGCATTGTCATTCTACATTCAGGGTAAGTCAGTCTCCCGTCATGTTGTGTTTATACCGTTCTGTAATTCACTAGAATTGATCAGTGTGCTTGTTCCACCCGCAGGAGAAGATAAGAACCACGACTTGTGTTGTATGATCAGACACTTGTTCAGTATGAACAAGAAATGACATCTCGGCACCATGCTTCTCCTGCTGTTAGTGGGTAAGTAGCGCGATCTATGATCATGTATATAATACACGTGTGATGGGTGTTACCTGAGCGTTGTCTGTAATGTGCTGAATGGGCCGTATGGCTGTTTGCCAGGAAAATTATTACACAATAAATATAAAATGCACAACAAAAAAAAGGGAAAGAAAAAGTAGCCAGGTATGGTAGAAGTTTATAACTTAACTTGTCATAAATCTTGGATAATATAAATGGCAATCCCGCTCAATCAAAGCAAATATACAATATATATATTTTTATGTCTTCATTTTTTTTTTATTTGGTCTGAGTAAATTAGGTTGAGATTTTTTTTTTATTAAGGGACTGATTCAGAGATGTACGATAACTCGATGGTTAGTGCACATCTCCGATGGTGGGAGGACTGCGCCTTGTCGGGAGGTGCACCTCCATCTACGAGTTTGCCCGCAGAGCCTCCCAGCCGCAGCCAGCGGTAATTAATACGTATTCCGATTAGAGGAATATGAAAGCATTTGATGACTTGTGAACGGTTTTATGCCACAATGAAGATACTGTGTCATTATATTTTACGGAGATTAAAAGTAATTAAAAATACAAAAATATCGTAAAACATAATGAATAGGAAATAGGAAATTTAACATATTATATTGTTACATTTCTAAACTGAACATTTTATTTTTCAGCTCTGAGTACTGGAACGCTAGGTGAGTACAGGACAAACCATTATTAAAACCCATAAATGTGCCTCTCTATGTATGTGTATATCTATGGGATGTAGTTAGGTGACCGCTGCACGGGATGCTGGCGGACGAAATACCTACGCAGGATATCAGAGATGTTGACGTCAGCAGCCCGAACATAAAGGAGGGGGGGGGGGGAGCGATTTGGGTACCTCAGGGGGGTTGGAGTTAGGCTGTGGACAGGGGGGTTTCTGTTGGATACTAAGGGGGAAGGGTTAGGTTTAGGCAATCACACAGAGTTTAGGGATAGAGGGAGAAGGCGGGAAGGGGGGAGAGTAAGAATACTTACAGCAGTGACTGCGCGGCCGCCCTAATTGCATCTTACGGCGGCCAGCCGCTGGAGTTATACGAGTACCCTTTAGCACCGATGAGTGCGGGGATGTAAGTTTGCGGTTAGCTAAGGACAGTATGGACGGGGAGAATAGCTGGAAGTGGAGCGAGCTGCAGTCAGGTCATTTCTTCTGTCCTACACGCCCAGGAGCACAGCAGTAAGTCCCTATACACCTTCCCAAGCCCCCATTAGTACGTTCTGGGCCAGCACAAGTGCAGACCTACCAGTGACTCTTGTAGGTTTGCTGGATTACTTTTCCAGTGATACATTTGCATCAAGTCAGCTGCTCTAATAACAACTTTAAATTGGATATTCGTCCGTGTGAGTTGATTTTGCACAGTTATTGCTGACAAATATCATGTCTATATTTCTGTCCTTTTGATTGAAGGCTTTTTTAACTTTATATTCTACATGTTATGTAATTATTAATGGATATTAAATTCTTCTGTAGAAAAACCATGAGTTGAATTTAGCTTGTTAGTATTGGCGCTCCAATTAAATTAGATGTTGTGTTTGTAGCCGTTTTCAGCTAAAAAAAAAAAAAAGGGAATTGGCAATATCTCTTGGGAGCAGATTACGGTAATGCATCTACGATTGATTAGGGAGATTTCGCCAATTACCGGAGGAAGTCATCATTCCTCCTCTCCAGAAGTATCATTTTTGTGATGACAGCTTTTCAGGAATTAGATACTATTCCCTGCCTATACCTACCTTACCGCATACGCAGCACTGCCTCCAGCTGCAGTAATTTTGTGTGTGTCCCCCCTCTCCTGCCCTCCGCTCACATCCCTGTCCCCCACCTCCCTGGCCGCTGCAGCCGCCTCCTGTGCTCTGACACTCTGTTCTCTCGGCAGAACACAAAGTTTTAAAAAAAATATATATATATATTTTTTTTAAATTTTACTGTGTTCTGCTGGGAGAACAGAGTGTCAGAGCAGGAGCCGGGGGAGGGACCATGGAGCAACATAGTGAGCAGAGGAGGACCTGCTCACGCTGACAGCAGGTAAGTGTAACCCGCTGTACGCCACCCGAGAGTGGCGGATAGTAACACCATCAAATTCCGAAAATACAGAATTTTCAGGATTTGATGAATAGCCTAATTTCTACATCCCCATACTAATGTACTAATGTATGGGGAGTGTGGAAAGTAACGCAGTGGGACTTAACACAGGAGAGATCAGTGATCTCTCCTGTGTTAAGTGTGTTTATGAATATTTAAAAAAAAAAAAGGTAATTAAAGGAAAATGCTCCTTTAAGTCAGAAGTGTTATATATAATATTTATTAGACAGTCTGAAGTCTAAAGTTTCCAAATAAAACAGCTGATTCCATGATTAGTCAGTGACCGTTACATCTCCGGCACCACGTAACGGAAATAAAGTGACAACTACATTGTATCAGCGAGTTATCTGCAGAGGAAATCAGCACAGATAATACAGACAGACAATATCACAGTGACATAAAGATGGTGCTCAGATATAGGGCCTGATACAGAGATATATGATAACCCAATGGCTAGTGCACATCTCCCATGATTAACGATCTGAGCATGTGCAGAACGGGTCCTGCGATCTCGCACGCAGACCCCCCCCCCCTCCAAACCACAATATGATTGACATGCCGCAGTGTTTGGGGGGCCAAGCGGGGGGGCGTAACTGGCCACCATTCCCAGAAATGGGGGGAGGGGAGGGTCATCCCTTTTTTCCCGGGAGGGACGAAGCTTCAGCTACCGCAGCCTGGTCAGAGAAGCAAACCAGGCTGACCATTGGTAGCAATGGTTGTGATGATAACCCCAGGATGTGACCACGGGGGCAGCACTGGGATCGCACATGCAGCGAGGAGGCATCCGTCTCCTATAGACACCTCCCGCTGCATTTGAGATGGACGGGAGTGCACAGCCGCTTGTGCGCAGCTCTGGGATTCCGCCCATCTCTGCCACAGTCTCTATTGGATGATCAGAAAATCGTCAGCTTACGAGTAACAACTTAATATAATTAATTTTGGGAGCATTGGCAGAGGTGAAGAGATACCACTAATATACAGGCGCTGTGCCGCTGAGTGTCACTTCCTGTGTTTAGAGCGAGTGCTGTGTATTCTATCACCAGACGCTGCTTTTAGTAGTCTGACAATCCCCCAAACACACATGGACGCAGCGGCCATGCCGGGCGTAGTGGCACGATTCTCTTCTGCGCATGCATCCAGAGTTGGAGTTACGAATGACGCATGGTCTCAGAAATGTGTATAAAATGTACTGGGCGTTCCCAGGTGGTGACAAGGGGGAGGCTGAGCGGATGCATGGTGAGGGTCTATCTTATGCGCGTGTTATGGGGGTACAGTCATTGACATGGGAGGCGGGTGCAAGTTCCGATGACGCGACTGATGGTATCTCAGCAGCTGAAGATACTCAGAGTGGGCGTCTCGGTCCTTGCACATGCGGGCGGCGCGCTTCTACACCTGGGAAGAGCCTGTAGCAATCGTTGCATAATGTACCGGCAATAGACGCTGCGTGGTGCGACTCAAGCCCAATATCCCTCCCCTAATAAGCCATTCTGATACACAGTATATTTAGGGTCTCATCCTATGAGGGCTGCTGCAGCTGATACATAGTTACCATACACAAACACACAGAGCTAGATGAGGTCAAATGAGGTTGGAGGGCGCATTCAGACTGACGCAAATAACTTTAGAATGTATTCATCTCTACTAAATATAATAACACATGTGATATAATAAAGTTCCTCTTGTGAGATCCTTATAACTAGCAAATATGACCTACTACATAAATGTGCAGAAAGGAAGCCTTTGTACGCTGCACATTATACCACTGTATTCCCAATAATCATCATTCACATCGGGGGCAGCTTAGTAGAAGAGGGTGTGTGTGGAGGCTCCGTGCGGGCACCCTACGCTCTGCATCGCACCAGGCTCTGGTATTGTGCCAGTCTACTGCCCATGTGCAGGTCTCTGGGAACACGGCGTCTGTGACATGTTGCCAGTGAGTTCTCTGTAGGCCATGCACTAATCTCTGGGAACACGGTGCCTATGCCATATCCCCAGTGACTTCTCTACTGCCCATGCACTGGTTCCCAGCAACTTCTCTACTGCCCATGCACTGGTTCCCAGCAACTTCTCTACTGCCCATGCACTGGTTCCCAGCAACTTCTCTACTGCCCATGCACTGGTTTCCAGGAACATGGTGCCCTCCCCATGTTACCAGTAACTTCTCTACTGGACCATCCACAGGTCTCCAGGCGCATAGGACCTCATTCAGAGGTGGTCGTTAGTTACCAGCAGTCGCACTGAATCAGGGCGGCCGCTTGCATCCTGAACAGCTGCCTCCTTGTCGATAGTTAAGCCGACCTGGTTGATGGTCGCGATGGTGATCACCATTGGGGCTTACGACCAGACCCTAAGGTTGGGTCTGGGCACTCATAAGCCCCAGGGAGCTTTCTGCTCTGATGGAGCAGGAAGCTCCCCAGTGACATCACTGGTGATGTCAGTGCGGCCGCCCAACAAAACGGTAGGCGTTCGTAAAGGAACGCCTCCGTTTTGGAAACCACCCCCACCCCCCCGGCCCACCTACCAAACGTGGGCAGCTGTAGATCAGCATCGACAGCCGCCCCTTTGGTAGCGAGCTCCGGAGCGACAGAGTTTCTCTGTCGCTCCGGGTCTTGCGCACGCGCAGTGCGGCCGCAGGCCTAACCATCGAGTTAGTTATGAGCGCATCGGCACTCGCAACTGACTCTGAATAAGGTCCATAGTGCCTGTGCAGGTCTCTGTGACCATAGAGTTGCAGGGAGAAGACCTGGTAAACGAGGTGCTGTGGAACCAGCTGCTGCTGTCTGTGTAAAATCTGTGATGTACAAACGAGAATACTGACACAAAGTAACAGACTCTGCATTCACCAGTGTACACACAACTCATATAGTATAAATATGTATAGTATACCGATGCACAAAGCTTACAATTATCCACAGATGCAAATTTATTAACAAACATTAAAAAACATAAGTTTATAACGGGCAATGAATTGAGAATATATTTAAAACCACTAGCAGGGATAAGATTGTCGTGCAGCTCCGTTGTAATCTGATGGATATCTGACTATAGAAGCAGCTTATCGGGCGTCTATAATTGAGGCATGATGTGTAATTCAAGCAATGCAGGAACCAAGAGAATTCACCCAAGAGAAATACCATCATGCCACAACAGGGCAGCAAACGTCCTGACCTCAACCCTACACCTCCGGTTACATGTTGTGAATTCAATTCTATCGTACAGATATATAGATATACATGTATTTGCTGGGTTGTGCAAAAAAACTAAATATAAGAGGAGAATTTATTGTGTTGTGTTTGCTTGCTGTAAATGACACCTTACCTAGTTTTTCTTACGGTCTCTTTCAGTCACGTCTGATACTCCACAAATAAGCAATAGTCCGGCATCAGTAATAGAGGGCGATGAGATGACTCTGAGCTGTAAGAGAAGACACAACCTAGTTACAGCTACTCCAGACGTGCAGTTTGCTATCTACAGAAATGAGAAGAGAGTGCAGGAATTCGGACCGTCTGCTACATACACAGTTCTGTCAGCTCAGCTGGAGGATTATGGGAATTATAGCTGTGAAGTCAGAAATTCCACCGGCAGTGTGAGGAAGACTAGAGCCGTCTCTATACAGATAGAAGGTGAGTGCGCAATACTAAAACACTGCAGATCAATGTAACAGAAACACGACCCTGTCCAGCCATGATCTACCCCATATTTGCAAAAGGGCATACATAAGTCCTCTCTTACTGTTGCGTTAGTCGCTCCAAATAGCACCTCTCTGTGAGCCAGGTCCCGTTCGACTTGGCCACGCCGAGCGTCTTTTTTGCTGGAAATGTGCATTTTATTCACCTAACTAAAACTAGAAGCAACAAATCTACATTGCTAACTTACATTGAACAATTCCGTATGTAACATTTGTACATCTGTGTGTGACAGACTTCTTCTCGCACCAGCTTCTATTGTGCAACTTTGTAGATGAAGCACGTGTGTAAAACCAATTCCTGTGCACCTCAAGTCACAGCCCAGTGTCTCTGGTGCACTATTACTGGTGACTAGCTGCATCTGCCGCGCGAATAAGACAGAAAATGTAAAGACAAATAAGGTACGCTACTCATCTCAGGGCACCTCAGTCACTCCTAGCGTCTCGCACAGAATGACATATGGACGCCCAGTAAGTGAGGACACATCTGTACCTCTAAATGGGGGGTTAATTTGATGCAAATTAGGCCTACCCCCACCATATTTGGGACTGTTATTGAAGATACAATATACATCGATTTTGTTTTTATTTTATTTTTGGCACACTCTGTATATCCAAGCACAATAGCACAACATGAGACCTGCGTCTTTGTGTAGCCCTTGCTGGCTGTATATGACCCACATGTCACACTGTACCCAGTTTTTTTTTTTGTTTTTTTATACCATTTTTTTAGATCTTTTCAGCACTCCTGAAATTAGAAATAACCAGTCATCAGTGACAGAGTGCGATGAGATGACCCTGACCTGTGACATAAGACGTAACCCGGCCAGATCTACTACGGAGCTGGAGTTTGCCTTCTACAGAGATGGGTGGAATGAGCAGGACTTCAGTGCATCTGCTACATACAGCGTTCCATTAGGGCAGCTGGTGCATTTTGGGAATTATACCTGTGATGTCAGAACTCCCAGCGGCAATGTGAGGAAGAGGAGTGACGGGTTATATATACAAATAGAGGGTAAGTGCGGGACACTGAGATACTGTATATCGTCCAACATTGCAGAGGGCCACACAGGGAGTCACTTTGAAGATCCACCATACAACAACCCAGGCTCACAAATCGGTATACTTACCACCAGAGGTGGCTCCTATCTCTTTCAGTCAGGGGAGCTGCCTTGGAGCTCTAAGTGGTTATGACATTTAGACAGGTCCTGGGCCTTTAAACAAAACCAGTCCTATTGTTGAGGTGTAAATGTAAATCCATTTCCCACTGCTCTCCAGAGTACATGTGTGTGGGGAAAGAGGTTGGTGCTTGCACATTCCTTGCTGCAGTAGTACAGAAGACCTGCACCACTACCCCCATGCAGCTGTCGCTCAGAGAATGCATCACAAAACATACACACAAGCAAATGCTGGCCTCCAAGGAAAGCAGGATCAAGTGATGCACCCGCTGGGAAGTGGAACGCTGGGTGCTAAAGGCCTGGTACTACTGCCAGGTTCTCACACCAGACCTGATATTCTGGTCATAAATGATAGGAAACCACAGCTCCATTGCCACCAGAAAAGGTAGCCTGTTCCAATAAGCGAGACCCTAATAATGCCAAAAATCTGGCCAGGGCTCAGCACACCAAGCCCCGTCCAGAGATTCCCCAAAACCAAATGTCCCAGAAGTCTCCATAAACCCCTGCAACTCAGACTAGGAGGGAGTGGGTGGAAAAACACAGACCCTATTGCAGTCTTACAAGAACACCAGTTAAATGACCCAAGTGGTCTTGCAAATCCTGCAACAAGGCAGATCTGATGGCTCAGAGTGGCGACTGAACCTTCCACTAAGTCAACTTCCAAGATTCAAGGCTTAAAGCTATCCGCTCAGACAGCTGTACCACCAGTGGCAGAACCTTGTAGAGAGGCACGTGGTAATAGCCAGCCACTGTGTCAATCTCCATTCCCAAGTAAGACAGGCAAATCACGGGCCCTTCAATCTTATCAGCAAAAGAGACCCCCCAACATCTGAAACTGCACCTGCAGGGGAATCAAACTACCTGATTCTGAGTCGGAGGCCGCAGCTATGTCTTGTCGCAGTTGCATCTCTATGCTAATGCCGCTACACAGCCCTTACCTGGTGTACATCCCTGCGTCCAGATGTGCAAGGACATAGAAGTCCACAGTCGTCATCCGTAGATACTGATAATCACATGGTGCATCTTTAGAAGCCACCATCACTCGCCCCATAGAAACGTGTGTCAGGTGCAGTTTCTCGGTCTGAGTTCGGCCTCCTGTGAGAAGTTCAGCATCTTTGCAGCCACGGTCGCAACTGATCTCGCAATAGCGGTTGCAGGAATATGCAAATGCTAAACCTGGCCTTCCCTTTGTGTTACACTTTCCGACTGCCAAGGTTTGCGAGTCTGCGTATGCATGTGCAGATCTGGTCCTGCAATGTCGCCCCAAAAGCCGCAGCAATGAGCGACATGCTGCTGGTGTTTGGGGGCGGCGATGGGCAGTGTCGGACCCATTTTAGGGGGCGTACTGAAGCCAGTGGCTGTGTTCTTAAATACAGCTTCGCTAGCGCCGACAGCGCAACTTCACCAGACTCCCCCCAGAGGGTTACTCAGATGACCGATGTACATGCTGTCTCTAAAGACGCAGCAGTGTATTATTACAGAAGACAGCAGTGGGAATCTTACCCAAGACTCCTTCTGCGGCTTTTTGCATAATTTCGCTCAGCAAACAAAGATGCCGCGCTTGGGCTTTTAGCATCCACCTTTGAATGAGCCCCTTAGACCACAAATCGCATACTAGGGATTTGTGTGAAGTCGCAGATTAAGCCTAACAATGCATGGCGAGGGTAACTCGCACTGGACCTGTCTATTGCCGTTTGAACCTGGATTGTGCACCTTCTACTCAATTTACAGACTTTTCCCCTAATTTTGCATCTTCGTTCCTTATAGGGCCTGATACAGAGATAAACACAGTGGAGCTATTTTTTTTTATTTGTGACTGATTGTAGATGCAGAGTCGCAGCAGTAATTTCAGGCGCATGCAGAGAGACATGTAGTGGGTGTTCCTGGCCGGTGACACGGAGCTGTCTCAGCGCAAGGAGATGGTCCGTATTATGGGCGTTATGGGAGTGTCACGGATGAGTCGGTGGAAGTGGTTGCATACACGAACGTTCGACCGCTCACGTAGGTTACTATAAGAAGTGACAGATGGGTGACCGCCAATAGCTGCGGAGGACTTATGCCTATAAATCAGGCTCATAGCTTTGGTGCGGCCAAGTATCAATATGTGAGACTCCATAAACAGGGCTATTTAGTGTAATTGGAGGAGAGGTGTATGTGGATACATACTGTATGTACTTTATAACATTTATAATTCTGATGGATGAGACTCAAAGTAGCAAGCGCCAAACACCACCTCCTCCCATTTGCCCCCGGAAATGCCTGTTTAGCAGTTTCAGTAGCCACAAAGACATCTTCAACCTGGCTGTGACCCCCAAAGACACAACCCCTGGAGTGAGGACAGTGTTGGTGCAATGCAACAGATTCCCCCCTGGAACCCTATGAGACTGGAGCTAGCACAGCAGCTCTTACCAGAGTCCATCAGTACAAGTATGAAAATGATGGACAAGTGGCCTAACCAGCATGTGCAGGAGCTCCTGCAAACCAATAGTCTCTATCACCACTGGACAAAGAGCTACAGAACATCATTCACAAACAGACAGAAAGCTGGGACCATGCTGACCTGAAGCAGAAGGGCCGGCCAGAGAACCCGGGACAGGTCAACCTATGGGGATGACAGAAACACCAGGGCAGGCCTCAGGAGGGGCACCAAGCACTGAATTACCCAAAGGGAAGGCACATTGGGAGCCTGAGAAATACAGAGGGTCAGACAAAGGCAAGGCCAGTGTGGAAACATGGTACTAGAAAGAACAGATAGTGTGTCCCAGGAATGGTCGATGATGCCCGAAGTTACAATGAGAAGGCTGGGTCAGCCGTGAGAAGACTCCCCAAAGGACTGAGGCTGAGCTGGCGCTGAAAGGGCAAGGTGGTGGTCGTGATTGATTGGAAGTGTAGGGTGGAAAGAAACAGGAAGGGGTACACTCCAAACTGCTGCGACACTTGCAGGGGTCCCCGGACATACCATAAGCTGCCCAACAAGGATACAAGAAGACAGAAGGAACACACGCTGGGAAGAAAAACGAGAAAGGCCTGGTCTGGGAAGAAAAACGAGAAAGGCCTGGTCTGGGAAGAAAAACGAGAAAGGCCTGGTCTGGGAAGAAAAACGAGGAAGGCCTGGTCTGGGAAGAAAATCGAGGAAGGCCTGGTCTGGGAAGAAAAACGAGCAGTGGAAGGCTAAAGGATAAGATGAGAATGGGGTATGTATTCTCCACTATTGCCATTATAAAATGGAGATTGTGAAAGTAGGATTGTGATGGTGCATCTACCTACATGAACTTTGTTAAAAAAAAAACTTGCCAGTACTTTCCAAAGGTGGAGCTACCATCACTGAGGGCAGTGACTTATCTAGGGTTTTCGGAGCCCAGGACAAGATGAAGAACGGCCGGCAAAAATGGACGTGGCCACATACCGAAAAGGGAGTGGCCACAGAAAATGGGGCCAACATGACACGCCACTCATTTCTCGTCACCCTGGGAACATTCCTTTCCATATCCACCTTACCTATACCGTGGTTTCTCACAATATGGAACCTCTGAAGAAATGTACCCTTCCTGGGAAGACGGCATCTTCTGTCGGTATTCATTATTCATGTAGATCACATTGTCCGGAAGATGCCTGTTTGTGTAGGAATATTAACAAGGTCCTCATACAACAGTGATTCAACTAGACTCATGCCCCCTGTAACTTCCCATCCCCTGCGTCTCTCAGCCACACCATCATTTCCCCCCTGCGCCGTCCCTCAGCCACACCATCATTTCCCTCCTGCGTCGTCCCTCAGCCACACCATCATTTCCCCCCTGCGTCGTCCCTCAGCCACACCATCATTTCCCCCTTGCGTAGTCTCTCAGCCAACAGGTGGGGGGAGGGGGGGGGCTGGTACTAATCACCCGGACTTGCTGGAGGGGCCCGCCACCACTCTCCCAGCCCCCACTACTTACATCACAGCAGTCCAGCACACGCTGCTGTGTGCTGGGCTGCACTGGGAGACTGCTCACGGCTGCTAAGAAGCAGCCACGGCAGTCTTCTATGCGTGTGGGGGGGGGGGAGCGATCAAGCTGATTGCGCCTCGGCCCCCACTGGTTATGCACCGGGCTGAGGGGGCTCACTGCGCCCCTCTCGCCAGCGCTGCAAGATGTGTTTCTTTTTTACCTAAGGGGAAGGTGGCCACGCCTTCCGTGGTTAGGCCCCTTTTTGCCCAGGCCTGGCCCTTGGCGGGCCTGGTGCCGGATGGTACATTTAGGTGATAATGTCGTGCCCATATCACATTGCCAATAAATGGGCCCATTAGTGTCTCCCCCACCCCCCCATTCATTCTACGTCTGTCTGTCTTCCCCCCCCTTTTTCCTGTCTCTGTGTCTTTCCCCCCTCTTCATTCTATGTCTCTATGTGTCTCCCACTCCCTCCAATCTATGTCTCTATGTGTCTCCCACCCCCTCCATTCTATGTCTCTCCCGAGTCACCCTCCCCCCCCCTCCCTCCTCACCTTTAGCTGGGAGCTGGCGGGGACGGTGAGGCCAGGCAGCAGGCTCAATGTCCGGGTCCAGGGAGCGGGGCGTAACGGTCATGCTCCCGGCAACAGCTGCTGCAGTAACTCCGCCGAGCACCACGGGCCTTGCTCAGCTGCGCAATGGCAACTGGTGGGAGGGAGGACAGCTTTGGCAGATTGGTGGCAAGCAGACAGTTGGTGCAGGTATGATGTCCTAGTTGGCGGCGCCCCGCCACCCCCCATACCACACACACACACACACACACACCCTTGGGCCTGCCACGGAACCCAGGGCACATGCCCCGCTCGACCATCCTGGTTATGCCACTGACTGAGGGGATGCGGGAGGACCACCCACTCTCACTTGGTCTCCCCGAAAATTCAGGACTCAGGAGACTCACTGAGGTTTTTCTAGAGTAGGGACAAGCAGCAGGTGACCAGCACGGGAGCTCAGGTAGTGGTTACAGATGGCACTGTGCCTGGAGTGTTAGGGGGCTGCATACCAAGGGGGGGCTGCACCCCCATCCCACACTGGTAGGGAGCATTATACTCTCTGCAGGTTACAGATACTGTATGTTTCAGTGCAACAAACCAAGGACAATCGTAATATTAAATGACCCACATGTCACACCATACTCAGCATTTGTATCATCTTCTCTTTCAGCTCTGTTTGATACCCCAGTAATAAGAAATAATCACTCGGCAGTAACAGAGGGCGATGAAATGACTCTGACCTGTGACACAAGACGTAACCCAGTCACAGCTACTACAGAACTGGAGTTTGCTTTCTACAGATCTTTGTGGATTGTGCAGAAATTCAGTGCATCCGACACATACAGCGTTCCGTCAGCCCAGCTGTGGCATTCTGGGAATTATTCCTGTGATGTCAGGACTACCAGCGGCCGTGTGCGGAAGGGAAGTCACGTGTTATCTATTCATATAGAAGGTGAGTGTGCAACACCGAGATCATAAGTCTGTATGTCCTCCAACTTTGCAAAGGGAAAAAAAAATAAAAAATCAGGATACCGTTTATATCCCCCATACAACAACAACAAGCCTCAGCCACATGTACACAAAGCCCTGCTGTCACTTCAGTAAGCTTCCCCCTTGGCATGCTGCAAATTAGGACTGTGCCCCCATAACCAGGGCTACAGGAGAGTAAGTATAAGATGGGTAATTATGGCAAATATTATATTAGTACTCTGTCCAGTGGTTACATATTGATAATTTGTGCAGGTGCTGTCTTATGTATACCCCCCCAACAGTGCCCATTTTGTTGGGACACTGGGCCTGATTCAGACCCTCTCGCAAGCGGGTCGATGGCCGTGAAGTGCGTGCGCGAGCCCTGGAGCGAGCGTGAAATCACTCGCTCCGACGCTCACATCCAAAAGGGGCGGCTGTCAATGTTGATCGGCAGCTCGCCCCGTTTGGTAGGCGGGTCAGGGGCGTGGCTTGCCAAACGGAGGCACTCCTGCCGTTTGGGGGCAGCCCCACTGACATCACAAGTGATGTCAGTGGTGAGCTTCCGGCTCTATTACAGCCGGAAGCTCACTGGAGCTTACGGGAACGAGACCCTACCACAAGGGTCTCGTCGCAAGCCCGATGGTCGCGACCATCACCTGGCCGCTCGCAAAAGCTGTGGGTGGTCACCCACAGCTATGCGAGCGGCCGTTTTTAAAAAAAACATGCAGCCGTCCTGATTCAGAGCGAGCGCTCGCTTTTTGTGAGTGACTTTGAATCAGGCCCACTGTGCATTAATATGCCCTGCAAGGATTATTAGAAATTGGATGGTGCATTAAAAAGTCTTATGGTGCATACAGACTGTCAGACGACCGATGAACTACAAACGATTTGAATGATTTTACTAACGATTTCATGAACTATGAACGATTTTTGACAGTATTAAAATGAATGAAAATCGACCAACTCTGACTGCAAACACATCAGATGTCAGATATCGTTACCTGACAAACGGGAACACGCATTGTAGATCGTCCATCGTTCAGGCATGTCAGATTTTCCTTCAGATATGAATGACTGAACGATTTTTAAAATAGTTATTGTACAAATCTGATGGAAAATCTGACCGTGTGTATGCACCATTAGGGTGGGTACACATCAGACGATATATAGTCCGATCCCGTGGATTGCTGCGACATATCATACACATTTTAATGTGTCCGCAATACCGGGCACCAACATCAAGGTTGCTCCATCGGAATTGGTATGAATACCCGCGGCGGTCAGAAGACAAACAGCGGCATCCTTATGTGGAAAATCCCAACAAGGCCCAGTAAGTACACTAGCCCACCCCCTCTCCCCCCCCCCTAACATTAACCCTCCCCCGATGGTGTCTAACCCAAACCCTTCCCGGGAGGTCCCTAAACCTAACCTCTCTATCCCTGGGCTAACGCTAACCCGTATACTTGCCTTCGGGATGCCGGTGGAAGGGATGCCGACATCGGTATCTTGATCTCTTTGAGATAGCGCCGCCAGCTTCGGTATATTGATGTCCAGTAACCCGTCCGCCGGCATCCTGATTGCATCCCGTTCCATCTGCTGTGCTGCATGGAAGATGGAACTACCTTGGCGGCCAACAGCATACAGCTGAATGCGTCCATGAGCTATATAACACGCAATCGTGCGCTATATTGTTCAGTGGTACGTCCGACCAACATCTCGTTCTGATGTGTACCCGACCTTAGAATGTTTGAGCAAAATGTAGATCAAGGATGGGTCTTGAGTGGATAGGTATGGGGCTTATTTTCCCTGAACTGTGCACCTGCCTTTTATAGTGGGTGTTTTTTTTTTTTTTTTTTTCTCGGGCTGGAGTCACATGATGCAGCTCATGGCTCCGATTGGCCAGAGCCACGTTTCCTCTGTCTGGCTCTGTGTTCAGGTAACCCTGTGATATAGTGTTAGGCAGGAGGTTGGCTCTAAGATTGATAGTCCTAAAATGGAGGTATGACTAGCTGAGTAAAGATGTATGTAGTAGATTCTAAGTCGGATCACGCGGCTGCACCTTTATGCTAATGTCGCTAGAAAGCCCTTCCCTGGCGTACAACAGGGTGTGCGAAGGCGCAGGCTCTATTTATTAACATTATTTTTACTAAAATAAAGTGAAAAAGGGTGTTTTCACACCCTTTTCACATTATTTTAGTTTCACCTGTAGTTACTATAGGGCAATTGGAGTAGAACTAGTAAAATTCTACTCCAACCCCTAAATATCACTGCTTTTTAGTAAAGCAGATCGCATTTCCCATAACTGTAATGGGAAATGTGATCCGACCACAGTTACTAAAAATAAATTGTAAAAATATACCGGGGAAAGCCCTGTGATAATAACGCCACCTGGAGGTGGCGTTATCCAGGGTCTCCCTCGGTTACCGGGCTCCCACTCTGCTCTAACGGGGAGAGCAGAGCCGGGAGCCGGTACCAGTAATCAGCTGTGTGGTCTAAACAGACCGCAAGCTGATTGCTGTAAAAAAAAGAAAAAAAAAAATGAAACATATTTTTTTGTTTTACTTACCTGAATCCAGGGACCGGTGATCGGGCCTCCGGTGATGGCTCCTCTCCGGTCAGCTGGTCTCCCACAGTGCACTGCTGCCCGGTCATCAGGTGATCGGGCCCCAGTGCAGTTTGGGAGATCACCTGATCGGGAAGCCCGGAGAAGATCACCTGAGGCCAGGAGGATGCAGGTAAGTGTAATGAAGGGAGGGGGGGGGTCGCGGGGGTCCGGGATCACGGAGGGCGGGGCTTAGCGTCGGTGGGGGGTAGCAGCGACGGTGGGTCGGCGCATGCGCGGGCTCTTAGTCGCGGTATTTTTTCCGAAAATACCGCGACTAGAGTGCGGATGGGATCCGCAGGGACAGAGCTTTATCGCAAGCTCTGTCCATGCAAGGGATTTATAGTAAATCCCTGTGATATTGCCTGAATTCGCAATGCGAATTCACTCGGTAATATCACACTACAATGCGCATTCAATATGCGGATTGTAGTAAATAGAGCCCACTCTAAAGCACTGTGTAGTGAGTCTCTTCAGCTGGCTCAAGAGGCATGGAGCTTTGGTCCGCCTCTGATGCAATGCTAAGCCCCACCTCCTGGCCTGATTGGACCCTGACCATTCATGCCATCAATGCCAAGCACTGATGGGACCATTGATGGAAGGAAATCTAGGTGTGACCCATCAGAGGGTTCTCCATCAGTTCTGCCCATAGCTGTCCTGCGCTCTCCTTTCTCACCACCCTGCTCCATTGGGTGGACATCTGGCCTGATTCAGCATCGCACGCACCCGGACACTTTCTGTCTGGCTGCAGCAAGCTACTTACTTCCTTCTGCTGATGCGAGAACCCGCCCGTGTAGACTAAATATCTGTGTGTCTGCTATGGAACCCCGTCCCAACCACCTCTTTTACATCTGCAGCTTTCAGCATTAGTATCTGAACTCACACCCACCCCATGCTGGGTGCAAAGATCCATCTGAAACACAAGTCCAAATTTTGCCCGCACGCTGCGATTGGGCACGGAAGCCATCGTACACGTTTATGACATGCCCACAAGACATGGGCGTTTCTCAGCGGTAGCTGGCACAGAACTCTCCTATCACAGATAAATCCATATGCACTAGTGATCTCCCTCTGTGTGCGTCTGCCTGATCAGGTGCTGTTTTGCGAATCCGCTAGATACGTGCGCATTGTGACTTGCGTGCAACTCAGGATGAGGCCCATAGTGTGCACTGCACAGAAGATGAAAATGTATGACAGTACAGAGGTGACACTGCCCTTCTCCCTGACCTCAGCCCCCTCCCCGTATCAGTTTCTTTTCCTGTTATTTGTGCCCCTGCCCACTTCCTTTACCAAGTACACCTCTGTCCTTTACCATCCATGCCTCTCTCCTCTCACCATCTGACTTCTGCCCCTTTACTATCTGTGCTCTTCCCTCTGCCCTTTACCATCTATACCTCTGCCCCCTCCCTACAGTATATCTGTGCCTCTGCCCCCTCCCTTTACCATCTACATCTCTGCTCCCTCCCTTTACCATCTGTGCCTCTTCCCTTTATCATCCATACCTCTGCTACCTCCATACAGTATATCTGTGCCTCTGCCCCCTCCCTTTACCATCCATACCTCTGCCCCCTCCCTTTACCATCCATACCTCTGCCCCCTCCCTTTACCATCCATTACTCTGCCCCCTCCCTTTACCATCTGTGCATCTGCCCCTCCCTCTACCATCTATACCTCTGCCCCCTCCCTCTACCATCTATACCTCTGCCCCCTCCCTCTACCATCTATACCTCTGCCCCCTCCCTCTACCATCCATGCCTCTGCTCCCTCCCTTTACCATCCATGCCTCTGCTCCCTCCCAATATCTGTGCCTCTGCTCCCTCCCTTTACCATCCATGCCTCTGCTCCCTCCCAATATCTGTGCCTCTGCTCCCTCCCAATATCTGTGCCTCTGCTCCCTCCCAATATCTGTGCCTCTGCTCCCTCCCAATATCTGTGCCTCTGCTCCCTCCCTTTACCATCCATGCCTCTGCTCCCTCCCAATATCTGTGCCTCTGCTCCCTCCCAATATCTGTGCCTCTGCTCCCTCCCTTTACCATCCGTGCCTCTGCTCCCTCCCTTTACCATCCGTGCCTCTGCTCCTTTCCCATATAGAATGCCACCGCCCCTCCCCATATCTGTGCCTCTTCCCATTTACCATATGTGCCAATACCCCCTCTCCCTCTGTTCCTCATCCTATGGCTGGTGGCTGCTGATCAGAAGCGACATCGATGAGCAGCTGACCAACTATATTCAACACCTATGGGTATATTTACTAAAGGTCGAATTTAAATACATTTTAAAAAGTTGAAAATCGATCAACATCGATGTTGTGTTCCTGGGGAAAAATCACACATTTACTAACAGACAATTTTTTTAATTTATTTTTTCAAGTATTAGTAAATATGTGATATAGACCCAGAAACACAACATCGATGTTGAATGATTTTCATCCATTGCTTTCTTCCATTTTAAAACGTTATCAATGTTCTATAGTCACAGATGTCCGTCTCTGAGCCGGACGCTGCTGCAGTCGCCTATCTGCTCCTTTATGTAAATGCAGCTACAAAGCCTCTCCCTAGTGTACATCTGTGTTGGACATCACAGCTGGGATAAGTAATGCCTGCATTAGGCGTTATGCTTCCTGCCGCATTACCATAACTGCAAGGACGGCGTTACAAAGTAGCTAGCGAGGAGCTTTGCAATTCCCCCTGAGCTGAATCAGACCCTGAGGCGCCCACTATTTACATCCATGCACGTTGTAATACCAGCCGAATCTACAGAGAAAAAGAATGGACACAAAATCAGGGGCTCCAAAGAGAACTGAGAGATGCAAATCTAATTGCAGCTCACCACTTGGGGGATAGGCAAGCCCCGAAAAGACTTACACGCATAGGAAAAAAACAGATGTGGGAGCGCTCATGATTTGTTAATAGAACAATTGTGAAAATAGTAAATACAATCACATTTAATATCATAAATATCCTTAGACAAATACTAAATATTCCAGTTAATAGAATTATCTGTTAAAAAACAAACAAAGAATGTAACCATTGGAGGACATATACAGAAAAAAAACAATAAATGACAAATGTGAGTAGCATTGACTCTGATATAATATGATGAGGAAGTCTCGGTTGGAGTTACCCCATGTAAAATCTGAGATATGATATGCCCCTTATATATTTATGCCATAGTAAGGCCTCTTTTACATTAAGCCAAAAGTAAGGTCCCATCTCTTACCTGACAGGGCTGCGCGGTGGGTGGGGACGGGGCTGCCACATGCGGGGGAACTGTCAGTCCTGCTGTCATTGTAATGTGGCTCGCAAACCAATTGGAGCTCACGGAACGGCAGCCTCTGCTGATTGGCTTGCGAACGGCACCACATTAGACTGACAGTGTCTCTGGTCTCTGTGCCTCTCAAGGCCGGGATGCGACTCCAAACCCACAACAGCAGCAACCTGGCCTCCCGGCAGCCTCTCCCTGGCGCCCCCTCAAGTCCGGAGGCCTGTCACGTGCCCCCTTAGTTGTGGCCCTGGCAACAGTCCCATAATACACCCATGAGACAGACTGATTTGCCCCCAGGAACACCCAGTTCCAATACCGTGCATATGAATTGCAACTGCGATATTGTGTGTTCACCGCAAGTTTTTAGCAACATGAGCCCAGTATCAAACATCGCTCATCTCTAAACATCAGTACTGTGCATCGGGGGGGGGGGGCTGGAGACGGGGTCACACAGACGCCGCATGACCATCGCCCACCGGCTGCATGATGGAGAACATTATACACTCTGCAGGTAACGTATCTATAACCAAGCACATTTGCACAACATGACATCTGCGTCTTTGCTGGCTGTGTGATTCAAATGATGCACTAGCCAGGACGCACTGCCACAGTTGTAGCATGCACTAACAGCAAAACTGTGACAGGGAATGCTGGGATGGGTAGTGCCACACGTTGCCTACACCTGTTATACGCCATACCAAGACGGTTTATTATCTTCTCTTTCAGCCCTGTTTGATAGCCCAGTAATAAGAAATAATCAATCATCAGTGACAGAGGGCGATGAGATGACCCTGATCTGTGCCGTAAGACGTAACCCGGCCACAGCTACGAAGGAGCTGCAATTTGCTTTCTACAGGTTCACGGTTAATGTGCAGAGATTCAATGCATCCGATACATACACCGTTCAATCAGCGCAACTGGAGGATTCTGGGAATTATACCTGTGATGTCAGAACTCCCAGCGGCAGCATGATTAAGATGAGTAAGGCGTTATCTGTTGAGATAGAAGGTGAGTGTGGAAGTGATGTAACAAGTCTGTATATTTCCCAATATCGCTTATGATCCACTGCGGGACCCTCAGCTACTTGCTGTGTATGGCCGGAGAGCGATCAGTGAAGGCTGCATAGACCGCTGTGTACGGGATCGCAGTATCGCATGCGTTAGCGCCCACCTCTCAATCAGGCCCGGAGATATATATATATATATATATATATATATATAGTGAAGTGCACTGACCCCCATATTTCGGATCTGGATTCATAATGTAATTTTTTAAATTCAAACCCCCGAAATTCTAATTTAAAAATGTGAATTCTGAACCGCTGGAAGATCAGACTGGTGACTCCGATTTACCCGGATCTCCTCAGGAGATTAGACTCGCGACTTGGATCTGTCCGGATTAACGAAATTTGGTTGGATTCAGATTTCTGGAGAACCAAACGGCGCATCTATATATACATACATAATTATAAACCATTTTTCATTTGCACTATTAGATTTGGAATAATATATATATATATTCCTTTTAACCACTTAACTGGAAGCGTCGCATGTGATGAGACCGCAGCCGGCAGCGCTTCAGCTGGCAATGTCGCATCACATGTGACTGTGCCGTCACGCCGCTTCCCTCGGACTTTGCAGAGGAGATCGGTTCACTTGTGCAGAATGGACCTCCTCCTCCGACTCCCCGGAAGGGACGCGGCAGTCTGTGACCACTGACATCACTTCTGGAATCGTGCCCCAGAATGCCGTGTGAACGGTACTCCGATCCTCCTCCAAGCACTTTTTGGCTGATCTCTGTAAGTGTAGAGCTCAGCTTTAGCAGGGGCACCGATAATCAGCCCCCTCTGACACACGCTCCGCTGCACTCTACATGTGGGAAAGGGGGGGATTTAATACGTAATATGACTCTGGAGGGGAGGGGGGTAAAATAATAACAAATTATACTGGTCACGGGAGGAGAAGTTTTTTGTTTTTTTCCCCACAGGGGGAAGGGATGGTTTAGAAACCAGGGATGTTTTTTTTTATACTATTAATGGGATGTATTATTATTAGGATTTATGACACCTTGGCGCCTATTGCCTATAGGGGTGGGCACTTATTAATAATGGGGACCTATGGACATGGAGGAATGGGTGGAGTGGCAGCAAAAAACTCCCTAGAAATATATATTTTTTTTAAATAAAATATTTAAATATATTAGAAATAATTGTAAAACTTCAATAATGAAAAAGAAAAAAAACGACCATTTCTGAGCGGTTTTCTGGGAATGAAATAGTCAGTGAAGTGGTTATAGATGGAATTGGTCAGACTCCCTCTATATTAGGTGATTCTGAATCGCCCGCACAGCTCACGGCGGACGCAGCGGAGGGAACTTTTTCTACTGCGCATGCGTCCAAGTGGCACATAATGTGTGTACTGATTGTTAGCGCACCGTGTCTGACATTATTAGGAATGTACTGTACAGGGGCGTTCCTGGGCGGCGACACACTGTGATACTGCGTCTAATGGGAGTGTTGTGGGCGCGTCACTGAAAGTGATTGCATACAAAGATGCTTCATCGCTAAATTGGAGGCCATTATCAAACGGAGAATCTGCGCCATCGCAAGTTGCGATAACGACCGATGGTGGCGTCTAAAGTCGCCACCATCACCACAAGCCCTATTTGAGCATCTAAAGACGCTGAAAGTGGGCGTCTCAGTCCTTGCACATTGGAACGCATGGATTGTACACCTGGGAAGGGTTTTCTAGAGGCATTAGCATAAAGTCGCAGGCGTAATTGCGGCAAAAGACACACACGTACGCCAGAATCGGCAAAGCCAATAAAAAGCGGGTACTGTAACGCCTGGACAAAACATGGTGCAATGTAAGGGGTGCAAATACATTTCTTTTCTCTTTTTTTTTTTTTTTTTTTTGCAAGCAGGGTAAATACTATCTGTTTTTGTATGTAGCCCCCAAATGCTGGACAGCTTTATACTTATACAAGAACGGAGGTGGCGCTATCGCAAGCTCTGATATCTTATATTGCACCGACTGTAGTCATCCAGTATAACAGTGACATACAGTAGTACGCAGGGCAGTTTTCAATTGTGACTTACTGTACAGCACAATACTACTGTACTCTGTAGCTTTATCACTTTAGCTGTACATTATACATATAATAGGGTGTCATACATAAATGTTACCCAGGTAATACCCATCACTATCACTGTAGCTGGCATGCTGTACATTATACATATAATAGGGTGTCATACATAAATGTTACCCAGGTAATACCCATCACTATCACTGTAGCCGGCATGCTGTACATTATACATATAATAATAGGGTGTCATACATATATGTTACCCAGGTAATACCCATCACTATCACTGTAGCGGGCATGCTGCACATTATACATATAATTGGTGTCCTACATAAATGTTACCCAGGTAATACCCATCACTATCACTGTAGGCGGCATGCTGTACATTATACATATAATGGGGTGTCATACATAAATGTTACCCAGGTAATACCCATCACTATCACTGTAGCTGGCATGCTGTACATTATACATATAATAGGGTGTCATACATAAATGTTACCCAGGTAATACCCATCACTATCACTGTAGGCGGCATGCTGTACATTATACATATAATAGGGTGTCATACATAAATGTTACCCAGGTAATACCCATCACTATCACTGTAGGCGGCATGCTGTACATTATACATATAATAGGGTGTCATACATAAATGTTACCCAGGTAATACCCATCACTATCACTGTAGGCGGCATGCTGTACATTATACATATAATGGGGTGTCATACATAAATGTTACCCAGGTAATACCCATCACTATCACTGTAGGCGGCATGCAGTACATTATACATATAATAGGGTGTCATACATAAATGTTACCCAGGTAATACCCATCACTATCACTGTAGCCGGCATGCTGTACATTATACATATAATGGGGTGTCATACATAAATGTTACCCAGGTAATACCCATCACTATCACTGTAGCTGGCATGCTGGACATGGCATTTCAGCAGCTGCCAGTGGGACATGGGCGCATCTGATACGATTGTCATCAATGCCCGGATTCCTTATTGCTAGGCTTAATCCACAGCACTCAGCCATCTGGGATGCCCTTGGTATGTGACCACACCAGCTACATAAAAATACATCATACAAACTCAGTACTTACTTTACAAACTGTAATTCCTTTGAATAATACTTTCCAAATATAAGACAAACTTTGTCAGTCTATCCCCAGGTGCTTACTAACCGATATCCCTGGGTGTGGTCCTGTCTCTTTAAGCCAGGACCCATATTCATGATTAAATTATGTTTAATACTGAGCCAAATGTGGCCGATCAGAGATCGTATATCTGAGAGTCAGTGTAGGGACTGGCCATATCAGGGGCGTATCTAGAGAGTAGGGGGCCTGTGTGCAGTCTCCGACACGGGCCCCCTCCTCTCTGCCCGGCAGCGCACTGAGCTGTGCGCTGCCAGCGCCGGAGTTATAGACTCTGGGCACTAGATTATGCTCAGGGTCTATAGTGTATGCACAGGCCACCTGTACTGCGCATTCAAAAACAACGGGAAAATGGCCGCCACAGCCATTTTCCAGCGCCGGACCCCCGCGCCATCGTGGGACTCCGCAGAGTTAAGTATCATTATGGGTGCTGGGTGTGCGGTGCGGGGCCCCCCCGTGTTCCTTGCACACCCTGCACCCATTATAGATACGCCCCTGGGCCAGATGGGAAGACTGAAGTGGGTGGTCAAATTATTGCAATATTTTGGAACTAACATTCCCTGTATGAAAGGATTACAGTTTAAAAATTAAGTGAGTGCCGGGTTTGTATGAAAAAAAAAAAAAAAAATTAGATTTTATATATATATATATATATATATATATATATATATATATATATTTTTTTTTTAATATACACACATACATACTCGCAGCTGTAACTCCTGGTTTTAGGTTTAAAAAACTTGTGCCATGTACTCCTGGATCCTTTATCTTGATCTATATTAGGATAGTATGCTAATCCATTAAGACCGCAATGCCGCCACAGCACTACATAAGGACGCCTACCTTACCTTACACGCACATCAGTAATGTTTAGCAAGACTGTGAAAACATCGGTACAATCGCAGCATTGCGCACATTTGCAGTAGGTCAGACCTTACTCAGGAATCGCTTACTTTAGCGCACGCCAATAGGCCTAAAGCTGCATATGGGATTGCAGTGGATAATTTATGCACGCCCTTGCAATGGCGTTCAAATGCGTTCCCGATGGCAAGGGCTAGTTCGCGGCACACGCAGTACACAACAATCGGCCGATTGCGTGCGTTTAAGCAGTTGTGGTACTTGCTGAATCAGGTCCTCAGTTCATCAATACAATATTTGTATTTATTTCACAAGAAATACATCTCATGTATAAGCCCAATGGGAAATACGTCTCTTGTATAAGCCCAATGGGAAATACGTCTCTTGTATAAGCCCAATGGGAAATACGTCTCTTGTATAAGCCCAATGGGAAATACGTCTCTTGTATAAGCCCAATGGGAAATACGTCTCTTGTATAAGCCCAATGGGAAATACGTCTCTTGTATAAGCCCAATGGCCATTTCAATCAGAATGGATTTTCATCAGGAGCATATTGGTATCTGTGATTGCCACCGATATGCAATCCACAGAGGGACAGAGAGGGATCCTATAGCGATAAGCAGCCCATAGGCTTCTGTAGATGGCGCTGCCTATTACGCAGAAGCTCTGGAAAGGAACGCTTTCTGGAACTTGCTGTACAAATAATTGTTCTGGCTGAATAGGTTTTGACAATTAACAGACTCTAGAGGTGTCGGGCTGTTTACTACGGACAATATTATGTACAACTAATGTATATTTTTGTACACACACACAGGCACCATAGTATAACATAAGGGCTGCATCTTTGTGTAACATTTGCTGGCTGTAAAATGACCCACATGTCACACCCTGCCCAATATTTCCATCATCCTCTCTTTCAGCTCTGTTTGGTTACCCATCTATAATAATCAATCCGTCATCAGTAACAGAGGGCGAGAACGTAACACTGACCTGTAACACTACACGTAACCCAGCCCTATCTACTATGGAACTGGAATTTGCTTTCCATAAAGAGTTTTATGTGCAGAACTTCAGTGCATCCGACACCTACATACTTCCGTCAGCAGCGGCGGAGGATTCTGGGATATACACTTGTTTCGTGAGAACGCCCAACAACCGTGTGATGAAGAGGAGTGCACCAGTAATTATTCATATACAAGGTGAGTGTGGGATACTGAGATCAGGTGGTAAAATGTATTAGGGTGAGAGTTTAGATAATGTGCGAGTTTAGTGCAGTAAACTCTCACACTTACCCAACTCACCCAACATAATAGAGCCCGAGAACATGGAAACTCACCCAACGTAATAGAGCCCGAGAACATGGAAACTCACCCAATGTAATAGAGCTGAGAACATGCAAAATCACCCAATGTAATAGAGCCAGAGAACATGGAAATTCACCCAACGTAATAGAGCCCGAGAACATGTAAACTCACCCAATGTAATAGAGCCCGAGAACATGCAAACTCACCCAATGTAATAGAGCCGAGAACATGCAAACTCACCCAATGTAATAGAGCCCGAGAACATGGAAACTCACCCAATGTAATAGAGCCCGAGAACATGCAAACTCACCCAATGTAATAGAGCTGAGAACATGCAAACTCACCCAATGTAATAGAGCCCGAGAACATGGAAACTCACCCAATGTAATAGAGCCCGAGAACATGCAAACTCACCCAATGTAATAGAGCCCGAGAACATGCAAACTCACCCAATGTAATAGAGCCCGAGAACATGCAAACTCACCCAATGTAATAGAGCCCGAGAACATGCAAACTCACCCAATGTAATAGAGCCAGAGAACATGGAAACTCACCCAACGTAATAGAGCCCGAGAACATGGAAACTCGCCCAATGTAATAGAGCCCGAGAACATGGAAACTCACCCAATGTAATAGAGCCCAAGAACATGCAAACTCACCCAATGTAATAGAGCCCGAGAACATGCAAACTCACCCAATGTAATAGAGCCAGAGAACATGGAAACTCACCCAATGTAATAGAGCCAGAGAACATGGAAACTCACCCAACGTAATAGAGCCCGAGAACATGGAAACTCGCCCAATGTAATAGAGCTGAGAACATGCAAACTCACCCAATGTAATAGAGCCGAGAACATGCAAACTCACCCAATGTAATAGAGCCCGAGAACATGGAAACTCACCCAATGTAATAGAGCCCGAGAACATGCAAACTCACCCAATGTAATAGAGCTGAGAACATGCAAACTCACCCAATGTAATAGAGCCCGAGAACATGGAAACTCACCCAATGTAATAGAGCCCGAGAACATGCAAACTCACCCAATGTAATAGAGCCCGAGAACATGGAAACTCACCCAATGTAATAGAGCCCGAGAACATGGAAACTCACCCAATGTAATAGAGCCAGAGAATATGCAAACTCACCCAATGTAATAGAGCCTGAGAACATGCAAACTCACCCAATGTAATAGAGCCCGAGAACATGGAAACTCACCCAATGTAATAGAGCCTGAGAACATGCAAACTCACCCAATGTAATAGAGCCCGAGAACATGCAAACTCACCCAATGTAATAGAGCTGAGAACATGGAAACTCACCCAATGTAATAGAGCCCGAGAACATGCAAACTCACCCAATGTAATAGAGCCTGAGAACATGCAAACTCACCCAATGTAATAGAGCCTGAGAACATGCAAACTCACCCAATGTAATAGAGCCCGAGAACATGGAAACTCACCCAATGTAATAGAGCCTGAGAACATGCAAACTCACCCAATGTAATAGAGCCCGAGAACATGCAAACTCACCCAATGTAATAGAGCTGAGAACATGGAAACTCACCCAATGTAATAGAGCCAGAGAACATGCAAACACCAATGTTTTTAGACTAAAAGAACCTCACTATTTAACATCCAAATGTTTCCCATTTTGAAGATGAAACTTGACCAATGTAATAGTGTTATTACTGCTAATCTCTCCCATTTTCTACACTCTCACATTATTACATTTGGCCCCATATGTACTGTATGTATATCTCCCCATCTTACAGTGGGCACAGTTTGATCATTCAATGCTCTATCTACCCAGCCGCAGCCTAATTTACACAAAGCCATGATCCAGATGTTTGCATTTTGCCAATAAGGACTGTCAACACAAAATCCAGACTGAGTGGAATATATACAGTATATGTTAATTTAATAAAAAGGGCATTTTATCTCTGGTGTTGACTTATTGTAGGGTTAACTTACAAAAATACATGATAATAGTATTAAGGCTATAAATAAATACCTAATAAGTAATCCTATAAGTATAATCCTATTATTACTACTATTAAAGTGGTCTGTGCACATAAAATAGAAGAGATAAGTAATATGATAAATAAGCTCCTTTTACCGCTTAAAAATACACAGAAAAATACACTGATTGTCCCATCATAGACAATACCACAAATAGCAACTAAAAATGGTTACACAGTTCCAGCATCACCGCCTGAGGAAATGGTTGCAGCACGAAACTGAATTGGCTAAGCCAAACTGTGCATGTCACCGACAGCAGCTGCGTACGAAGACGTACAGCCGCTCACAGAGGCCGCCATACTCCGGATGGCAATCTGCACCTGCCATAGGCCTGGTGCACGTTTTCGATGGTGCGTCTAAAGATGGAAATGCGCTGCACTAAGTCGCTGCAAGTTGGCGTCTCAGTCCTTCAAAAATCAGACGCAGCATTAGCATTAAGACACAGGTGCGACTGCAGCAAGCAAAACACCTGCGCCGCGTCCACCTCAGAATGAGCCCCTGAAAACGCTGACCTATGTCGGCCATTGGAGGCAAAATATTTTTTAGATATGGGTGTGAAAGAAATGAGTGAGTGGTTATAACCAGGCTGCTGTTGCAGGGGTGTGCATAAATTATCCACTGCGAACCCATTCACAGCTTGAGGGGCGACAGCGTACTTCTCATGACTGTTACAGGCCTGGCTCTGCGCTTGTTGTGTGCTGGCTGTAGTGGTGTGCAGCCGCAGAGCGAGGTAATGTCGTCACCCCTCCCCCAGCAGGACAAGCAGCTGCTGTCTTCTGTACATTAGTATGACTGAGTGGGAGCAGGAGGGAAGGTGGGGCCCGGAGGCTTCTGAGAGACGCCGAACGAATTTGGATGCAGAGAGAGGCAATGTTAGTGGCAATACCTAGGAGATCACAGGGAGGGTGGTTAGCCAGACACGGGCGCGTCGAGACTAGCAACTGTGGCCGTCTCAGTAGGAAGACCACTGGATGCGGCATTAGCAGAAATAAGCTGCAATAGCATGCCCCTTCACATCAGACCCATTGGGCGGAATTCAATTGATTCCTGCCCCCATCCCGCCCTACGGAGCTATTCAATTCTTGCTCCTGTCGGGCACGATCAGCTGACAGCGCTACATTTCAGCTCGCAGCCCCAGGGGGATGAGAGCTGAAATGTGCGAAAAGTGACATGTTTGATCGCCCAAACATCACTTTTCGCGATCGCACCCAGCACTTTGGTCGGGTTTAGCTGTTTTACGCGGCTAACCCCGACCACTTTGGACGCGATCAGCACGAAAATCTGGAGCAATTGCATAGCGGCCCGCGAACTCCTGTCACTTTAGACGGGAGATGCGGGCCGCAAAAAACAATTGAATTCCGCCCATTGTGTCATTTGCTTCATCTAGAGCAGAGCTTAATGCGAATAAATGGGAGGTCATATAAGTTTATTATCAGACAGAACCTCTCTTAATATACTGTAGTTAAACCTTCCGTGTGTGAACGCCTGAACCATAGGCTTGTCTAACACGTACTTTATAGGTAATAATGATAATAAAAGGACAGTGGTTCATACTGGAATTTGGGGAGTGACAATCTGCTTGTTTCCAGACTACGATGTTTGCGCAAATCCTCAGGAAAATGTCTACCATGGCACTTCCCTGGCGATTTCTGCTGCTGCTGTAGAGCCGCCGCGAGACTCCAGTGAGGTGAGTATAGCTCTATGGGTGCAGGGTGTGCAGAATGGGCCCCCCACACATATATATACATACATACATACACACATACATATATACATATACACACACATACATACATTATACATACACATACATATATACACACACACGTACGTTGCTGGAGGGTGTGAAATGACTACTCACAGGGTCGGTAAGGAAAGTGCATACAGCTAGCTCACACTAAAACCACCTCTCACTTCTTCCATGTCAAATCCTCCAAATACGTAACTGCTTTATACCCATTAACAACTAAACCATGCCCACCAGGGCCACAACCCCTGCCAGTGCCATGCCACAGAGAGCCATGCCGTGTCATTTATCATCCTCACACAACCAAGCACAATAGTACAACATGATATATGCATCTTTGTCTAGCACTCGCTGGATGGAAATGACCCACATATCACACCGTACCCAGTGGCGGGTTACCAAATAGGGAGAGAATAGGAACCGGCCTATGGGCCCTGCACCTTTTAGGTGCCCCGCGACAACGGATCAAAATGATATTGACTTGATGTGGAAATAAAATAAAAAATTTTGTTTAATAATATTGTGCGATATGGTTTCAAATGTAATATTTTTTTGTTTAATAAAGTTTATTTGTTTAAAAACATTAATTGTTAATGTTTGCCTTGTGTTGTAAAATTGGTTTATTAAGATTTGTTGGTTGGTAAAATTAAAAACCGTTGGGTTTAATCCAGAACCGACCGTACCCAGTATTTGTATTGTCTTCTCTTGCAGCTCTGTTTGGTACTCCGCAAATAAGACATAATCAGCCATCAGTAACAGAGGGCGATGAGCTGACCCTGACCTGTCGGGTAACAAGTTACTGGGGTGCAAGAGGACGGGAATCTGCTTTACACAGAGACGAGATGGACTTCAGAGGATATGATTCCTACAACGGTCCATTAGCTCAGTTGATGGACTTCGGGGATGAGGGAGCCCCCAGTGGCCGTGTGAGGAATACACTAAATACTACAGAGCTGGAGTTTGCCTTCTACATGTATGAGCAGAAGGTGCAGGAATTCAGTGCATCGGATACATACAGCGTTCCGTCAGCGCAGCCGGTGCATTCTGGGTATTATACCTGTGAGGTGAGAACGCCCAGCGGTCGTGTGAGGAAGAGGAGTGATGACTTCTATATAAGAATAGAAGGTGAGTGTGAAATACTGATATCATATCTGCCGAGGATACCTCAGACATTTACACAGGGAAAGAAGCAGAACACAACTCGCCCTCCCCACATTTACAAAATGGGAAATGCCCCCTCTTTTTTTTTTTGCTCATATGATAACTACAACGGTCACAGTCGGGGAGTGGGACTATGGGGCTTTTCATAAACTTTTTATTTTAATAAAGTAAAAAGGCATTTTCACATCATTTTAGTATCACAAAAATGTACTAAAGGGCAATTGGAGTAGAATTCACTAAATTCTACTCCAAACCCTAATTATCACATCATTTCAGTAAGCAGATCGCATTTCTCATACTTGTAATGGGAAATGTGATCTGGCCAGATTTACTAAAAATATTCCACATTCTTCCTGTATTTTTTTCCGAAAAATACAGGGAGATTTGTGCAGACGAGAGTCACAGGGTCCGAGCTTTATCGCCCGCTCTGGGCCTGATTCAGAGCCGGACGCTCTGTCCAGAGCGCTCGCTCTGAATCAGGGCCGTCCTACCTAAACTTTGGAGCGGCCTCCTGGCCGCTCGCATAGCTGTGGGTGACCACCCACAGCATATGCGAGCGGCCAAAAAGATGGTCGCGATGGTCGAGACCATTGCGACCATCGGGCTTGCGACGAGACCCTGCGGTAGGGTCTCGGTGACCGCAAGCCCTGGATTGATTTTGGCTCTATCAGAGACAAAATCACTTCCACTGACATCACTAGTGATGTCAGTGGGACCGGACCCAGATGGTAGGCGTTCCCACGTCTGGCAGCCACGCCCCCGGCACACCCACCAAAGGGGGCGTGCTGTCAATCAACATCGACAGCACGCCCCCTTTGGTGCGTGACCCCGAGCGACGGCTTCCCCGTCGCTCGCCGGGTCTCGCGCATGCGCACGATGGAGCAGCCTCCGTCGTGCGCATGCGCATTTGGGTACCATCGACCCGCTTGCAAGCGTCCTGGGCTCGCGAGCGGGTCTGAATGAGACCCTCTGGTCCTGCATGCGGAAGTTAGCACATCCATGTGATGTTTCCTAAATTCACAATCCGAATTTAATTAGAAATATCACACTACAACCGCATTTTAAATGTTTAAATTGTATAAAATCTCATCATTAGTATCAATATAGACATCCAGAAACTGACTGCGCACAGATGCCCACTATGTAACACGCACTGGTGCCAATTTAAATGAGCCCCCATTAGCGTAGGTATTTTCACACTAGTGAAAAGTGTGGTGATGGCTGTGGTTAGTCAGGGCTATATAAGGCCTAATACTAGATTTACAAAAGCGACCGCTTCTCGGCGGGTTGGGGCTGAACAATATACAGCTGCACTAGCAATCAGTGTAAAACACGCAGCGCCATTTTCAGCAGCTGCCCGCTGAGAAGCAGCGACGGCCTGGTAAATGTATTTCCTAGCTGGGTGTAAGCTCGCCGGCCAGCTCCTGTCTACACCATAGTTCCCGACATTCCTGGGCAGCTTTCCGGGAGCAGCAGGAGGGGGACCTGCTGCGCTCCTCTTTGGGGGGCGGGGCCAGTGGATAGACGGCAATAGGCCCCACCCCCTTTACAGAAAACTCCAGCGATTCGCGGTCTGTGAGGAGGGGGCGGGGCTAAATGACATGATTTGCGCTGTTTAGCCCCCTCCCTTCCCTATGGACCCGAAAATTCCAGGTAAAATCTCCCCATCCTACTAGGAAGTGGGCGGGAGATATGCCTACTCTTCTGGTTACCCAAAAAATCATGAGCCTCCCGTGATGGTCTACACGTTACCCTCTGTATTTTGCAGGTGAGTATCTTAGCTGCAATTTAATGCCGTGTGAAGAATTTATGCTAGTGCTACAACCCCACCTCTCAGTCCTTCAGTGTCCAATACCAGGAGTACCTGGGTGCACAGAATGGGTAACAGTAATCACAAGGGGGAATTGGGGAGAAAAACCGAAGCACAGGTCAGTCAAAACAAATAACACAAAAAATATTATATAAAAAAATTCAGGATGTAGCCCACTAATTAAAGTAAATTCTACTGAGACATTGTCTCACCAGGAATCACATTTGTGGGGGTGCACCCCTGAGACTCTGGGGACTATTCATCATACCTTAAAATTCTCTGGAGGTAATTAGGTTTAGAGCTGGCATGGAGTTCTACCTAATTTCCGCAGGAATTCATCATTCCTCCTCCCCATCAGTATCTATTTAGAAAAGCTGTCAATTTGCGATGACAGCTTTTCAGGACATAGATTTCCCTGCCTGCGCTAACTTACAGCAGCTGTAATCAGTGCTGTGCATGCGCGGTTACATCCGTAAAGCCAGCACATGCACAGCACTGACTAATTATATATATATATATAATAAGCATCTAATGGTGCGCCAAGCGGTATATTAGCATCTAATGGTGCGCCAGGCGGTATATTAGCATCTAATGGTGCGCCAGGCGGTATATTAGCATCTAATGGTGCGCCAGGCGGTATTTACTATCTAATGATGCTCCAAGCGGTATATTACCATATAATGATGCGCCAAGGGGTATATTACCATCTAATGATGCGCCAAGCGGTATATTACCATATAATGATGCGCCAAGGGGTATATTACCATCTAATGGTGCGCCAGGCGGTATATTAGCATCTAATGGTGCGCCAGGCGGTATTTACCATCTAATGATGCTCCAAGCGGTATATTACCATATAATGGTGCGCCAAGGGGTATATTACCATCTAATGATGCGCCAAGCGGTATATTAGCATCTAATGATGCGCCAAGGGGTATATTACCATCTAATGATGCGCCAAGCGGTATATTACCATATAATGATGCGCCAAGCGGTATATTACCATATAAATATGCGCCAAGCGGTATATTACAATCTAATGGTGCGCCAAGCGGTATATTACCATCTAATGGTGCGCCAAGCGGTATATTACCATCTAATGATGCACCAAGCGGTATATTACCATCTAATGATGCACCAAGCGGTATATTACCATATAATGATGCTCCAAGCGGTATATTACCATATAATGATGCTCCAAGCTGTATATTACCATATAATGATGCGCCAAGCGGTATATTACCATCTAATGGTGCGCCAAGCGGTATATTACCATCTAATGATGCGCCAAGCGGTATATTACCATCTAATGATGCTCCAAGCGGTATATTACCATATAATGATGCGCCAAGCGGTATATTACCATCTAATGATGCACCAAGCGGTATATTACCATCTAATGATGCACCAAGCGGTATATTACCATATAATGATGCTCCAAGCGGTATATTACCATATAATGATGCTCCAAGCTGTATATTACCATATAATGATGCGCCAAGCGGTATATTACCATCTAATGGTGCGCCAAGCGGTATATTACCATCTAATGGTGCGCCAAGCAGTATATAACCATCTAATGATGCGCCAAGCGGTATATTACCATCTAATGATGCGCCAAGCGGTATATTAACATCTAATGATGCGCCAAGCGATATATTAGCATCTAATGAAGCAGCTAGTCGATGCCCCTGTGAATGACATATTGGTATTGGCATTATAAATCACAGATGTAACCGTGTCAGACCTGCATCTATGTGTAGCACTTGCTGGCTGTAAATGACCCACACGTCACACCGTACTCTATTATTTGTATTATATGTTTCAGCTCTTTTTCATGCTCCACGAATAATAAATAAACGGTCACCAGTAATAGAGGGCGATGAGATGACGCTGACCTGTGACGTAACACGTAACCCATCCAGGGCTGCTACAGAACTACAGTTTGCTTTCTACAGATCTGGACAGGATGAGCAAGAATTCAGTGTATTTGATACATACAGAGTTTGGTCAGCTCAGCTGGTGCATTCTGGGTATTACACCTGTGAGGTGAGAACACCCAGCGGCCGTGTGAGGAAGGGGAGTAACGTGTTACCTGTACAGATACAAGGTGAGTGTGGGACACTGAGATCATATGTCTGTACATCTCCCAGCATTACAGAAGGTAAAATAAGGACAGCGCCTGACCACGCCCCAATCCATGCATAATTACACCCAGCCACGCCCATTATATAGTAATCCCCAGCACCAGTTGGATATGCAAATCAGGACTGTCCCATCATAATCAGGAGTCAGGACTACAGAAGGGGTATGTGCTTCATTTTCTGCAGATATTTAAAGATGTCAATTGTTTTAGATGTTCTCGCCATTCCTCCCTGTTACATAGATCATATTATGCCCAATTTAGTCATTTAAAAATAAAAGTAAATTGACAGACGGTGCTTATTGTGGATGTTTGTGTAACTGGCATAGCTGAGGTTTTATTCTTCTATAAGTCACCTGGGGTACGGGTTCTCTACTGCAGGGGTCAGGGAACTTTATTACCTTTTACCCCAAAATATATTTAGATACGCCGACGTTACCCCCCTTGATTTGAAAGGAAGGAAATCATATAGTGGTGCCCCCATAGTTATGCCCCCGAAGTAGTACCCCCATAGTTATGCCCCTGTAGTAGTGCCCCATATAATGCCCCTGCAGTAGTGCCCCCATAGTTATGCCCCTGCAGTAGTGCCCCTGTAGTGCCGCTTGTAAAAAAAAAAAAGAAAAAAAGAAAAAAAACACTTACCGTAACACCCGCTCCTGCATCTGCCGCCGTCCTGTCCGCCCGGCTGCTCCTTGGAACCTATGGGAGAGACGTCATGACGCCTCTCCCATAGTGCGCATGGGGAGAGCCGGAAGCTGGAGTTCAAAAGAGAACTCCAGCCTCCGGCTAACGCGGCGCTGCAGGGAAGGAGCCGGGCGCCCGCTGGTAATAACATCTCAGCGGGCGTCCGGCTTAGAGCCTCCCTGCGGCACAGCCGGGCATGCATATGTATCATTCTATATTATACTATATGATTCATATGCATGCCTGGCTGTCCGTCCATTACCCCCAGGAATTTCATTTTTACCCCATGTGGGGTAATTTACCCCTGTTCCTCCTGTCTGTTTTCTGATTTTTTTCCTTTACCCCTGACTTTGCCTTATAACCGGCTGCACCATTATTTTGGGGCTGATGTGATAGGTTGTGAGCTGCAGACCAAGCTTGTTTTGCCTTTAAAATGATTGTCGCTTTAAAACTACGGTACTGCTCGCAGGAGTTCCCAACCTATTACATAAGGCCCGTTTCCTGTGACCCCCGACTTCGCTCTATTGCCCCCTGGACTGATTGCTAGCATATCTGAAACTTTAAACGCTTACTCGTTTACGCTCTGCATCAGACTGAGGACTATTAGAGACTTCTGGTTTGCCTACTTCTACATGCTGTGCAATCTCCACGAGTAACCCCTGCACACTGCTGGCCAAACACCGGTACTGCACCCTGCATCTAATAGATGTGTTGCATTTACACTGTGGCTCTCAAGTAGGCGCTATTCTCTACTGACAAAAAGAGCGCAAAGTACAGCACGAGATCTGCATCTTTGTGTAGCATTTATATCATCACCATCTGCACATTTTTATCATCTCTTTTCAGTTATATTTGATGATCCACAAATATTAAATAGCCGATCACCCGTAACAGAGGGCGAGGAGATGATCCTGACCTGTCACATAAGACGTTACTGTGTCAGATCTTCTACAGAACCGGAATTTGCTTTCTACAGAGATGGGTGGGGTGTGCAGAACTTCAGCGCATCCGATACATACAGCGTTCCGTCAGCGCAGCCGGAGCATGCTGGGAATTATACCTGTGAGGTGATGACTCCCAGCGGCCGTGTGTGGAAGGAGAGTGACGCGTTATCTATACAGATAGAAGGTGAGTGTGGAATACGGAAATGATGGGCTTAATTCATTTAGCTGCAGGTTCCAGGCCCTGTGCTCTCAGGTTACCAGTTAGCACAGTGGTTCCCAAACTGTGTGCCGCGGCGCCCTGGGGTGCCTCGGGACACTAGCAGGGGTGCCTCAGGTTGGTGGTCCAGCACCAAATCAAATTCTTTATGGTCCATGTAATGTAAATATGTGCACAAAAATCAGCACAAACCTGTCCACTACTATATAACCAAATCTAAGGATGACGGGAGCACAATTTACTTCTCTTCACTACTTTTGTTCTGCATTTCTCAATAACAAACGTTTGGCCTAGGGGTGCCGTGATCACAATGCTGATACTCTAGGGCGCTGTGATTCAAAAAAGTTTGGGAACCACTGAGTTAGCGCATTTCCCCAAATATTTTCATGAAGTGCTCTCCAGCTTCCCTTGCACTGTAATTGGAAGCACTATGTATTTATATTTTGTTACCATTGCTGCAGAGTAACAAAACAAAGACTCTTTTTGGGGGCACACTTTTAGATAAATGTGTGTTCTAAAATATAAAACTTTTCAATAATTCATTAATTATATTTCTATAAACCCTGACAGTAATCGAGTGGGGCGGAATTCAATTGATTACGCGGTCCGGATCTCCCGTCTAAAGTGACAAGAGATCGCGGGCCGCTATTCAATTGCTGCCGTTTTTCTCGCTGATCGCGCCCATAGAGGTCAGGTTTAGCCGCATAAAGCAGCTAAACCCGACCAAAGTGCTGGGCCCGACCGCAAAAAGTGATGTTTGGGCGCCCAAACAGGTCACTTTTCGCACATTTCAGCGCTCATCCCCCTGGGTCTGCGAGCTGATATGTAGCGCTGGCAGCTGATCGTGCTTGACAAGAGCAAGAATTGAATAGCTCCGTCAGGCGCGATAGGGGCTGGAAACAATTGAATTCCGCCCTGAATGTATAAAGATGGAAAGGAGTGTAGGTGATCACACAGTATAAATAGCTAATTCTGTACTCCTTCCAACCATGATCTGAACGGCCAAGGTGAAAATATAGGTGACCCAAAGCATCGCTGAGTGACCGAAGTGCCCACAGAACAAGCAGTTATTCCCAGGACATAAAGTCTATACTCTTTGCATTAGAAGACCGGGTCCTGTCTGCTATATAGCATCTGACAATTGTTTCCACAACTTCCGTGCCATAACATCTAGTGGGAGCATGTAAAACATTATAACCCAGCAAATTCACCAAATCCATAGAGAAAAGCAAAAATGCAGTGACCTGAAACATTGGTCCACCATCGATGGTATGGACGCCTTATCCCAATGTCATGGAGTATTGGAATCCCAAAATAATCTACCACATGAATAAGAAGGAAACGACCCGAGTGTCTGTTGAGATCATGTGTTAATATAATAATTGCACAGTAACCTAAAACATTGGTACATTATTAGTTATACCATCGATAGTCTCGACTCTTTATTCCATTTGCTAGGAAATATGATCTCACAGGGCAAAACCACAACACATCATCGACATTGATCATAATCATTTACAATTGACTTTTAGTAAATATACCTCTTGGTCTCCGCATAATAAATGTATCATCATAAAGTATATTAGCTCTTTACATCATTTTTCGCTCCCATATACTCCTTACCTCACTATGGGGGGCTATTCAATACACAGCGCTGTTTGGGAGCGCTAAGGATTTCTTCTCGCACCCCCCTGGGGATGCGAAGAGAAATCTGACCAAAGTGCCGGATGCGCGGCTGTTTTTCTACATAACGCGGCGCTAACAGCCGCACGCCTGGCACTTTGGTCAGAGAAATCCGGTTACCGTGCCTTATGACGATGACCGCGATAACCGGCATTCACCGACCACACAGCGCACTGAATGGAATTGCCCCCTATGTGGTCTATGTATTAAGCCTTAGAGACAGATAAAGTGAATGAAGACAAAGTACCAACCAATCAGCTCCTGTCAGTATACAGGCCGAGTTTGAAAAATTACAGTTGGGAGGTGATTGGTTGGTACTCTGGCCTTTGTTTATCAATGGGGGAGATGTATGAACCGCCAAAGCGGTATCAGCGCATGTTATGTCCGCGGATACCGCTTCTCCCCGATGTATGATCGAGGGGTTTGGCGGTAAATTACAGGGGTGCTATGCGTCCGTCATTACCAGCATTGCTATCTACAAGATATCAGCGCCAATAGCCTGGGCCATGTATGAACAGTCAGATCGCCTGACCGTTCTGCCCACTGTAACTGTTGCCATTAACAGCTACAGCCTGGCGATGCCCTATCCCCACAGCAGGGATAGCGCTGTCCCTGCTGCGGTGGCTACCGGCTGCGATACCCCGTGCATGCTCAGTGGAGCCGGCCACTTTATCTATCTTTAAGGTTTAGTACATAGACCCTGTAGAACAACATGCACAGCATAGAAGCTAGATACAACTGTACTAACTTGTGTGTTGCTCTCCTGTAGAGAAAGGACCCCCGCTGCCTATACTACTTGGGGCCATATACGGATCTCTAGCTGTCATAGCCCTGATCTGTGTCCTCCTCGCCTGGAAATGTAGAACTAAAAGGGCTGCAAGAAACACAACAGCAGGTAACTATGGATTTCCTACATCTGCCTGACTATCAGATAAACACCCAATCCTGGAGATGTAGACAGGAAAGGGCCCGCCCCCGAGGATGCAGGAGAGGAACAAGCCAGATTACCCACTACTATGTTTGACAATATATGTATTGACTCCTATTTAATAATTGTGACTTTCACTGCTCTGATGAATAACGTTTCTAACAATATTATTATTATTATCTATCTACGAGCACATGTGAATTATTTTCATTCAGAGTTGGGCACAGTGGGGTGCGATAAAATGGCCAACTGTGGAGAGAAGGGGAGAGGTGATCAGGGAGTGGCACTGATCGATCAAGGCCGGAAAATAGCCCCGAAGCCGCAGCATAATCTATTTACACTTCACGTCAATGACACAATGAAAATCATTTTATCAGTACTATAAAGGCAGATGTGTTTTCTACCCCCACTTTACATCATGCATTTCCCAGTCTGGGTAATAAATTATATATAATTGCTAATAAATCACCAGTGCAGGAAATTATTACATATTTGAATGTCATATTATTATTGGTCAGGTTGGGTAAACAAGCAGTAGACTAATAGATGAATAAAGCACTTATTGGCTGCTTTGTGGTAATGTCTCTGTGAGGACAGTTGTAGCCTGCATGTCTGACAGGTAACAGCGGAGGTCTGGGAGGGGGGGTAGTGCTGCATAGGGAGGGGAGATTGCCCAGATGCTGACAAATAATATAAAACAGAAGATTAGTGGTGTAGATTTATGAAATTATAATCTCATTAGAGGTGCTGAATATGCTGCTAAGGATACTGGTGTTGGGTTATACTATGGATACTTTTATGTAATATATTGTCAGTACATTTTATGTATTGGTTTGTGCTAATCCCAACATTTTATTTCTCTTTCCTGCTCACCAGCTTGTACCAGTAAAGATGTGAGTATACATTAGATTTGGGGTCTAGAGGCGCAGTACTTGGGGGAAAGCCATTGACTGAACAGTTCCAACACTGTTCCTCTGCCATGGGTACCCCGATGTAGGATTATTTGTGAGGCGGGTTGTCGGGGGGACACTCGGCTCTGTCTATGTACATGCGTGGCCTAACTGTACATATGTTCTGCCTTTAAGAGGCCATTTCAGACAAAATGTCCCTGACTATACTTTACGTATGTTATTTAGAGCTGCAGCCTTTTGTCATTAGTGATGGAGCGGTTTAAATGCAGCGTTATTCAGTATTCTGATCTTCATTAGAAATAACCGGGTGTCGATATTTAACGAGCGGTATTTGTAACTTACAGCGATGACTGTACCACAAGCACCGTTCCTCTCCCCCAGCACTGCCTGGATGAGAACACCGCTACTGGAGCCATCCTCCTGCCCACTCCTCCCTCACTATGGGGCCCATTTATCTAAGTGTATTTGAGGTAAAATCCCCCAAAACAGCCCTTTTCGAGGGTTTACCTCAAATACTAAGTGTCCCCCGTATGTATGAAGGAGGGACCACAGCAGCTATCTCCGATCTCTCCATTACCGCTGGCAGCCGCCTCCCCCATAGGTTTCTATGGGGCGAGTGATAAAAGCGATGCATTCCATATATTGGCCAACGCCATCTGAAGGTGGCATTAGCTGCTGTAGCCAATAGGCTACACCGCGCACTATTAGCTATGGCGGATGTGCACATGCAGTCCAAAGGAATGTGCATCACCCCCCACCCCCAGTGGCGATCAGGGGCGTTACTGGCATGCCCTGATCGCTTTGCAAAAGCGATCCTTGATAAATGAGCCCCTATAGCACTGCAGCCTCTGCGTAGCGGGAGGAGAGAGTTCGAAAACCAGACCTGCACTTTTTTTTATTTTTTTAACACTACCGCTTGCCGGCGAGCGCTGCATTGATGAATTCAAGTAAAATGAAATAAAAAAATAAAAAAAAAGCGGCGAGTGGTAACGTTACATAGCATTGCAGGAGAAACTCGTTTGTAAATGGAGCCCATTACTGGACCAGTAGGAATATAGTGGGGGTTATTGGTCCTGGTTGGTGCAGGAAAGCATCTTAGCCCTTTATAGTAAAGAGACATTTTCTATGACACCAAAACAACTTTCTATATATCTTTTGGTCTCTTACTGTTAAGTGTATCCCCGTGGTAAGAATAGGAATAATTGGTAAAAGCAGGTGGTACAGTAGTAATATAATATCCAGAGAAAGTAGTTGGTTGGGTTTAGTAATAACATACAGTGACTGTGAACCTCTAGAAATCTCTGTCTGGGGCTGTAAATTTGCATAAACCACATACAACTTTTTTGATCCTTAGGACAACTCCCCGGCCACACATGCTGAGGTGGAGCCAACAGAAACATAAAGGAGGACACAGGCAGCCAGTGAGCAGATGACAGTGAGGACCACCCGCCTCGTGCTCTCACACACTGACCGCTACCTGATGAATTATATATGTATTTCCCCTGTATGTACCCATCTGACAAAGAGCTTTCTCCATCATGTGCTGGGAATACACCGTCACCCATAACCAGGAGATACAGAAGGGGGAACGTGGAGAAGAGGCTCACATTACTATCCTGTCCTACATCACTTACAGCGGAGTGGACCCCATCTCCCTCCATATATAATATGCTACTACAATAAATATATCATAATTGTACATTTAAAAACAGTAAAAAACTTAAATCTAGCAGCAACTATATATTTTTTTTATAACAATGCTAAATACAAAATGGAAAAAAAAAAAAAAAAATCAATGTATGGATGTTACTATATATTGTATGGCACATTTATCTGTTATATATATATATATTGGAGCGTACATATTGTAGCACTTGCCACGGTTACAGGGCTGGCTGTTAGTCCTTCATGTATGGCTGCTCAGATCCCACCCGGCCATGTCATGACATCACTATGCAGCCACGTCATGACATCACTACACAATGACACAGCCGAACATGAAACTCCATTCGCTGAGCATAGTACCGTCCGTGAGGCGTAGCTGCCAGGCGGGTCTGCGGAAAGCCAGCCCGTTCGGCATTTGGCAGAAGTACCAGTTGGCCAGTCCAGCCCTGGTTGTCAGACACTACTTGTAACACAACCGCGAAAACATTGGCCTGGCATGTATAATTCTGAATCTGAATGTTTCATAGTAAGAGGCCTATGTATCAAGCGGTTTTTACATAAAATACAGAAACTGCAGTCTCTGCATAATGTTATGTATTGCTACTATGTACCAAAAGCACAAAAACGTCCGGCAAAGTGCTAATTAGAGCTGCAGACCGCAGTCCCCATTATTATTAGTGGGGACTACGATCTCAGCCCTATGTACCAAACTCCAAAAAGTGAAGCTTTTCAGAGATGAGCCTACGGGGGCTCCAGGGGCAGGAGAGAGAGACCTTCGGATCTCTGCCCGCGCAGCCCCACACCGGCTCCGGAAGCTGATGCTGTGCCCATGCGCAGTGTCTGCTTCCTCCGGGGAAGTCTCTCACTTCTGGGTAAGAAGTCTGTAATTAATTTGCCGGGGATATAACGCGCAGGGACAGCTGTTAGCGCAACTGCTGTCCCTGTGTGTTCCCCTTTGTACATAGCCAGGATCCTTCATTAGAATTTATATGGATACATAATAATCGCGGCTGGTCCACGACTACTAATCCTATAGCTCATGTGCAGCATAACTTCTGAGACTGCTGGTATTGTATGATAGAGTGTGACTGCATGTAGGCACCGTGATACATGAAAGATCCACTCATCAGTAACGTGATCAGCTACAGTCATCTGGTTTATCATCAAGTTCTATTTCTGCCAGTTCTTATTCTGTGCATTCTGCCGTTAGCATGCAAGGGGGAAACGTACAGCGCCTGTACAAGGGGTGACGCGGGAGCCACATCCAACATTCCACCTCCGGCTTTAACATATCAAACCAAAAATATGATACTCGGAAGTTGGTCACTTTGGATAACTTCCTCTAATTTCTTACGTTACCTCAAAAGGGTCTGTAAAGGAACCACAGGAAAAAAATAAAATGGCAAATTGCTCAACCAACTTATAATAACTAGTATAATGCACAAATAAAGTGGTGGTGAGGGGCAGGGCCGTAGCTAGGGTATTGCGGCCGATGCTATCGCACAGGGCACCACAGGTCAGGGGGCGCTGTTTGGGCCTGTCATATTTCTGTTTATTATCATTCTTGCTTGTAGCTTCCTCTTATTTCATCCCCAGCATCTCCTGGCCTCCCCTATCTCTTCCCTGGCCCTTCCCCATCAGGTGCACTATATTATGTCCCTATTTATCCCCAGTCTCTCCTGGCCTCCCCTATCTCTTCCCTGGCCCTTCCCCATCAGGTGCACTATATTATGTCCCTATTTATCCCCGGCATCTCCCGGCCTCCCCTATCTCTTCCCTGGCCCTTCCCCATCAGGTGCACTATATTATGTCCCTATTTATCCCCGGCATCTCCCGGCCTCCCCTATCTCTTCCCTGGCCCTTCCCCATCAGGTGCACTATATTATGTCCCTATTTATCCCCGGCATCTCCTGGCCTCCCCTATCTCTTCCCTTGCCCTTCCCCATCAGGTGCACTATATTATGTCCCTATTTATCCCCAGCATCTCCTGGCCTCCCCTATCTCTTCCCTGGCCCTTCCCCATCAGGTGCGCTATATTATGTCCCTATTTATCCCCGGCATCTCTAGGCCTCCCCTATCTCTTCCCTGGCCCTTCCCCATGTGCACTATATTATGTCCCTATTTATCCCCAGCATCTTCTGGCCTCCCCTATCTCTTCCCTGGCCCTTCCCCATCAGGTGCTCTATATTATGTCCCTATTTATCCCCAGCATCTCCCGGCCTCCCCTATCTCTTCCCTGGCCCTTCCCCATCAGGTGCGCTATATTACGTCCCTATTTATCCCCGGCATCTCCTGGCCTCCCCAATCTCTTCCCTGGCCCTTCCCCATCAGGTGCGCTATATTACGTCCCTATTTATCCCCGGCATCTCCTGGCCTCCCCAATCTCTTCCCTGGCCCTTCCCCATCAGGTGCGCTATATTACGTGTCTATTTATCCCCAGCATCTCCTGGCCTCCCCTATCTCTTCCCTGGCCCTTCCCCATCAGGTGCGCTATATTATGTCCCTATTTATCCCCAGCATCTCCTGGCCTCCCCTATCTCTTCCCTGGCCCTTCCCCATCAGGTGCACTATATTATGTCCCTATTTATCCCCAGCATCTCCTGGCCTCCCCTATCTCTTCCCTGGCCCTTGCCCATCAGGTGCACTATATTATGTCCCTATTTATCCCCAGCATCTCCTGGCCTCCCCTATCTCTTCCCTGGCCCTTCCCCATCAGGTGCACTATATTATGTCCCTATTTATCCCCAGCATCTCCTGGCCTCCCCTATCTCTTCCCTGGCCGTTCCCCATGAGGCCATTCCCCTTTTTTGGATGCATTATGTCCCTTTGAAAAATGAGTGGAGCGCCAATGCTCTTTCTGGCACAGGGCACCAAAAAGTCTAGTTACGCCTCTGGTGAGGGGGCTCTCTCATTAAACCGTGCTTCCTGCTGCAAATACACTTGCTTATTCAGTGGGGTAGGGGGAGGATTTACATGTCTGAAAGGCTTCTGTGAGAGCCAATTGTGGTGATCTAAATAATGTCATGAATTTCTTCCTAATATTAGCCACGTAGGAAATAATGTCTCCTCTAACTACCGCCTTCGAGGTTTGCCAAAATAGCAATGGATCATTTTGTTCACAGGCTAAATGATCATGTTTATATGTCTGCCACAAAGTCTCTACTCGGCTGCAGAATGTAAGGGATGAGGTGAGATGTGTAGGGAACATCCAGTGTCTGCAAGGGCCTTTATCAACGGTCATGGCCAGGTTACTCCAGACTAAAGCATGGTCCCATATGTGAATCGCTTCAATTTCACCATCAATAACCCTTAAATAGAGAGGGTCAGTTAGCAAAGTATAATCTAGTCTAGAGAGAGTCCTATGAGGTGCCGATAAACAGGAGTATTCCCGATTTATTGTATGTTTATCCCTACAGGCATCATGTACAAAAACCATGTATCAGAACCAACTATTAAATCAATTTTGCATTGAAACAAAATTGCCTGATTCATACGCTCAGGATTAGTTGTTGGTGCTTCTCTAGGTTATCAACAATATGCACACAGATCAAGTAAATACTCTCAAAGTACCTAAAAGAGAATCCGTAGGGGTATCAAAATAGGAAGAACCCTTTGTGGGGGCACAATTTAGAGATTGTATATAGTACATGGTTTGAATAAATGAAAACATAACTTGTACTAATATTCACAAAATAAAACCATGAAGTACAAAGCAAATAGAGGAGCTTTGTGGGAATAATCCTAAACAAAAAGACTCACCCTTATAATCTCACCTTCTAGGGGTAAGAAATAATGTCCCTTTATACAAATGGGAAGACATCAACATTTTTTAGAAATAGTGGTTGATGTGCAATTTAGGCTGTTACTATACAAGTGCCCAATGGTGGTGAAAACCTAAACAGCAATCGTTCAGGAGTTGTGATATCCCTGGGATTAGCTGTAAAGGTTAATGAGTGGCAGTTGGTTGTTACAATGTCACACAGTAGGATACTTTGGAGTATATCTAATATAATAGTGGAGGGTGATACAGTATCCTCTCAAAAATAGTGTTTATACAATATATTCACAGTGTGTCTCAACAGGTATCAGTTATTGTGTTTTCAGTAAAGAGAATACGATAGTATAGTACACACAGTGTAGCAATTCAAGAGCAGTAATCACATAATATATGAAATATTATACATTGCTACACAAAAGGTGTCAACTCATAGTAGTGCAAGTAAGCAGTGATAAACCAATGATCAATCATTTAGCATGCATTAATTAATGGTCAGGTCTCACCCTCTGCTCTGGTCTTCTCGGGTGATCGATAATTATCATACATAACCAAAAAACACTGAATAAATACCAGGGAACCCATTCATCAATGATCGCCTCTGCAACGCAATCAGGGCATGCCAGTAACGCCCCTGATCACATTGCAAAGAGCGATCCTATCGGCCGGATGTATCATCTGGGACATGCAGGGCCACTGGCTCCGAAAGGATGCCATCACTGCGATGTCTCCAGAGAGCGGCTGGCCAGTGCAGGGAGCGCTGTGCATGCGTAGGCCCATGGACTGCACATGCACATCCGCAATAGCCTGGGAGGGTTCCGGCGGATCCCTCCGCCGACTAATTAGTGCGCGGTGTAGCCCATAGGCTACAGCGGCTAACGCCACCTTCAGATGGAATTAGCCAATATCTGGAATGCATAGCATTCCGGATATTGGTAAATTTGTCAGCATTGCTTCCCCCATAGAAACCTATATGGGGGAGGTGAGGGAGGGGTGATCCCTCCTTCAAACATACGGGGGATACTTCGTATTTGAGGTAAACCCCTGAAAACTTGTGTTTTCGGGGATTATATCTCAAATACACTCAGATAAATGGGCCCCCAGGTCACTTAGTACAGCTAAATAGTCGGTCACAAATAGCTGTACTCCAATCTAGTCGTTAATCCAAAGATTGTCAGTAGTACATGTTAGTAGTAGATGTTAGTAGTAGATGTTACACAAGACGGAGGGACATTAGATTGTCAGTAGCACATTAGACGTTACACAAGACAGAGGGACATTAGATTGTCAGTAGTACATTAGACGTTACACAAGACAGAGGGACATTAGACTGTCAGTAGTACATTAGACGTTACACAAGACAGAGGGACATTAGACTGTCAGTAGTACATTAGACGTTACACAAGACAGAGGGACATTAGATTGTCAGTAGTACATTAGACGTTACACAAGACAGAGGGACATTAGATTGTCAGTAGTACATTAGACGTTACACAAGACAGAGGGACATTAGACTGTCAGTAGTACATTAGACGTTACACAAGACAGAGGGACATTAGACTGTCAGTAGTACATTAGACGTTACACAAGACAGAGGGACATTAGATTGTCAGTAGTACATTAGACGTTACACAAGACAGAGGGACATTAGATTGTCAGTAGTACATTAGACGTTACACAAGACAGAGGGACATTAGATTGTCAGTAGTACATTAGACGTTACACAAGACAGAGGGACATTAGATTGTCAGTAGTACATTAGACGTTACACAAGACAGAGGGACATTAGATTGTCAGTAGTACATTAGACGTTACACAAGACAGAGGGACATTAGATTGTCAGTAGTACATTAGACGTTACACAAGACAGAGGGACATTAGATTGTCAGTAGTCGGCATTAATGTAAGACTATAAAGTGTAATTGCACCATACGCCGTCTCAGTGTGTGTCCATAGAGCAGGAGAAACGAGGATTAGATAACCGCGGCATCGGTCATATGTAATTCCTGTAATATATATGGTATGCTAAGTTTAGGAGGGTGGAACCCTTTGTTAGGGTTAGTGTGTCTATCCAATACCGAGGATCGTATCATATTGAAATCTCTGTAAAAAAATCAAATTAGCATCAGCAAAAAGGGTATAAATGTAACAGGGAAAGAGCAGAAAAAAATGGTTTATCATATTTGTTTAGTGCAAGTAATTTACATTACACAACACATAAGGACTATCGTGTATGGTGACTGAAGACTGTTAGTAGTGGAATGCGCTACTGCTCAGTCTCCAACAAAACGGTTCTACAAGTTAGGGCCGGCTCCAGGGCTTGGAGCTCCCTGTGCCTAAGTTGTGGAAGCTGCCTACAAATCGGGGCTGGCCTAATTACCATAAACCACGCCCCCTAAGTGACATTATTTGGGGGCGTGCCCATATGGCTGTGGGCGACCCCAGCAGTCGTTACTAGCTGGGCTTCCCCCAGCCCTCTCCCGGCACTAGCATCCATTCAGCTACTCTGTGGTCTGTCCAGGACAGAAGTATGGGAGACAATGGAGGCGTCTGCAATGAAGGGGCACCTCCTCCATCACCCACAATATATACACCCCACTTAGGGCTGTAAATATGGGAGATAAGGGGGCACTAAATGATAACTTTCATCCGGGTGTCTGGGATGAACTTACACCACTGGGTCCGTCACCGCCGTGGCAGTGGCCAACCTTCCGAATTGACCACCCACAGGACACTTCGGCCCATGGGTGGAACAGTGGGACAGTGCTGTCCCGCTGTCATCGGGATGTTGGGATGGGGTGCGCCCTCTATGGGGTGGCGCCCCTGTTCGAACACCCTAAGAGCCGGTACGTCCTCAAGGAATACTTCATTCCTTTACCAAGATGGTCACCGATAGTGTATTTGTACACGCATGGTGCCATCTTGCTACTGTGTATGAGAGACACGGTAGAGGATGAAGGTCCTGCTCTTAGCTCCGGAGACCTGTGACGTTAACAACTTCATATATTGTTCCAGAGCCCTGCACAGGGCCGAAAACGGGGCGTGGCACAATTACCATAGGTTATGCACCTGAATTACCTTAATTGGGGCATGCCCGTATGGCACGCCTCCCATTTAATGTCAGGCTGGGGGTGAGCCCAGCACTCCTTCAGTAGCTGGATTGCCCCCAGCCTTATCCCTGCACTGAATGGATGCAGCACGCATAGGCCGGCACTGCCGTGGTGGTGCCCAACCTCCCAACCACCGGCAGGACACTTTGGCCTGCGAGTGGAACGTCAGGGCAGTGCCCGAAAAACGGGACTGACCCACTTGAATTCAGGATGGTTTGGAGAAGTGCCCACTCTATGGGGTGCCGCCCCTGTTCGATAGCACTGGTGGAACATGCCTGGAGCCGGCCCTGCTGCACAGTTACCCATACTGAGAGGACAGTCATCGGCTGGTGGTCTGTCAGCAGGGGTGGGCAATAAGCAGCCGTCCAGATGCTGTGAGACTACACATTACAGCTATCAGGACACGCTGGGATGGGAGTACAACAACAGCTGCTCCACAAGGTCCTCTTACTGGCCACCACTGTGCTGCAGGCTCTGCTCCATGGAGAACTAGATATCTGTAAGAGGGAGTCCGGCTGTATAGCCACTACTACAAGATAAAGTACAGAGCCTGGTTACACTACCTGAGTGCCTATAATGTAATCACTGGTGTGTACAGTACTCTGCTCACCATGAAGGCTTCACACACATTCTCAACAACTACTCTGTGACATGATGTAACTTGGAGGAACTAGACGGTGGCATAATGTGCATTGCGGGTACTATACTGTGGCATAATGTGCATTGCGGGTACTACACTGTGGCATAATGTAAATTGGAGGAACTACAAGGTGGCATAATGTAAATTGGAGGAACTACAAGGTGGCATAATGTAAATTGGAGGAACTACAAGGTGGCATAATGTAAATTGGAGGCACTACAAGGTGGCATAAGGTGAACTGAGGGTACTACACTGTGGCATGATGTAAATTGGTGGAGCTACACGGTGGCATAATGTGTATTGGGGGTACTACACAGTGGTATGGTGTGTATTGTGGGTACTACACGGTGGTATAATGTGTATTGGGGGTACTACACTGTGGTATGATGTGTATTGGGGGTACTACACGGTGGTATAATGTGTATTGGGGGTACTATACTGTCGTATGATGTGTATTGGGGGTACTACACGGTGGCATAATGTGTATTGGGGTACTACACTGTGGCATGATGTAAATTGGAGGCACTACAAGGTGGCATAAGGTGAAGTGAGGCAGTATAATAGGTCACTGAGAATTGGGGCATATTTACCGACTTTGTAAAACTCCTTTCCAAGAGTAGTCTGGAGAGGAGGAGCTGTTGGCTGGTTTGTGGGGCGGGGCCAACCTGTAGACGTAGTTAGGCCCTCCCCTTTCCCGGAGAAGTCCTAGATATGTGGGTCTGCGAGGAGGAGGGGGCAGGGCTAGATGGTGTGATTTGCATCATTTAGCCCCACCCCCTCCTTACGGAAATGCAAATTCCCCATTAAATCTCCCCAGGTCCTGCCCGCTTCACTAGGAAGTTTGCAGGATGCGGGAGATCTGCCTACACTTCCGGGGGGCTACTCAAAAAAGCGGGAGCCTTCTGGGAGTGTAGGAAAGTATGATTGGGGGTATTACGATGTGGCTTAATGTGAACTGGGGACACTACAGTACAATGTGGCATAACATTTATCAACTACTATGGATAGATGGGTCTCTCTAAAGTAGGGGTGGGCATTAAGAGGCCCCCAGCTGTTGTAAAACTACACATCCCAGCATGCCCTTCACACAGTTTTGCTATTTGACCATGCTGAAAGTGCTGCAAGGCACGCTGGGATGTGTAGTTAAACAGCTGGAGGACCGCTTATGGTCCATCCCTGCTCTAAAGACTGGTGTTGAGGCCCCTACAAAATGTTGCTATAGGGCAGACAATCCTAGTTATACTGTACCTCTGCTATGTTCACTATAGCACCATTGTTCATGAATTGGTCCCACATACATAGATGTAAAGGTGCCCATACATCAGCGACGGATCGTCGCGATGCAGGGATGCGATTGGAAATTTTCAATTGCCCATCGGAAATTTTCGATCGCCCACCATCGATGTTCTATGATCTGTTGCTGGATCGCAGACATTTGACGTGTTAAATGTCCCCGATTGGACGCTTGCGATCATTTTTTGATTGCGATCGTCAAATCGACGAAATCCAACATGTTGGCTTTCTGCAATCCTGTGATGCCGGGTTGCAGCATTGCGGGATCGCGGCAATCCATCACAGATGTATGGGGCCCATTAGTACAGACTGGATATCTGCCCTCAACAAAGATAGATAACACATATTTACCATCGTCTTCATGTATGCGCCTTTATACACAGAGACATGTGGCTTACTAACACATCCATTATAGGCAGAGCCGTAACTAGAATGTCCGGTGATATATACGGAAGCTACAGAAACCCATACCAGAGGCTTCAGCGCACTAAATGATGGCGGCAGATGCTGCGGACAGACTATGGAGGTGCGAGCAGAATTTGTCTACTGTACAAGGTAAAAAACAATACGTGAGCTGCCGATAATGGAGCCCATTGAATGGATATAGAAATGGCAGCTGATATGGAAATGACGACCCGGAAGAAACTTGTTCTGACACCAAGAACCGCTCATCTGTTCTTCCCTCCGTGGAACCTAGCGCTGCAGTTCACAGCAATGGGCATGATTCAGAGATGTGCGCTAACGCCGCAGCCGCCTGTGTATACGTAGCTGCTATGCTACTACTACTTGTATTATTATTACTACTCCTTGTACTACTTGTATTATTATTACTACTCCTTGTACTACCTGTATTATTATTACTACTCCTTGTACTACCTGTATTATTACTACTCCTTGTACTACCTGTATTATTACTACTTGTATTCTTATTATTACTACTCCTTGTATTATTATTACTACTCCTTGTACTACCTGTATTATTATTACTACTCCTTGTATTATTATTACTCCTTGTATTATTATTATTACTACTCCTTGTATTATTATTACTACTCCTTGTACTACTTGTATTATTATTACTACTCCTTGTACTACTTGTATTCTTACTACTCCTTGTACTACCTGTATTATTACTACTACTCCTTGTATTCTTATTATTACTACTACTTGTATTCTTATTATTACTACTACTATTATTATTACCACTCCTTGTATTATTATTATTACTACTACTATTATTATTACCACTCCTTGTATTATTATTACTACTACTTGTATTCTTATTATTACTACTACTATTATTATTATTACCACTCCTTGTATTATTATTACTACTACTTGTATTCTTATTACTACTCCTTGTATTATTATTACTACTCCTTGTACTACCTGTATTGTTATTACTATTACCTGTATTATTATTACTACTCCCTGTACTACCTGTATTATTATTACTATTACCTGTATTATTATTACCACTCCTTGTATTCTTATTATTACTACTACTATTATTATTACCACTCCTTGTATTATTATTACTACTACTTGTATTCTTATTACTACTCCTTGTATTATTATTACTACTCCTTGTACTACCTGTATTGTTATTACTATTACCTGTATTATTATTATTACTACTCCCTGTACTACCTGTATTATTATTACTATTACCTGTATTATTATTACCACTCCTTGTATTATTATTACTACTCCTTGTATTATTATTACTACTCCTTGTACTACCTGTATTGTTATTACTATTACCTGTATTATTATTATTACTACTCCTTGTATTATTATTACTACTCCTTGTACTACCTGTATTATTATTACTATTACCTGTATTATTATTACCACTCCTTGTATTATTATTACTATTACCTGTATTATTATTACCACTCCTTGTATTATTATTACTACTACTTGTATTATTATTACCACTCCTTGTATTATTATTACTATTACCTGTATTATTATTACCACTCCTTGTATTATTATTACTACTACTTGTATTCTTATTACTATTACCTGTATTATTATTACCACTCCTTGTATTATTATTAATACTACTTGTATTATTATTACTACTACTTGTATTCTTATTATTAATACTACTATTATTATTACCACTCCTTGTATTCTTATTATTACTACTACTTGTATTCTTATTATTATTACTACTATTATTATTACCACTCCTTGTATTATTATTACTACTACTTGTATTCTAATTACTACTCCTTGTACTACCTGTATTGTTATTACTATTACCTGTATTATTATTATTACTACTCCTTGTACTACCTGTATTATTATTACTACTCCTTGTATTATTATTACTACTCCTTGTACTACCTGTATTATTATTACTACTCCTTGTATTATTATTATTATTATTACCACTCCTTGTATTATTATTACTACTCCTTGTATTATTATTACTACTACTTGTATTCTTATTATTACTACTACCTGTATTATTATTACTACTTCTTGTACTATTATTATTATTACTAGTATGTATATTATGCTGCAGTACAAACTGTCCCTAACAGTCCCAGCCAGGTCCTAGCTGCCATTATGACATCACTGGACACATCACAGTAGGGCTGAGGGTAATATCAGGGGCTGTAACAGTCTGAGCCCTTTGATAGGAAGTTGTAGGAGATTATGGACGGTAAGTGGAAACGTCAGTTATTATTACTAAGGGGAAAAATCAATCAGTGTATTAGGTCAGAGACATTTATACATCAGCAGCTATCAGGATACACAGTATATACCCACAGTCTACTATACAATACAACAAAGCATACACAGCACCACAACGGTCACACACAGGGTGGTAACTGTATAACCTGTATATAGTGCTGTGTAATACGGCTGTAACTGAGATTCATTTATTCCCCTAATCTGTTCATTTCTTACACAGTTATCACAACTATCATTGCTGCGACTGCTGCAACAGCAGTAATTATATTATTTCTGGCCATGTTTATCTGGTAAGTAACATTCTCTATATACATTATATGTACCTAGATATTATCACTATATTATTCCTGATATTATGCAATAGTAAGAGACGTGTCCTAGTTGACAGGCTGGTGTGTATGGCTCCAGCCATTACCAGGGGCAGACTCAGTGTAATTACTGGAGGCCTGTGCTGGCAGTAGGACCTCTCTGACCTACAGACGATAGAAGATAACATGTTATAATTATACTATCAGTTGCTGTTCTGTACGGTTCCTTGTCACAGCTCGGGCAGTGGTGAGGGAGAGAAGACATTGTGTTCTCAGTGGGGACCTCTGGTGGGTGGTAAGTAATGCCTCTGGGATATCTATTACCACAGGGGGACTTTTGTTATACGTAAGGGCCCTGGGGAAGGGGGGGGTGATACCCCTTTACACACACATATATATATATATATATATATTTAAAAAAAAAATGTTATGAATGCAATTATATTTAAATCAGAAACAAATAGTCAACAATATGTTAATGTCATGTTTGGAAATAGAATAACTAAGGGCCTCATTTACTAACAAGTTTTATCACCAAAATGAGTGCTAAATGTCACTGTGTATGATAAATGTGCTCCAGCCAATCAGCTCCCAACTGTCAACTGTTAGAAAAATGACAGTTGGGAGCTGATTGGCTGGAGCACCACTTATCATACACAGTGACAGTTGGGAGCTGATTGGCTGGAGCACCATTTATCATACACAGTGACAGTTGGGAGTTGATTGGCTGGAGCACCATTTATCATACACAGTGACAGTTGGGAGCTGATTGGCTGGAGCACCATTTATCATACACAGTGACAGTTGGGAGCTGATTGGCTGGAGCACCATTTATCATACACAGTGACAGTTGGGAGCTGATTGGCTGGAGCACCATTTATCATACACAGTGACAGTTGGGAGCTCATTGGCTGGAGCACCATTTATCATACACAGTGACAGTTGGGAGTTGATTGGCTGGAGCCCCATTTATCATACACAGTGACAGTTGGGAGCTCATTGGCTGGAGCACCATTTATCATACACAGTGACAGTTGGGAGTTGATTGGCTGGAGCACCATTTATCATACACAGTGACAGTTGGGAGTTGATTGGCTGGAGCACCATTTATCATACACAGTGACAGTTGGGAGTTGATTGGCTGGAGCACCATTTATCATACACAGGGTCTGTGGCTGATTAGAACAGGTGAAATGCTGACGTGAATGTAGCCAGCCACAGATTATACACATCTGGGCATTAGATGGGTAATAGATAATATATAGGGGGAATACATGGGCACTGAGATGTATGATAGGGAAGGGCTTGGAGTGGATATACCCATGTTATCCTGCACTTGGCGGATGACAGCTACATTGCTGCGCTGTACTGTAATACCATATGCTGTGCCCTGTGACATAATGTGCCTCTATACACTGCTCTGTCACATCATACACAATATGGCTTCTCTATATTCCGCTACTGAGCACTTGTCATTGTTTTTGCACTTTTAGGTGGATACTGAAGGTACTTAAAAATAAAAAGGAGGAGCAGGAGCTGGAGGAGAAGCAGGAGCTGGAGGAGGTGGTGGTGGTGGTGAAGCCAGGTAATATGAGCTCATTTACTATGTAATAAGTACTGACCACAGATAGAACCAACTCCGGTGTCAGCTGTTTAGATGAAGCTCAGAATGGGAAACCCTTTAGGGGACTATTCATCATCACTTAATTTTCACAAAAGCAGGTGAAAAAAGCACATTTTCACCTGCAATTGTGAAAATTAAGTATTCGGGCCATTCATTAAGAAGGTGAAGCAGGAGATATCACAGATATACACCCCATACACTAGTATCACAGATATCTCCTACTAACCTTCCTCTGACGGAATAGCCCGCTGTCCCCATACACTAGTATCACAGATATCTCCTACTTACCTTCCTCTGACGGAATGGCCCGCTGTCCCCATACACTAGTATCACAGATATCTCCTACTTACCTTCTGTTTGCGGAATGACCCGCTGTCCCCATACACTGGTATCACAGATATCTCCTACTTACCTTCCTCTGACGGAATGGCCCGCTGTCCCCATACACTAGTATCACAGATATCTCCTACTTACCTTCCATTTTCAGAATGGCCCGCTGTCCCCATACACTAGTATCACAGATATCTCCTACTTACCTTCCTCTGACGGAATGGCCCGCTGTCCCCATACACTAGTATCACAGATATCTCCTACTTACCTTCCATTTTCGGAATGGCCCGCTGTCCCCATACACTAGTATCACAGATATCTCCTACTTACCTTCTGTTTGCGGAATGACCCGCTGTCCCCATACACTGGTATCACAGATATCTCCTACTTACCTTCCGTTTTCGTAATGGCCCGCTGTCCCCATACACTAGTATCACAGATATCTCCTACTTACCTTCCGTTTTCGGAATAGCCCGCTGTCCCCATACACTAGTACCACAGATATCTCCTACTTACCTTCCGTTTTCGGAATGGCCCGCTGTCCCCATACACTAGTACCACAGATATCTCCTACTTACCTTCCGTTTTCGGAATGGCCCGCTGTCCCCATACACTAGTACCACAGATATCTCCTACTTACCTTCCGTTTTCGGAATGGCCCTCTGTCCCCATACACTAGTATGGGGAAAGAATTCACCAAGCTCTGAAAATATTATATTTTCGGAGCTTGACTGCGGGAGCATTCGCCATCTTTAGATGGCGAATACCCCCGCTTGTAGATCGCAACCCGCTCTTCCCTTTGGCAAGAGGGTCCGGGTTGCAAAAAGGGATCCTTTTGGATCCCTCCGCCCCTGTCCGGCTCCTTCTGCCAGACGTCGGGGCTCTAGTGCGCATGCGTGACCTGTAGGTCACGCATGCGCACCGCAGTCACAACTCCGACAGGAGCAGTGAAGCCGCTCGCGGTCAGCTGATTTCACATCAGCTGCCACCGCGCCAGAGCAATACTGAATTGCTCCGGTGGCAGCAGCGAATTAGAATGTTAATTATTGGGGTCCGTTCGGACCCTGATAATTAACATAATGAATAGGCCCCTTAGTGTTATAATGTTGCTATTGTTTCGGACATCTCCCCCTATGTTCCTAGGATAAGGCTGGTGTCCTAGTAATGGGCAGTCCTAGTAATGGGCAGATCTCTTCTCATTGTGCCGGGAAAACATTATATACACAGCTAGGATTGTCCTAATCCAGTAAGTGCTGCACATTTCTGCTCCTTGAAAATGCCGCCATCTTTTTCTGCAAAGACGTGATGTGGAGCACAAATGACAATTCTGCACTGCTGCTTTCCCTGTTTATGCACTGTAATCATAGGAAGGCGGCCACTGTGTGCTATACACACTCCATCCAGGCTATCATCTTACTAGGAACCATAGTCACATGACTGATAATGCAGGCTATCATCTTACTAGGAACCGTAGTCACATGACTGATAATGCAGCCTATCATCTTACTAGGAACCATAGTCACATGACTGATAATGCAGCCTATCATATTACTAGGAACCATAGTCACATGACTGATAATGCAGGCTATCATCTTACTAGGAACCATATCCCGACCTCCCCCCTGAAAAAAACGGAAACCCCCGTAGCGGGGGGCCCGGTGACGCGATTCACGCAGAAAATAACACTTCACAATGCTGAAAATAACAGCATTGTGAAGAGGGGGTGGAGTCACGATGACGTGGTCGTGCGTCCCCGCCCCCAGTGTGCCACCAAATGGCCGCCCCCACCCCCGGCTCCGCCCCCAAAGGCCGGACCCACCCCCTGCTATTAGCCGACAATCAGCTCCCTCCCGGAAGGCTGGAGCTGATTGTCGGCAAGTATGCCATAGTCACATGACTGATAATGCAGGCTATCATCTTACTAGGAACCATAGTCACATGACTGATAATGCAGCCTATCATCTTACTAGGAACCATAGTCACATGACTGATAATGCAGGCTATCAGGTCACCAGGGGCAGCATTTATAGACTTGCCATGATATCCGGGACACGTATGACTTATACAGGCTGAATAAAACCAGGTGAAATGCAGAATTTAGCCAGCCACAGAACCTGTGTAACTCATATGTGTCCTGAATGAAAGCAATATTATGGCATATCCAGGATCTGTATCCTATTCATTCCAAGTGACCTCATTTATACTTCTATTGTGTAATATTTCTGTGTATTGTAGCCAAGCCCGCCAAGAGCCGTGGCGGGCCCCAGTAATAGGGGGCGTGGCTTAATCGCGGGAGGCGTGGCCACGCCCCCTTGCCGAGGGAAAAAAGAAAAAGAAAAGATTTGCTGGGGAGGGGGGGGGGGGGGGCGCTCTGAGCCCCCTCAGCCCGGCGCAAAGCCAGGGGGGGCACGATCAGTGTGATCGCTCCCCCCGCACAGGCTTAGGAGACTGCTGTGGCTGCTACTCAGCAGCCACGAGCAGTCTCCAACTGCAGCTCAGCACACGCTGTGTGCTGGGCTGCTGTGAGGGGGGGTGGAGCGGCGCCGGACCCGGGCCCCCACCGGGGTCTCCTCAGGAAGCCCGGGGTGATCTGTACCTGCTCCCCCCCCTCTCGGCGCCCCTGATTGTAGCATTGCATTACTGTGCAGATTACATGTTATATGGTGCTACAATGCAATGGAATGGACATAGTGTTAACTCTAGCTCCGGCGGCAGGCAGGGCGCCGGAGCTAGAGAGGGCAACCGTATGCGTGCGCCGAAGACGGGGGCGTGGTCATGAAAAGGGGGCGTGTCTATAAGATGCGTCCCCTTTTCGTCATACTTGGGGGCGTGCCCGGCGCTTACGGATATGCCAGGCAGCCCCCAAGCGCAGCAGAAAGGGAGAATAGTTGCCGGGCGCATGCGCCCGGCGTCTATTCTCCGGCGGTGACCGGGATACCGCATGTTTCTCCATCCGCGGGACACTGCGTCCCGCGGGTGAGAACGGCATCCGCAGGCTGTGAGGGCAGGGCGTTTTTTGCCCTCCTCCTGGAGGACAGGGTGCTTTTTGCCCTCCAGAAGGAGGGCAGGGCGCCGTGCCCCGCTAAAGCAGCCTAGCGGGAACGCTAGGACATTGCCCTATATAAATTAGTGTCAATTCTCACTACTTGTGTGAGAAGATACTGTATGAGCGTATGTCTGACCTCTGTGATATGTAGAGATAGAGAATTACTGTGACTTATTCTCTGTGCGGTTACCATTGCAGGTGAGGAGACCACCACCGTCACCACCGAGACCACCACCACCGTCACCACCGAGACCACCAACACCGTCACCGAGACCACCACCATGACCACACCTGATGACACCAGGTATGTAATACTTCCTCTATTCTCAGTCTGAGTGACCCAGGCAGAAAATTAATGTAACGTCCCAAACAATGAAGAACTTGCCAGATTTGTTGTGTCTAAAGTTGTTTCCCTTTGCCAAGGTTTAGGCATGGGGGCCCTGCCCTGCTATATACGCCATGGTAAAACTGTTGCAGGGCATGCTGGGATGTGTAGTTGAACAGCAGCTGGGCGGCCTCTTATTCCCTCCCCTGCTATAGAGTTTGTTTTCCCCAATATATGGCCCCTTATCACTGACCTTGGTGCCTCCCAGACCAACACTGGGTCATGCCAATGCTTTACATTGTGCCCAAGGTTTTCTGCCCATTTTCCTTGCAGATTTGTATTGAAGACGTGTTACATTACAGACACTTATTCGCCAAAGGGCCCCGATGTTACTGCTATGGCGATGTACCCCAGGGAATGGTCATGTTATAACCCCGTCACCAATTTTATCTTTGCAGATTTGTCAGATTGGCTTTTATATATAAGCTTAAGATAACCGGCGTGGAGACGGAGGTGAGTGTTTCTAAAGAACTGCCGGCCTGATTCAGCTTTGGAAATAGAGTGAGATTTAGCACTTAACTGATCATCTTGGTGAAACCATGTTAGATTGCAGGTGGGGCAGCTTTAAAATGTGCAGAGAGATTTAGATTTGAGAGGAAAGTGTCCAAACTGACATCTGAAGAGCAGTGTAATAATAAAGCTGTGCATTATTTGTGTGCTACATGCAAAAGCAGCCAGTATTTACACTACATGCAAAATACTGTATGTATTTACACCCCTTGCATTGCAACATGGTTTTTCCAGGTACACAGTTAAGTGCTAATTCTCACTCTATTCCCAAAGTGAATCAGACCACATTGTAATATCTGGAAACAAATACAGGGCCTAATTGCTGGGGTACTACAGGGGGATTTGTCTAAATTAGGGTTGTCCACTGTATTTAGGTCCCCACCAAGAATTTGGGTATGAGTGTACCTGACCTCATGTATGACTGGGAGACCTTGCTTGGATACAAAGCCTCCCATGTATCACGTGGTAACATGTAGCTGAGTAGTGACACAAAGCTGACAGACGAGAGAGCTGAGATCACATGATGCTTACACCATCTCACCTGTCAAGGAGCAAACATTAATAATAATAATATACACAATATGGAAGAGACATCTCCTCCCTTACATTCTATTACAGATGAACCTACTCTGGGTCGTGGCTTGGACACCGACCACTTATACACCCGTCCTGACCGTATTAATCCCTTTACCCAGGAAGGTTCTACTGCGGAAAAGGCTCTCTCCAAATCCTCCATTGTGGGAAATGGATAAGAGCGAGTTACTCACAATAACATACTGTGACAGACGTACATCACTACTCGCTATCGAGGACGGTGCTACTAGATGTCATTACAGATGGTGCCTATATGGTGACCACCTACCCACTGCCACCTCTGAGCAAATGATACCCGTTATTATACATACCTCCTGGGGGTATAATTACTGATGTGCAGGTTATTAGAAATGGAGATGTTACCCATAGCAGCCAATCAGATTCTACTTAATAGCTAGAGTCTGATTGGTTGCTATGGGCAACATCTCCACTTCTAAACCCTGCACTTTAGTAACTATACTCTGGTGTCTATTACACAATCTCACCTGATGCCTATATCACATTATGTACATTAAGGTGTAACACACTTGGTTTTTTACGCACGCAATCGGCCCATTGTTGCCATCTGCGCACGTGTACGCATCACAGTGCGCAAACTAGCCATTGTCATCGGGCTGCAGAGACTACGCACACCCATCGCACAGTGACTGACAGGAAGTTCTGTTTGAGGATGGTGACGGAGAGAGGGGAGGTGGTCAGAGAAACTGAGGCGTGTCAGGGCGTTGAACGCCGTTGTAAGGGCGTGCATAAATTAGCCACTGCGGTGCCGTATGCAGCTTGTGTACTCAGAGTGTGACGAAGTTAGCGCAATTCCCGAGTAAGGTCAGAGCTGTGTAAGTGTGTGTGAGGTTGCGATGGTACTCACTGTTACTGGTGGTGTTGCAGTCTTGCAAAGTATTAGGGATGTGTGTAAGTGTGTGTGAGGCTGCGATGGTACTCACTGTTACTGGTGGTGTCGCAGTCTTGCTAAGTATTAGGATGTGTGTAAGGTAAGGTGGGTGTCTCTGTGTAGTGCTGTGACGGAATAACGATGGCAATGGATTAGCATATGATCGCAGTGAGACTGCATGTGTAATCGCTATTACATTGGCAGTTGCAATCTGTACTGAATCAGTCCCACTGTTAGTTATAGCTTACAGCTTGCTATACTGTAAGTCACCTGACCAATATTACTATGCAAGACACAGATTCCTGTCTTACTGTTTTATGTCTGTATTATACTGTATTGTGTACTATTACATACTACAGTGCACATTACTGTATACCTGCATATTGTGTATTGGGGATTTTACTCACAGCCCCTCTATTGCTGTATACACACTGGCCAATATATTGTGCATTCACCTGATCAGCCACTATAACGTGGGCACGTCGGCGGGTGTGTACCAGTGATATGACTGTGACCGACGTCATTTATAGACATATAGCAATGGCTGTACAGCACAGACAATATATCTGCACATATCATCGTGCTCTGTGTACTTGTGGTCAGCTGACCCCGGGGGCAGAATTATGGGAGACAATGCAGACGTCCGGTGCCCCCCTCACTCACATTTGTCCCACTCCTCCCTGGCATGCGTATATTCTGTGTGCAACTGCGGGTATATCGGCTTCCGAAATGCTACATTACAGTGTCAGCGGCTGTTACGGGTGGGGGGGCGCCAAATTATAACTTGCCTCCTGGCATCTGGGTTGAACTTACACCACTGACTTATCCCCAATACACCTTTCTGCCGAGGCCACATCACAGCAACTGGGCGGGTACTAGTGTGCACTGTCCGTGCTGTTAGGTGGTCCTGAGCTGTGCAATCCTCTGCAAGATGTGTGAGGGAGGGAGGCCCCTTAATTATGTAATAATGTAATGTAATGAGAATGCACCTGGTTATAGTACAATTCCATTTATTGTCAGCAGATGTACTGTTACACACCAGTCATATAGAGACAGCTATAGAAACAATTCCAATCTACAATGTACTGGCTGATAACTCACATAATGCCCCAACGCGTTTCATCTCATCGGGGTCTTTTTCAGGGGCTACTGCCATGTTACAGCCACTTATAGACAACAAATCTATCATGTAGTAGACGTGGGAAATACTAACATTGTTTTCTTATCTGTCTTATTCCCATAGATCATGAGGATGAAGCAAATCTTTCCCTCATAAATGATACCCTCTCCCCATCCCCAACCTCATCCTGACCCCCAACCACACCCCATTCCCACCCTCATCCTGACCCCCAACCATACCCCATCCCCACCCTCATCCTGACCCCCAACCACACCCCATCCCCACCCTCATCCTGTCCCCCAACCACACCCCATCCCCACCCTCATCCTGTCCCCCAACCACACTCCATCTCCCACCCTCACCCATAAAAGCCCCACCCCTAACAAGCCCACTTCCAATCCCCTTCCCTCATACATATAAGATAATGGGTGGAGTGATTACCAGAGGCTGCATGAGGGGAAGGTGCACGTAATTCCTGTGGCTCGGGCTTTGTGAGCCTGAGTCACAGGAAATAGAAGCACAGTCTCCTCCTGTAGCCTCTGGTAATTCCTTCACCCTTTATCTTAAATGTATGAGGCAACTACCTCCCTTTCCTTCCCCCTCCTCCATCCCAAAATATCCTCCCCACCCATCACCTTGTCTCCCACCCCCCTACTACATCCTCCCAACTTTCCACCCCTCTACCACATCCGCCCCATCTCCCACTTCCTCTCACACCCCCTACAACTTCCTTCCCATCTCCCACCCCCTCCCCCTTACCATCACCTTTTGTGTGTTCCCTCGTCTGTCTCCTTCCCATAGATGTTGATCAACATCTACAGGCACCATCACCTCCAATGATGGTGTCTCCAAGCATCTCACCACCCCAATCCTGAGTCCCCAACATCTCAGGTGTGAAAGACAGCTGGCATGGAGAGAATGGCAGCCTCACACAGGCAGGAATTAGTGTGAGCACACAGCCAGCTGAAGGGGTGCGCACACAGCCGGACGAAGCTTATTACACCCACCCAACCACCTCTTCACCTGGTAGGTGCATCTACGAGTCACAACCTACAATGCTGACAGATATATGTGCCATACGCAGGCCATTGCCAGGCACACCCCTCTACCCGTTCACCAGAGAAGGTCCTTCCCAGCTCTGCACTCCATCAGTCGTGACATCCACACAGCAGGGCAAGGACAGCTGTATTCAGGCAGCTCAGGTGAGAATAACATCTGGCATGGAGAGAATGGCAGCCTCACACGGGCACTGAATCAGCGTGAGCACACAGACAGATGGAGGGGTCCACACAAGCCTCCCACACCCACCCAACAACCTGTTCACCTGGTATGTGCTTCTCTGAGTCCTGGCCTCCAATGCTGGTGGAATGTGTGCGTGCCCAGGACATTTGAGTACATGCCCCTCTATAGCTCTGCACTCTGCCACCAGTGACATCCACACAGTAGGGACAGGGAAAGCTGTATACAGGCACCTCAGGTTAGAATAACAGCTGGCATGGAGAGAAGGGCAGCTGGCCAGGTGAGAAAGACATAAGGCCGGGAGAGAGAGCGGCGTCAGGCCGGGAGAGAGAGCGGCGTCAGGCCGGGAGAGAGAGCGGCGTCAGGCCGGGAGAGAGAGCGGCGTCAGGCCGGGAGAGAGAGCGGCTTCAGGCCGGGAGAGAGAGCGGCTTCAGGCCGGGAGAGAGAGCGGCTTCCGGCCGGGAGAGAGAGCGGCTTCCGGCCGGGAGAGAGAGCGGAATCAGGCCAGGAAAGAGAGCGGAATCAGGCCAGGAAAGAGAGCGGAATCAGGCCAGGAAAGAGCGGCATCAGGCTGGGAGAACTTGGTAACTGACTGCTGGAAAAAAAAAAATGGTCAATGAAAGTTCTGGACTAATCGGCCTCTGTGCTCCACGTGGAAAAATACTTATATATAGACAAAGAATAAAACCTCACATTTTAATTTCTAATGAAATAAAATATATACTGTATATATGTGTGTTTCCATTCCTGCCTGAGCTATTAATCCTGCATGTTACACGTGTTCAGTGGCGCCAGAACATTTTTAGGCTGCGGGTCCAAGATATAATTTAATGTTGCTGCCCCTAAATTGCTGATTGTCGCCCATTCAGGTGCAGCTGGAGTAACCTACAGACAAAACATTGCGGTGCAGCTGCAGAAGTCACATCTCACTCTATATATACACATCATACAGGCAGCAGCATGGGGGGAGCTGAGCTGCCGGGCACCAGGTGTGGGTGCAGTATCAGACCTCCACACATGTACTGTCACACTGAGCCTGGCACTGATATAGTGTGCTGCATCACCTTTATCCCCCAATCAGTGTCACATCACTGTATATACACCATACAGGCAGCAGCATGGGGGGAGCTGAGCTGCCGGGCACCAGGTGTGGGTGCAGTATCAGACCCCCACACATGTACTGTCACACTGAGCGTGGCACTGATATAGTGTGCTGCATCACCTCTATCCCCCAATCAGTGTCACATCACTGTATATACACCATACAGGCAACAGCATGGGGGGAGAGCTGATCTGCCGGGCACCAGGTGTGGGTGCAGTATCAGACCCCCACACATGTACTGTCACACTGAGCCTGGCACTGATATAGTGTGCTGCATCACCTCTATCCCCCAATCAGTGTCACATCACTGTATATACACCATACAGGCAACAGCATGGGGGGAGAGCTGATCTGCCGGGCACCAGGTGTGGGTGCAGTATCAGACCCCCACACATGTACTGTCACACTGAGCCTGGCACTGATATAGTGTGCTGCATCACCTCTATCCCCCAATCAGTGTCACATCACTGTATATACACCATACAGGCAACAGCATGGGGGGAGAGCTGATCTGCCGGGCACCAGGTGTGGGTGCAGTATCAGACCCCCACACATGTACTGTCACACTGAGCCTGGCACTGATATAGTGTGCTGCATCACCTCTATCCCCAATCAGTGTCACATCACTGTATATACACCATACTGGCAGCAGCATGGGGGGGTTGCTGAGCTGCCGGGCACCAGGTGTGGGTACAGTATCAGACCCCCACACATGTACTGTCACACTGAGCCTGGCACTGATATAGTGTGCTGCATCACCTCTATCCCCCAATCAGTGTCACATCACTGTATATACAGCATACAGGCAGCAGCATGGGGGGGGCTGAGCTGCCGGGCACCAGGTGTGGGTGCAGTATCAGACCCCCACACATGTACTGTCACACTGAGCCTGGCACTGATATAGTGTGCTGCATCACCTCTATCCCCAATCAGTGTCACATCACTGTATATACACCATGCAGGCAGCAGCATGGGGGGGAGCTGATCTGCCGGGCACCAGGTGTGGGTGCAGTATCAGACCCCCACACATGTACTGTCACACTGAGCCTGGCACTGATATAGTGTGCTGCATCACCTCTATCCCCAATCAGTGTCACATCACTGTATATACACCATACAGGCAGCAGCATGGGGGGAGAGCTGATCTGCCGGGCACCAGGTGTGGGTGCAGTATCAGACCCCCACACATGTACTGTCACACTGAGCCTGGCACTGATATAGTGTGTTGCATCACCTCTATCCCCAATCAGTGTCACATCACTGTATATACACCATACAGGCAGCAACATGGGGGGAGCTGAGCTGCCGGGCACCAGGTGTGGGTGCAGTATCAGACCCCCACACATGTACTGTCACACTGAGCCTGGCACTGATATAGTGTGCTACATCACCTCTATCCCCAATCATTGTCACATCACTGTATATACACCATACAGGCAGCAGCATGGGGGAGAGCTGAGCTGCCGGGCACCAGGTGTGGGTGCAATATCAGACCCCCACACATGTACTGTCACACTGAGCCTGGCACTGATATAGTGTGCTGCATCACCTCTATACCCCAATCAGTGTCACATCACTGTATATACACCATACAGGCAGCAGCATGGGGGGGAGCTGAGCTGCCGGGCACCAGGTGTGGGTGCAGTATCAGACCCCCACACATGTACTGTCACACTGAGCCTGGCACTGATATAGTGTGCTGCATCACCTCTATCCCCCAATCAGTGTCACATCACTGTATATACACCATAGAGGCAGCAGCATGGGGGGGTTGCTGAGCTGCCGGGCACCAGGTGTGGGTACAGTATCAGACCCCCACACATGTACTGTCACACTGAGCCTGGCACTGATATAGTGTGCTGCATCACCTCTATCCCCCAATCAGTGTCACATCACTGTATATACACCATACAGGCAGCAGCATGGGGGGAGCTGAGCTGCCGGGCACCAGGTGTGGGTGCAGTATCAGACCCCCACACATGAACTGTCACACTGAGCCTGGCACTGATAAAGTGTGCTGCATCACCTCTATCCCCCAATCAGTGTCACATCACTGTATATACACCATACAGGCAGCACCATGGGGGGAGCTGAGCTGCCGGGCACCAGGTGTGGATGCAGTATCAGACCCCCACACATGTACTGTCACACTGAGCCTGGCACTGATGCATCACCTCTATCCCCCAATCAGTGTCACATCACTGTATTAACACCATACAGGCAGCAGCATGGGGGGGAAACGAGCTGTCGGAGACCAGGTGTGGGTGCAATATCAGACCCCCACACATGTACTGTCACACTGAGCCTGGCACTGATATAGTGTGCTGCATCACCTCTATCCCCCAATCAGTGTCACATCACTGTATATACACCATACAGGCAGCAGCATGGGGGGAGCTGAGCTGCCGGGCAATAGGTGTGGGTGCAGTATCAGACCCCCACACATGTACTGTCACACTGAGGAGGAGGGGGGAAGGGATGGTTTAAAAAGCAGGGTTTTTTTTTTTTTTTTTTACCATTAATGGGGTGTATTATTATTATTCTTATGAATTATGACACCTTGGCGTCTATTGCCTATAGGGGGTGGGCACTTATTAATAATGGGGGCCTATGGACATGGAGGGATGGGTGGAGTGGCAGCAAAAAACTCCCTTAGAAATATATATTATAAATAATTTTAAAACTTTATTAATGAAAAATAAAAAAAAACAACCATTTCTAAGCGGTTTTCTGGGAAGTAAATAGTCATTTAAGTGATTAAAGATGGAATTGGTCTAAATTCCCTCTTTATTAGGTGATTCTGAATCAACCGCACAACTCACGGCGGACGCAGCGGAGGGAAAGTTTTCTACTGTGTATATAATGGGGTGTCATACATAAATGTTACCCAGGTAATACCCATCACTATCACTGTAGCTGGCATGCTGGACATGGCATTTCAGCAGCTGCCAGTGGGACATGGGCGCATCTGATACGATTGTCATCAATGCACGGATTCCTTATTGCTAAGCTTAATCCACGGCACTCAGCCATCTGGGATGCCCTTGGTATGTGACCACACCAGCTACATAAAAATACATCATACAAACTCAGTACTTACTTTCCAAACTGTAATTCCTTTGAATAATACTTTCCAAATATAAGACAAACTTTCAGGGGTATTCAATTTGGAGAGAAAATTTCGGAATCGGCGATAAATTAAATTATGACGTCATTTTCGCCGATTTCAATTATCCCCATATTCAATTTCAAAGACTTTTCGCAGGTTCGAAAAGTCTTTGAAAAAAAACGGGGATAACTTTTCACCACTGAATAGGTGGTGAAAAAAAGTGCAGAATTGGGGTTTAGGGGTGCAGGCTTAAAAGAAAATAGCCTGAACCCCTGGGAATGACATTTAGGAAATAACTGTCAAAAAAAGTTAAAAAAAATAAAAAAAAAATAGGGACACTCCAAAAAATGTAAAAATTTGGGGTGAAAAAAAAATAAATGAAAAAAAAGTGTTTAAAAATAGGGAAATAGGGGGGCGTGGCTTGACAAGCAAGTGAGGCAGACGTGCTGGGCCGGAGCTCCCGCTAAAAACCCCCTATTTTAGCGATACCTGCCGCTAATACAGCCCACCTGTACAAAGCTCCTTATCCCAACTTACCGGCATCACGTCTGGCGGTTGTGCCGCGGAATCAGGGGGTACTAGGTATCCCCGCGGATTGCAGCCTTCCCGCCCCACCCGAGCCGGGGACTCGATTTAGGCCCGCAAGCCGACGGAGGCGTCTCTGAATCGGGACGTTTCTCCGCCCCGTGGGTGCATGTGCAGCTGCTCTCTCCCGCTGGCCTTACCTGGTTGCCTGCTCCTGCTGCCCAGCGATCATCTCTCCTGGTGAGGTGAGACCTCCGGCTGCTACTCCTGAGGCGGCCATTGCTCCAGCGGCTTCCCTACTACCAGCGGCATCTGGGCGGTCGGCTGGTCCACTCCCAGGGGCCTCTGCTTGGAGTACACTCTCTGCAGCCTGCTGAGTTCCTCCTCCTCTCCCTGGCTGGCAGTGGTGAGCACTTCGGGACACTGCTTCATTCAGCATTTTTTTTTTTTTATTTTTTCTCATTATCTGCCTCATAATAACAATGTATGGTATCTACACCAATACTGCTTGCTAACACATTTGAACCCTATTACCTAACACTCCTATCTGATAAGCCTGATCATCATATTAAACAAGCAATATCTGCATTTTATTCCCCTTATTACAATATTTTATATCAGGTGGTTTATAGTGTTGAAAGTAATTACTTTTACTTTCTGGGCTTTGGTTCCCTCTAGTGGTTGCTTGACATAGTTCTCTATATTAAAGTGTGTTGCTTTAGCAATCATTCTTTCCTTAAGAAACCATAATCACACATTTTACTGGTAAGCTAATATTGGCTGTCCTTCCGATACCACGGCCAATCCTCATATAATTGTATTTCTTTGATATTTTACCGCCTACTTAATGGCCCCTAGTTACCTGGCCTTTAACCCTCTGGGAGTCAATTAACTGGCCCCTTTATTTTATCTTACCTTCTTGTTTATCTTATACCATTGGTGATTCTTTCTTTCAACCATGAGTAAAACCAACGCAAGAACCAAGAAATCAGTGGGTGGTGACATTGCTCAACATTTCTCAAGAAACGACAAAATGTCTCAATCTCAAAATCCCCCCTCTCCGTCACTACCACCCTCAGAAAAGGACGGCCCTTCCTCTCCTGCCCCTTCCACTAAGGAAGACATACTAGCCCTGCGGTCATTGATTACTGACTTTAAGGAATCCCTGGAGACTAAACTCGACAAAGTCGTCACATCTATCAGGTCCGATATCTCCTCCCTAGCCTCTAGGACAACTAAACTGGAATCCCGTCAGGACATTCTCCACAAAGCTCAGACGGATACCCATAGAGATCTAGATCATATCGCTCAGGAACTCTCTGATCTCCGCACGAAAATTGAAGATCTCGAAAATCGAGAGAGAAGAAATAACCTTCGAATTCGCAATGTTCCTGAATCCATTACACCGGACTCTTTAGAACCCTATTTACACAGATTGTTTTCCTTTCTTCTCGCTGACATGGGGTCTCGTCAACTGCCATTGGAACGGGCACATCGGGCTCTTCGGCCTAAACCTCGGGATGGTGATACCCCCAGAGATGTCATCATAAGATTCCTTAGCTTCAAAGACAGAGAAGCAGTCCTAGCTCCGACCCGGGGCAAGCCTCATATTCTTTACGAAAACACTAAGCTTCAATTTTATCAGGACCTAGCTCCCACGACGATTATTAAACAAAGAGAACTTCGGGATTTGACAGAGGCCCTACGCGATCGTGGAATACGTTACAGATGGGGGTTTCCATTCAAGCTTACAGTTGATCTTCATGGCAAAACTATCGTTATACGGGACCCTAGAGAGGGGAGAGACCTCCTGACGCACTTAGAAGAATCAGGTCCCCCTGCCCACTCCTCTAGAGATAACCCTTGAATCTACCCACTCTTTATTGATAGAGTCCTTCTACCCACCCCAAGTGCCTTGTTACTTTTACTAATGAAAATACAATACCACCTGTTATTGATTATTCCTCGCAGGTTTTATTCATAGTATTGTACTACTACAGACATTGTATATTTGTCATATTTTTCCTATATATGTTTAATGTTGACATCACTCATGGAATTTATATATTTCACTGTTTCATGTTTGTAATCTGACAAGTGGGATGTAAACTTGGAATACAAATTAATACCTATCCTTAGGTAATACACCACTTGCTTATCTCCATTTTATGTTTCATTTATTAGGTTTATTCAATATCACTAATTGCAAGTACTGTGCTATGTCTTGTGTTGATAAATTAATTTCAACTAGCATTATTTTTATTCTTAAAATGTGTATTTTTCTACTATTATAGGCCTTGCAATGTTTAAAATGTTAGCACCCACCCGGAGGGTTTAAGACCTATTTTGCTCTATCTAGTTCTGAATTGTATTTTTTTTTTCTTTTTCTGTTGTTGTTGTTTTTTTTTTTGTTTTTTTTAAGCTGTATCTTGGATATATTTGATACACAACAACTTAACTATATATTTTTCCTTTTTTTTACTACTTTTCTCGTTTAACTATAAATACTATTTTCTATTTTCCCAGAGGTTAAGCAGACAAAGTCCTGTTTATCTCATTGGACTCTTTAGTCCTAATCTCTGTATGTGTTAACCTACGCTGGTTTCGTGGATTCCGCATTCAGACTCCATTCATATTTTCCCTTTTCCTGATCTTTCCTTCCCTTTTTTCTTCCTTCTTTTTCTCTTTTTTCTTTTCTCTCTCTTTTTCTTCTCCTCTTGAGCGAGTCGGGATTTTAGAGTTTTTTTTTTATTTTTATTTTTTTTATTTGTTTTCTTCTTTCCTTTCTTTTCTTTTTCCTCTTCTTCCTCGTTTACTGTTTATTTTTATCCTATTCCCTTTTTATTTGGTTCATTGAATTTGTCAAGATGCCCTTCACTGTCGTTTCTATGAATGTTAAGGGTCTTAATTGCCCTCAAAAACGCTCATTGCTTTTCCGCACTGTTCGTGGCCTTAAAGCCGGAATAGTACTACTACAAGAAACCCATTTCCGCGCTCCCTGCCATCCAACTCTTCGATCTAAGAACTTCTCCACTGTGTTATATTCTTCAAGCTCAAGCAAACATAATGGTGTTGCCATTCTAATTAATAATAAACTTCCTTTCACTCAACACTCTGTTTTCACAGACTCGGACGGTAGATTAATTATTCTAACTGGAAAACTGGGGCACTTAGAGGTGACAATAGCTAATGTTTATGCTCCCAACACGGGTCACATCTCGTTTTTTAACTCCTTTTTTTCGGTCTTAAATAAACGTAGAGCGGGATATCTCATAGTGGGTGGAGACTTCAATACTGTTCTTAATCCAGACCTAGATAAATCACATTTTTCAAATAGTACCCATGTAAATCGGCTCGCTAAATCCCTTAATAAGCATATTCAGAACTCAGGGCTCTTTGACGCCTGGCGGGCACTCAATCCATCTTCTCGAGACTATACCTTTTTCTCTTCCCCCCATCATACATATTCTAGGATCGATTTATTTCTCTGTTGTACTCAAGCTTCCAAACATCTCCTAGACTCAACTATAACACCTAATTCATGGTCGGACCATTCTATCCTCACAACCTCTTATGATCTTCTTGATACGCCTGCATCCAGACCATCTTGGCGATTAAATGAAACCCTCCTGAAGATCCCACAATTTCAGACTAGGATCAGATCCGCATTAGCTGACTATTTCTCTACTAATTTGGCGGAATCCCCTTGCTCACCCTTGGTTTGGGAGGCCCACAAATCCGTAATCCGTGGACACATTATTAGCTATGCCTCTTTTAGGAATAAGGAGCGTAAACTTAAACTGTCTCTTCGGACTGACGAAGTCAAACAATTAGAAACCTCCCACAAACAAAACCCATCCCCCCATATCTATAAAAAAAACTCATATCTGCCAGAAATTACCTTAATGCCATTTTATCTGAAAAAACCGAACAATCTCTCCGCTGGCTCAATCAACGCTTTTACGAAAAAAGTAATAAAGCAGACACATTATTGGCCAATAGATTAAAATCCCGGAAGGCTAGAACAGCCATACAGGCCATACAAGATAGGAATGACGTCCCTCAATATAACCCAGCTACCATAAATGGCATCTTTCAGACATACTATGATCAATTATATAATCTTGCAGATGCAACCAATGCGAATCCTAGCATTAATTCACGAACTATTGATTACCTTTCCTCCTGTGGTCTTCCTAGTATTGATGCACAAATGGCAGAAAGGCTGGGACTTCCTATTACCGAGGAAGAAACACGCCTTGCTCTTAAAACCCAAAAGCCTTCAAAGGCACCTGGCCCTGATGGCTATCCCATATCCTATTATAAAACATTTCAAGACTCCTTAGTTCCACACCTGACTAAGATGTTTAATAAAATTTTAGACGGTGAAACCTTTCACCCATCTACTACTAAAGCTACCATCACAGTTATCCCCAAACCAAATAAGGATCCTCTCATTGCTTCTAATTACCGACCCATATCACTACTTAACGCCGACTTAAAAATTTTTGCAAAAATATTAGCAACTAGGCTTAACCCCATATTACCTGACCTTATTCACCCTGATCAGGTGGGCTTTGTCCCGTCCAGGCAAGCACTTGACAATACCAGACGAACTGTGGATATTATTCACTATATTAATGCACACCAACTTCCCTCTCTTGTGCTTGCCCTGGACGCGGAGAAAGCCTTTGATAGGGTCGCCTGGCCATTTATGATGCACACACTCTCCGCCTTTGGTTTTAGAGGTAAATTCTTACAAGCCATTAAAGCCCTATATTATAACCCTACTGCTTCTGTTCTAGCTGGGGGACTGCTTTCAGACCCATTCACCATAACCAATGGAACGCGGCAAGGGTGCCCATTGACGCCTCTTATTTTTGCACTGATCATAGAACCACTTGCTAGAAGGATACGTATAAATCCCGATATTACTGGTGTGACTGTTGGGACGTCTCAATATACTCTCTCATTATTTGCGGACGATATCCTTCTTACCTTGACTAAACCACTTATCTCATTACCAAATTTGTTTCATGAACTATCTATCTATGGAGATTTATCAGGCTACAAAATTAACAATAGCAAATCGGAAGCTCTTCCTCTTCATCTCCCGAGAGATCTGAAGCAACTGCTGCAGCTGAATTTTGAATTCAATTAGAGAAAAGACTCCTTGTCATATCTTGGGGTTAATATTACCAAGACATATGATCGTTTGTATCAGGCTAACTATCCTCCACTGTTTAGGTCTATTGAACATGACTTGCTACAGTGGAAGACCTACTTTATATCATGGATTGGCCGTATAAACGCTATTAAAATGAACGTTTTACCTAAGTTGTTGTATTTGTTTCAGACGCTCCCGGTCGCAGTACCGACCAGAGTTCTTTATCAGCTTTAATCTTCATATTGTAATTTTGTCTGGAATTATAAAAAGCCTCGAATAAGAAGGGAAGTCTTGGCTAGACGATCATCGAACGGGGGACTAGGATTACCGATGCTCCTACGGTACTATAATGCCTCTCGTTTGAGCCAAAAGGTGGCTTGGCATGCCCCTATTTTCACTAAACGATGGGTAGATCTAGAGGGAGCTCTGGTGGGGGTGGAATCAATTTCATACTTACCCTGGTTACCACGTAAACACCGACCTAGGTCCGTACTTTCAACCCCGGCAGTAGCTTTAACACTCTCTACATGGGACACTCTTAATAAAAAATTTGCTCTTTCCAAGTACCCCTCTCTTCAGACCCCCCTGTGGCACAATCCTTCATTTACACCAGGGCTCTCAACTGCTGTGGCATCTATCTGGTCTGCAGCAGGTATCACACGCATCCGTCATATTATAGGACAATTTGCTCCACAAAACTTTGGTGATTTTCTGCAGACATACAACATCCCTGACTCCTCTCACTACCAATATCTACAACTCCGACACTTTGCTATGTCAACACTTTCTACCCCCCAGTCTCGTACACCGTCCCCAATAGAAAAACTGTGTATATACCGACCCACTGATAGGGGCACTATATCCTTTCTCTATCATTCTGTTTTGGTATTGGAGTCCCCCTCACTTTCTATACATGAACTTGCATGGGAAGCAGACCTGGGACAACCACTGGGAGACGATACTTGGGAAATAATACATCTCGCCATCTCCAAATGTTCTCTTAGTGTAGCTATCAAAGAAAACTCGTATAAAGTTTTTACCAGATGGTATCTAGTCCCTGAGCGCCTTCATCAAATGTTTCCTAACACTTCTGACCTATGTTGGAGACAATGCGGCCACATTGGCACATTTTATCATACTTGGTGGACATGTCCAAAAATTACTCCATTCTGGAACATGGTCCGTACCCTTATATCATCAGTAGTTAATGTGCCTTTCTCTCTATCACCTGCCAACCTGTTACTGTGTGCTCCAGTAGACCAGGTTTCTAAAAATTCTAACAAATTGATTGTTCACATCTCATGTGCGGCCAAATATCAGATAGCACGTAACTGGAAGAATCCTGATACTCCAACTCGTCAAGAACTTTTGAATAGGATTTGGTTTATATCTAAAATGGAGTACACTACCAGTCTTTTGAATAACTCAGTGGAGAGGTTTCACTCTATTTGGTCCTCCTGGTACTCCCTCCAAGCGGTTACCCTTCCTGGCCTCACGTGAAGTATGATTCATACTTTTGACCCGATCTCATTTTTTTTTCCTTTTCTTTTCTCGGTATTATTTTGTCCCCCCGGCTCGCTTATATTTATACTTATATATTTTCAACCTTCCCCATATTCTCCCTTTTTTTCTGCTTCATCTCTTTGCCTTTTTCTTTTACTATATCACGGTTATTATATTATAGTTTCATTGCAATTTATGAGGATGTTATCTTCAATTATTATAACATGGAAGATCTTTTCTTTCTGTTGTCTATTATATTTTTTGATATGCACAATTGTTACGTATTAGAGACCAATTGTTTATCTCTATATTCTATTGTCCATCGAGATGTAATACTGTTTTATATATCTAGTCCTATAAAACTAATAAACGATTTAAAAAAAAAATAGGGAAATAGGTTCAGGGATATTCTGCAAATATGCGGCAAGTGTTTTCTAGAATAGATTATTAGCGGCAGGTGTTTTCTAGAATAGATTATTAGCGGCAGGTGTTTTCTAGAATAGATTATTAGCGGCAGGTGCATTTTTGCAGAATTTTTAAAACAACACTTTAGGGACTTAAAGATATGGTAGTACCCATTTTCATGTACCCCAAATTTGATGGAACCACTTAAAAAAACGAAAAAAAAAAATAACCCAAGTGCTCTTCTGCATCACGTCTTCAATGTCGGGAAAAAAACACCTGCCGCGGCTATTTAAAACCCCGACTTTCATTTGCAGGATAAAATGGGGGTACCCATAGTGATCCCCCATGTTTTGACAGCTTTAGGGGGTCCTACAATTTATTCCAGGTAAATCCCTTTTCTTTTTTTCACCGATCCTATTTCGCCAGCTCCCGTTTTCGTAGCTTTTTAATTGAATATGGGGATAAAGCGGGCGCGCGCGATACTTTAGCCCAGGAAAAGCTCCAATGTGGAGCAAAAAGTCCAGCATGGACTTTTCGCTCCCATATTGAATACCCCTGTTTGTCTATCCCCAGGTGCTTATTAACCGATATCCCTGGGTATGGTCCTGTCTCTTTAAGCCAGGACCCATATTCATGATTAAATTATGTGTAAGCCTGCAGCAAATATGGCCGATCACAGATCATATATCTGACAGTCAGTGTAGGGACTGGCCAGATCAGGGGTGTTTCTAGAGAGGAGGGGGCCCGTGTGCAGTCTCCGACATGGGCCCCCTCCTCTCTGCCCGGCAGCGCACTGAGCTGTGCGCTGCCAGCGCCGGAGTTATAGACTCTGGGCACTAGAGTGTGCCCAGAGTCTATAGTGTATGCACAGGTCACCTGTACGGCGCATGTGCAAACGACGGGAAAATGGCCGACGCGGACATTTTCCAGTCGTTTTCCAGCACCAGACCCCCATGCAGACGTGGGACTCCGGAGAGGTAAGTATCATTATGGGTGCTGGGTGTGCGGTGCGGGGTCCCCCTGGACCCAGGGGCCCGTGTTCCCCGCACACCCTGCACCCATTATAAATACGCCCCTGGGCCAGATGGGAAGACTGTGAAGTGGGTGGTCAAATTATTGCAATATTTTGGAACTAACATTCCCTGTATGAAAGGATTACAGTTTAAAAATTAAGTGAGTGCCGGGTTTGTATGAAAAAAATAAATAAATAAATAATTAAAAAAAATAAATAAAAAATAAAATATATATATATATATATATATATATATATATATATACAGTCGAAGTTGAATAATTACATGCGACCGCAATTCAACTGTTATCGGACGATTTGGTCGTCCGCTGCCCAATTTATGTTGGTACAATCCACGATGTCACGTTGCGTGCGCACGCACCCAGTGTGCGCACGTATCCTCACATTCGCACAACACTAAATAGTGAATACTATACAACACTCTCACACTGACAAACACAATATTCATGCAGGGTTTAGTTAGTAACAAGAAACAGCTTCTGTATACATGTCTGAGAAAAGTAATTAAAAAAAAACAATACACCAGGATACTGTGAGTGCTTTATATAACCCAGACATTGATATGCACAATTGAATTTGTCTGAATTACCAATGGTCAGAGGTTTTGCTTACCAGATGCAGTGGCAACGACAATCAGCTGGGGGTCCCCACCCTGCTAGAAAGTGAACCTAGCTGCTTGTAACACCTTGCATTATAGTGATAAAATATGTTAGTAAGGGATAATTATATATATATATATATATATATATATATATATACACACACACACACACACATGGATTTAATTATATATATATATAAAAAAATCCATCATAAATAGACTTACATGCATAAAACACACACACACATAGACTCACATGCAAAAACACCGCACATTACGCACAGTTGCGCTGTTTCACTCTACAAATAAACGCACCACGCATATTAGCAACTTTATGCAATATTCTCTTACACATACACAAATTACATAAAAAGGTCCGGCAGTAATAAAGGTTATTACCCAAAGTGTTATTTATATTTGCAATGATGTGAAGTGCATGTTATATGATATGTATGGTTTAGTACATAATAAGTAGATCATGTTTGGTGCCATTCTGATCCGCTGTGTATTTGCAGATCTCCGGTACTATCGTGGGGAAATCGCTACAAGCATCTGCAAGTTATTAACTATAGGGAATTAGGTGATAGAATGTACAATGTATGAAGTGTTCATTGCTTAGTTATGCGGCAGGAAAAAGTACACAAAGAGCCACTTGGAGGCTGAACTTCTCAAGTACAAACAGACCAAAGACCTATGTCGTAACAGAAGAATAAAGAAGAAAAACCAATGAAACAATACCAGCTCATGTCCATTGTATTGCCAATTCCTGAAAGAGTATATATGTGCACTCTCTGACCCCAGTCTTGAGTCTTCTTGCTGTGCTGTTGACGGAGGTTTCTAATGCTGATGCCGGTATCTGGGCCCAGAGTGCGTGCGTATATAACAACTGTACCTTGGGTCTGTATGATTTATTTGCGCTTATTATGTTAGATCACAGCATGTAACTATCTGTACTTTTCTTGAATAATAACATTTGTGCGTTGGACCACAAGTGCCAAAGTCTGATAGCATTTATTGGGGTGTGCGACTGGTCATAGCGCTACTTCGTGCCATCTATGTTTATAGGCAGGATTGTCTAGAGGTTTATAGGCAGGATTGTACCAAGGTTTAATCAGGATATAACAGTTGGGGGCTCACAGTGTGAATCACGCTATCTGATACACGGTAACACTCGGTCAGTTGTCTCTCAGCAAAAGGGTGGAGGCGCCATAACAGGAGACGCATTTAGCCATCGCCTGTTACCATTTTGTTGCTGAGAGCGCACTGCCGGTTATTGTGTAAAAGGAGTGCTGATTAGAATCCAGGGACAAGGAAGGAAAAAGTTTTTCCCCTCGTTGATAGAATTGTATGTTTAAAAGGGGAAGTCGCATTATTGTGTATGCGACCAGTCGCACAATAGCGTACACGTATTCCCGGTAGTGCTGCCACGTGTTTTGAACAAAGCCGTTGAAATTGCATTGTGTTATTGATAGTTAACATTGTTGTAAATATCTCGATCAGTGTTGCCATACTCTGGGAGAAGGTTTATTTTTCTGCGCAGGAAAAAGTGTGTAACAGTGAGCATTTGTTGGTTTAGGGTGTAACATGGTTCCTAAATGTTAAAGGGTATTGTAGGACCCTTAAGTGCTAGACGTAAGAAGCGGCTTAGTGATTTGGTAGCAGCTTATCGTTTACTATACACAAAGCAGATGTATGGGTTGTTATTTTTGTTAGGGTTTGGCTCTCAGTGTGATTACAGTATTCAGTAATCGGTTAGGATTATTTGAGCACTGTAATTGAACCGCATAGTTTTGGCTAAACTGTGATTGTGAACTGATGAGAGGGTGGACATAATCACCTGGAAAACAAAGGGTAAGTATTACCCCCTAGCAGTTAAAAGGTAGTCAAAAAGGGATTTCTGCGTGGAAGTAGCTTCTTCCATAGGTGAGTGGAGGCGTCTAGAGGTCTTCCATAGGGTTTGAGGATACGCTCTGTTTCAAAGACGTCCACAGGTAAGTGAAAGTGTCTTGAGTGTATTTCACCAGTTTAAATCTATATTGAAAAATGTAGGGGTTGTCCCAGGATGGGAGACACGCAAACAGTAGAGATGTTAGACAATGATGTGCTGCTAATGGAAGCGCCGCTTGGGTCGGCATGCCGTATTATGCATACTAAGTACGGTGCTTATGCAAGGAGGTACTGTGATGTATTGTTTAAGATGACGATGAAGAGTGTTAGACCGTTTCCCAGAATTGGTAGCTTTGATAAGGATGTATTGAACAATGTCCGAGATCACAACAGTCTGGTGCGTTCGAGTGAAAAATGTAAAATATAATGAATGTTTAAAATTATGGCAGCATGAGGGAGATGCGTGGCTTAAAGGTGTGCAAGCGACGCAAACTAGCGTCACGAGCACGAAACCGGAAAGTACACCCGCAACGCTAAACTGCGGGGCGTGCGTGCCGCGTGATAGCGTGCATGTGCAGCAAGGTAGCGTTGTGGAAGGTGTTGCCAGTGGTTCACGCGCGTCACTGCCGCCCTATGCGGATGGGGGTGCAGGTACAGTTGTTGAAAAAATACATAAAAATGTAACAAGTAATTTGTACCCTCTCTTAAGTAACCATAAGGAAAATGTTTATGAAGCGGATGATGAGCCTATTGTTATGTCTGCCATTTCCCGTGCTGTACACATGTTAGATGCTCCACCACGACAAGCACAGGTGGTGCTGCCATCTCCATCAGTAATAGTACAGGAAGTGTTAACATCCACTGCACCCATAGAGGAAGTTGTTAACCCTGTACATAGCAGTAATAGACTAAACTCCCAGCCAGGTAAAAGGTCAAAAGTAGCAGTGCGGCCGGTCTGCATCCTATCCGGACAATAACTTCCGAATGGGAATGCGGATGCGAACGGTGTAGTGCCCACCAGGAAGGGAACAATGCATTGTCCTTGGACAAGAGCGGAGCTAAACTCCATAATGAATGATTTCCCCAATCCTAAAAAAGAATTAGCCAAATGTCAAAGATTTTTGAAAAATTTGGGTAGTTCTCACAAACCAACCAACAAAGATTGGCGAGTGGTGTTAAGGGCTTGTCTTCCACGCAATACCGACGTGACAAAATTTATCATGGATTGTGTATTGGATGGAGATGTTCCCTTAACAGACGAAGTTAACCAAGGTAACATTTCCCGTATTATAATTCAATTGGCTGTATATTTTCCAGTAGTAGTTAACCGGAGCAAAATTTTCAACATAAAACAAAAAGAGAGTGAATCTGCAGAGGATTATTGTAACCGAGCTCTGCAGGCTATCACCCAGTACACTGGGTTAGAGGATATTAAAGATAGCACTCACCACAGGGGAATGATTGTCACTGTACTTATGGATGGTCTTAAAGAGAGCCTAAAGACCTGAGTTCAGACCTCACAACCTGGCTGGAGGGGAGTCACTGTAGACACCCTCATAGAATCCGCTATTGAACATGATAAGAACCTCTCTAAAAAGAGAGAGACCCAGAGCGAGAAACTAATGGCTGTTAGTATCCAAGCTCTAGAAGGAATGACTAACATCACAGCCAGCAGACACACCTGCACCTGCACAGCTACACATCCTCACTAATCCTACACTACCGCAAATATAGCCCTACCCCACTTATCACACACAACAACAATTCCCATACTATCCACAACCACCATATCTCCCTCAATATCCTTACCCATACCTACCTTTCCCTGCTGCTCAACCCACACAGCAATCCTTTCATCCACCCCACTCACGAAAGTGCTTTAATTGCAACCAACCAGGACATGTGAGTAGGAACTGTACAGCGAAGAGGGTAGGACCCCCTAGCCAGGGAGTACCTGGATATCCCCATAAGGGATATACACAAAGACCAGCAAATGTCCAACAGGCACCAGCTCCAATTGTGGCCGTTAATTCTTTATTGGAGAGTGGGAGTCAACGCTAGGTGTTAGGTCATACCTGTAGTCTACAGATAGTCAGGTTAACGGGAAGTACTAGGGAAGAACCGGTAATGATGGTTGATGTAGCTGGTACTAAATATCCTTTTCTTGTAGACACAGGGGCGGCCAGGTCAGTGATAAAATCTCCTGTTAATTTACAGGTAACCAATGAGACAGTACCAGCAATGGGCGTAACAGGTAAAGTGCAACATTATCGTTTAACAAAATCCATAGAGGTCACTATCGGGCCATTGCATACCAGACATTCTTTTCTCCTGGCAGCAGCAGCTCCTACTAACCTACGGGGAAGGGATTTGTTATGTAAGATGGGATGTGTCATATATTGTACCCCTGATGGTGTATTTTTAGATATCCCAGAGAGAGTTGCGCACGAGGTGAGGGATATGTTGGACACTCCCCAAAGGATAATGTATCACTCTACCAGTTTAAGTGAGAATCCATCTCAGGTAGATCAAATGTTGTCCCAAATTCCAGATTCACTTTGGACCAAGGATGGACAGGACACTGGATTAATGGCAAACGTAAGTCCCGTAATGGTAAATTTAAAAAGCGGAAGGCAAGCTCCAAAAATTCCCCAGTACCCATTAAAACAGGAGGTAGAATTAGGGGTTTATCCTATAATTGAGCGACTGTTACAGCAGGGAATATTAGTTCGTACAGCTAGTGTAGCCAACAGTCCCATCTTTCCTGTAAAGAAGAGTGGTGGGAGGGGATATAGGCTGGTACAAGACCTTAGAGGGGTTAATAAGGTGGTAGAGAGCCAATTTCCCGTAGTGCCAAATCCAACTGTCATTCTCATGCAGATCCCACCAAATGCAACCCATTTCACTGTCATTGACCTCTGTTCTGCTTTCTTCTCTGTGCCTCTACATCCTGACTGTCAGTACCTATTCACCTTTACATACAGGAGTGTACAATACACATGGACACGATTGCCCCAAGGTTTCATAGACAGCCCCAGCATCTTTTCCCAGGCCTTACATGACTGTTTACAATCTTTTCAACCTGCCAATGGATCTGTTCTAATACAATATGTGGACGATTTATTGTTATGTTCTGATTCGTTTATGTCATGTTTAAAAGATACTAAACTTTTGCTGCTTTATCTCTCGCAAACAGGACACAAGGTTGCCAAGGACAAACTACAGCCATGCCAGTCAAGGGTTAAATATTTGGGACACTGCCTAACTCATGGGTTACCACATCTCACAAACGACAGAATCCAGGCCATACAGAACATGACACTGCCACAGAACCAACAGCAAATTCGTACCTTCTTGGGAATGTGTGGATATTGCAGAATGTGGATCCCAGGTTTTTCTATTTTGGCCTTGCCATTACAGGACTTACTCTCTTCCTCAAAGCCCGATCATGTCATACACACAGAGGAATCAGAGCAGGCTTTCCTTAATCTTAAGGAGAGTCTGACAAGAGCACCTGCATTGGGAATACCTGATTATGAAAAACCTTTTGATTTGTATTGTATGGAAGCCGATGGTTGCGCAGCAGGTGTCCTCAAACAAAAACATGGTGATGCCAGTAGGCCCGTAGCATACTACAGTGCACAGTTGGACACTGTGGCAAGATCACTCCCAACGTGTTTGAGAAGTGTAGCAGCAACTGCTCTATTGGTCAGTAAGAGTGAGGATGTAGTACTAGGCCAAGATATGATTGTCTATACTCCCCATGCTGTATCTGCTTTGCTAAACTCTGCCCAAACCAGACATGTCTCCTCAGCTAGGTTCACAAAATGGGAACTAGCCTTAATAGCACCTGCAAACATCACCATCAAAAGGTGCAGTATGTTAAATCCAGCTACGTATTTACCATATGTGCAACATGATGTACAAAGGGTGGATAGAGGTGAGCCACTGGCAGCAGGTGAGTTCTGCAGGTATATTGATGCACATGATTGTATGGAATATCTGAATCAAACCTTTACCGCAAGACCTGACATACGGGATACACCTTTAGAAAATGTAGATGTGACATTTTACACGGATGGGAGTTGTCACAGACAGACAGACATTGGAGAGTTATGTACAGGTTATGCTGTTGTAAATGACGAAGACATCATAGAAGCCGAACCTTTAGGACCACCACACTCGGCCCAAGTGGCGGAATTGGTGGCACTAAGAGGGCATGTGAATTAGCGGAAGGTAAATCTGCTAATATCTATACTGACTCTAGGTACGCCATCGGAGTAGTACACGATTTCGGTGCCTTATGGCGTCTGAGAAAATTTATGACAGCAGCAGGCACACCAATTGCACATTCCAAACATATAAAAGGACTATTAACAGCAATCCAATTGCCAAAGGCAGTGGCAGTAATTAAGTGTAAAGCCCATACATGTGAAGATGATCCGGTGTCACTGGGCAACAACAGGGCAGACAAAGCTGCAAAATGGGCAGCAGGGTTAAAAATGAATGTACCAACTGAACAAATCATGACTTTCCAAACAATTGATATGCTGAAATTAATTGATATGCAAAATTTGTGTTCTACCCAGGAAAAGTCAGTCTGGAGGTCCAAGGGATGTGAGCAAGAGTCTTCTGGACTATGGAGGGACAGACAAGGTAAGCCAGTGGCTCCCAAGGCATACTACCCCAGCCTGGCTGAGGCAGCGCACGGTCTGACTCATCTGGGAAAGCGAGGTATGTGCAAATTGGTGAGAGCATACTGGTGCGCACCGGGTTTCTCTTCTCAAGCGGAAAAGAGAGCAATGTCCTGTCTTACCTGCTTGAGGAAAAACATTGGGAAAACGATCCCTACCGAACCATCTCACATTCCACCGACTGACGGACCTTTCCAGGTAATACAAATTGATTTCATCCAATTACCACCCTGCAGGACTCTCAAGTACGTATTAGTGTGCACTGATGGGTATGCCTCAACCCAATTGGAAAACACATCTGCCACTAATACTGCTGCGTTTACTGCCAAGAAAATTGTTCAGGAGTTTGTGTGCAGATATGGTATCCCTAAAATTATCGAGAGTGATAGGGGTACTCATTTCACAGGTGATGTTTTTCAAAATATGTGTAAGCTGATGGGTATTAATAGTCGACTTCACACCTCCTACCGACTGCAAGCCAGTGCCAAGGTGGAGAGGATGAAGGGAACTATTAAAAACAAACTAAGTAAAATCATGGCAGAGACTGGACTAGGATGGCCAGAAGCATCACCGTTGGTCCTACATAGCATAAGGACCACTCCTAGACCCCCCCTCTAAATCTGTCCCCCTTTGAAATACTGTTTGGTAGACAACCTCATTTGATTATAAGCCCGCAGGAAGATTTAAAAGGTAACAACGAGGTAACTGTAAAGTATATGAGTTACTATAGTCTCTTTTTAAATAAAACATTGATTTTTCCAACTGCTATTCTGAGTGACTCATCTGTTCTTTTTAGACACTTATCATTATCAATTTATTTACCTTTATATTGATTTGGGTAAGTTGGAACTATTTAGTGTGACCTATTTGCATATAAATTAATATATATCTATCTACATATGTGGTGACCAATTGCCAAACGGCATTTTTATATTTGATAGACTTAGTAGTATATGCGCTGAGTATTCCCTTTTCTGTTTATCATTTCTACCCTATGAGGTTTTTGTAGTGCCCTCATATATACCCAGTAGCAATTACTCTAATCTAAGACATAGATTATCGCATTCCTTTCCTTTCTCATATCACAATACCCATCACTATTACTGTAGCTGGCATGCTGGACATTATACATATAATGGGGTGTCATACATAAATGTTACCCAGGTAATACCCATCACTATCACTGTAGCTGGCATGCTGGACATGGCATTTCAGCAGCTGCCAGTGGGACATGGGTGCATCTGATACGATTGTCATCAATGCACGGATTCCTTATTGCTAGGCTTAATCCACGGCACTCAGCCATCTGGGATGCCCTTGGTATGTGACCACACCAGCTACATAAAAATACATCATACAAACTCAGCACTTACTTTCCAAACTGTAATTCCTTTGAATAATACTTTCCAAATATAAGACAAACTTTCAGGGGTATTCAATTTGGAGAGAAAATTTCGGAAAAAAACAACAACCCATCAGGTGCACTATATTATGTCCCTATTTATCCCCAGCATCTCCTGGCCTCCCCTATCTCTTCCCCTGCCCTTCCCCATCAGGTGCACTATATTATGTCCCTATTTATCCCCAGCATCTCCTGGCCTCCCCTATCTCTTCCCTGGCCCTTCCCCATCAGGTGCACTATATTATGTCCCTATTTATCCCCAGCATCTCCCGGCCTCCCCTATCTCTTCCCTGGCCCATCCCCATCAGGTGCACTATATTATGTCCCTATTTATCCCCAGCATCTCCTGGCCTCCCCTATCTCTTCCCCTGCCCTTCCCCATCAGGTGCACTATATTATGTCCCTATTTATCCCCAGCATCTCCTGGCCTCCCCTATCTCTTCCCTGGCCCTTCCCCATCAGGTGCACTATATTATGTCCCTATTTATCCCCAGCATCTCCTGGCCTCCCCTATCTCTTCCCTGGCCCTTCCCCATCAGGTGCACTATATTATGTCCCTATTTATCCCCAGCATCTCCCGGCCTCCCCTATCTCTTCCCTGGCCCATCCCCATCAGGTGCACTATATTATGTCCCTATTTATCCCCAGCATCTCCTGGCCTCCCCTATCTCTTCCCTGGCCCTTCCCCATCAGGTGCACTATATTATGTCCCTATTTATCCCCAGCATCTCCTGGCCTCTCCTATCTCTTCCCTGGCCCTTCCCCATCAGGTGCACTATATTATGTCCCTATTTATCCCCAGCATCTCCTGGCCTCTCCTATCTCTTCCCTGGCCCTTCCCCATCAGGTGCACTATCTTATGTCCCTATTTATCCCCAGCATCTCCTGGCCTCCCCTATCTCTTCCCTGGCCCTTCCCCATCAGGTGCACTATATTATGTCCCTATTTATCCCCAGCATCTCCTGGTTTCCCCTATCTCTTCCCTGGCCCTTCCCCATCAGGTGCACTATATTATGTCCCTATTTATCCCCAGCATCTCCCGGCCTCTCCTATCTCTTCCCTGGCCCTTCCCCATCAGGTGCACTATATTATGTCCCTATTTATCCCCAGCATCTCCTGGCCTCCCCTATCTCTTCCCTGGCCCTTCCCCATCAGGTGCACTATATTATGTCCCTATTTATCCCCAGCATCTCCTGGTTTCCCCTATCTCTTCCCTGGCCCTTCCCCATCAGGTGCACTATATTATGTCCCTATTTATCCCCGGCATCTCCCGGCCTCTCCTATCTCTTCCCTGGCCCTTCCCCATCAGGTGCACTATATTATGTCCCTATTTATCCCCGGCATCTCCTGGCCTCCCCTATCTCTTCCCTGGCCCTTCCCCATCAGGTGCACTATATTATGTCCCTATTTATCCCCAGCATCTCCTGGCCTCTATCTCTTCCCTGGCCCTTCCCCATCAGGTGCACTATCTTATGTCCCTATTTATCCCCGGCATCTCCTGGCCTCTCCTATCTCTTCCCTGGCCCTTCCCCATCAGGTGCACTATATTATGTCCCTATTTATCCCCGGCATCTCCTGGCCTCCCCTATCTCTTCCCTGGCCCTTCCCCATCAGGTGCACTATCTTATGTCCCTATTTATCCCCGGCATCTCCTGGCCTCCCCTATCTCTTCCCTGGCCCTTCCCCATCAGGTGCACTATCTTATGTCCCTATTTATCCCCAGCATCTCCTGGCCTCCCCTATCTCTTCCCTGGCCCTTCCCCATCAGGTGCACTATATTATGTCCCTATTTATCCCCAGCATCTCCTGGCCTCCCCTATCTCTTCCCTGGCCCTTCCCCATCAGGTGCACTATATTATGTCCCTATTTATCCCCAGCATCTCCTGGCCTCCCCTATCTCTTCCCTGGCCCTTCCCCATCAGGTGCACTATCTTATGTCCCTATTTATCCCCGGCATCTCCTGGCCTCCCCTATCTCTTCCCTGGCCCTTCCCCATCAGGTGCACTATCTTATGTCCCTATTTATCCCCAGCATCTCCTGGCCTCCCCTATCTCTTCCCTGGCCCTTCCCCATCAGGTGCACTATATTATGTCCCTATTTATCCCCAGCATCTCCTGGCCTCCCCTATCTCTTCCCTGGCCCTTCCCCATCAGGTGCACTATATTATGTCCCTATTTATCCCCAGCATCTCCTGGCCTCTCCTATCTCTTCCCTGGCCCTTCCCCATCAGGTACACTATATTATGTCCCTATTTATCCCCAGCATCTCCTGGCCTCCCCTATCTCTTCCCTCGCCCTTCCCCATCAGGTGCACTATATTATGTCCCTATTTATCCCCAGCATCTCCCGGCCTCCCCTATCTCTTCCCTGGCCCTTCCCCATCAGGTGCACTATATTATGTCCCTATTTATCCCCAGCATCTCCTGGCCTCCCCTATCTCTTCCCTGGCCCTTCCCCATCAGGTGCACTATATTATGTCCCTATTTATCCCCAGCATCTCCCGGCCTCCCCTATCTCTTCCCTGGCCTTTCCCCATCAGGTGCACTATATTATGTCCCTATTTATCCCCAGCATCTCCCGGCCTCCCCTATCTCTTCCCTGGCCCTTCCCCATCAGGTGCACTATATTATGTCCCTATTTATCCCCAGCATCTCCTGGCCTCTCCTATCTCTTCCCTGGCCCTTCCCCATCAGGTGCACTATATTATGTCCCTATTTATCCCCAGCATCTCCTGGCCTCTCCTATCTCTTCCCTGGCCGTTCCCCATGAGGCCATTCCCCTTTTTTGGGTGCATTATGTCCCTTTGAAAAATGAGGGGAGCGCCAATGCTCTTTCTGGCACAGGGCACCAAAAAGTCTAGTTACGCCTCTGGTGAGGGGGCTCTCTCATCAAACTGTGTGTAGCCCCACCAATTCTAAGGATGGTAGCTATATATGTATATATTTTATCCTTATACTGTGTGCCTCCACCTAGGCTATTTTATAAGGGCTATCCTAGGGTTGCCCTAATATATAATTGGTATAATGAAATGTTTTGTTTGGATTCAAATATTTACACAGTACTTATAAATCAACATTTATACATTGCACTTAGATCAACACCTGTCTCCTTTCTTCCTTCACAGCTTCCCGATGGAAGACGTCCGTCAGATACCTTAAGGTAAGTAGTTCTATACACGGTTATTGTTTTTATACATATATTGTCATCATATATCAGGCCTCACAAAGTATATGCATAAATATACAGGTAATATCACAATACAATTCCCATGAACATTCCCTCCCCATGCAATAAATCTGCTATACTGTAATGAAAACTATACTGATGGATTTCTGTAAATAACATTCACTGTTAAAATATATAATAGTCAATTCTGTGAAGAGAATAAATGAAGAGGAGTCTATATCAAGAGTCCTGTCTCTTCAACTAAAATGTCTTAGTCCTAAAGAGTAGAATCCAGGATTATCCTAGGCAAAAGAATACGTTTATAGGATGAGCCCCAGATTTATCCAAGTTTATGCATCCTTTTAGGGCTTATATATATGTACGAAAATCCTCTGACTCAGTAACTTACATAAATATATACATATAAGTCTCTAGAGTGTAGTAGCCAGGGCTTTATCTACTGCAATATCCCTACTCTGAATTACAAACATGAGATGAGAAGTCACACTGTACTATATATGTGTAAAGTCTGCTACAATTGTATCCATCTTCTATTTGATACTTTTCTCCTGCGTTGGCTATACAGGTGCATATAGCAGTATTATATCCCTTAATTCATAGTGCCTTGCTGACAATAAAGGGATTCTCTCTGATATATCCATTGCTGTATACTTATAAATTATGCCAGTCTGCTTTACTAATGATGCTTGTAAGTGTGGTGTGGGCTTTTATAGTACTCACAACCACTCTGGATAGCTGTCAGGGACTGAAAGGGTTACACTGTATCAACTGCTGAGGCGCTGGCTACACTCCGCAGCTCTCAGGCTGTCAGCGTATCTCCAGCTCCTGCTCACACATCAGGGTCCGCCTCTCCTACTCTCCCCCTCCTGCGTGACCTCAGATCATGGGGATGCCCCTAACGACGAAGCGGCTTTCTGTTGCTGCTTACCGCTGGAGCCAAGCCAGAACACACAGCTCTGTCTCCGGCAAACACAAAGGTAATGCCCACTCTGGCTTCAGTGCTGGAGCTCCCGGCCGCTGCCGCTACTAGCGTTCACTCCTAAAGTAGCGCCAGAGAGACTCCCAGCATGAGCACTGTTGGGGAACTGCAGACTGGACTGTGCTGCACCAGCCCCCTTATATCCCCCACAGTACGAGCATCCCTACCGAACCTAACTGCCACTGGCCACCTAACTGCCACTGGCCACCTAACTGCCACTGGCCACCTAACTGCCACTGGCCACCTAACTGCCACTGGCCACCTAACTGCCACTGGTCAGAGCTCATGCCATTTCTGGCACTTTCTAAACTACCTCGTGCCGCTGCACTGGCTAATACCCCAAACCTATATGTTCACAATACGGAAATGTAATTACATACATTTATATTATTTACATTCATTTCTCTATAATGATTATAGTATAAACCTATTATTAAACATTCAGATAATTTATATATTAACCCATGTGTGTGTCCTGTACCACTGGCCTATATTCATGTATTTTTTTTTTAGCCATAAATTCATATGGCTACACGTGCTTCCTACTGCAAATACACTTGCTTATTCAGTGGGGTAGGGGGAAGATTTACATGTCTGAAAGGCTTCTGTGAGATCCAATTGTGATGATCTAAATAATGTCATGAATTTCTTCCTAATATTAGCCACGTAGGAAATAATGTCTCCTCTAACTACCGCCTTCGAGGTTTGCCAAAATAGCAATGGATCATTTTGTTCACAGGCTAAATGATCATGTTTATTTGTCTGCCACAAAGTCTCTACTCGGCTGCAGAATGTAAGGGATGAGGTGAGATGTGTAGGGAACATCCAGTGTCTGCAAGGGCCTTTATCAACGGTCATGGCCAGGTTACTCCAGACTAAAGCATGGTCCCATATGTGAATCGGGAGAGGGTCAGTTACCAAAGTATAATCTAGTCTAGAGAGAGTCCTATGAGCTGCCGATAAACAGGAGTATTCCCGATTTATTGGATGTTTAGCCCTACAGGCATCATGTACAAAAACCATAATATCCTGCACAAGAACTCAAACTAATACTTGAAAAGTAATTATATATATAAATATTGTCAAAACTGGATAATTAGCGAAGACAGAATCTGTTTGCAATTGGAATCTGCGCAATGCTGTCTTGTAAAGGGCCAAGACTCCATCTTAGAAATAAAATCTCACAGCACTATTTTGTAAACTAAAGGTACATAGTCAGCCTTCCTCAAACACAGGCAGACTAAACAGGGAGGCTCCGACAGCACAGCTGGAAGCCTCCTTCCTGTATGAGAATTAAATTCACTGTATAAACACATTTTGCATTTGCAGTTTAAAAACATCAGAAAAATACATGTGTGCTTGTGTGTGTATATATATATATATGTGTGTGTGTGTGTGTATATATATATATATATGTGTGTGTGTACATGTGGCCCATCATGCGTGGACTTTATAATATCACACAGACTTATATTTGAAAAGTAGCAAAATTCCCTGCAACTCATACACACAATGTTAAACAGAATAGAGTCAGTTTTTTAGTGATCCTTCCCAAAATCATACTGGCATGGCCACACACACACATAGATGCCCTTCCAGCTTAGTGCTGCTCGCTGAGTGCCCCACCGACCCTCAGACGCACAACGCAATTCAGTGGTGTTTTCCCCGCATACATACATTTAAAAGCAATGGTTCCGTAACGCAAAAAGGATAATTTAAACGCAATGTCAGTATATAAAGAAATGAATGTTTTCTGTAACTATGGCTTAGTAAATGACAATTGAACTGTGTGTGGAACCGTACTGATCCACTCTGTTTCCACAGCGTTCCGGTGACATCAATATGAAGATCAGAACATGCGGCTATGAAATATGAATGTTAGAGAGAATATCTATTTGAAATGTTGTTTTCCATAGCAGCTTAGATTTGCATGTGGGGGATACAAAAGGAGGTTGGAGACCTTTTGTATCCATTTGGAATTGTCCAATAAATGCCCTGTAACAGATTTCTAACCTTTACCAAAAGACAATAACATGGTGTAGGCCTGTTTACATTTTTGTCCAAAGGACTGGTTATTCCAGTCTAATCAATAGAGCTAGCTAACTGGGAGTAGAACCTAATTAACAGTAGTTTCAGGTAATCAAAAGGATACTCCCTTTCTGATGACCTCACAGGTAAAAGGGGGCGGGAACATAGCATGCACATCCTGAGAAAACACAGCTTAGCAGACACACTTGCAGATTTTGGAAGGAAGAGAGAGGTTCACTCCCTCACAAGACAACGGAAAAATGGGTCTCAGTTCCTCTGGGTTATAGCGAAGTATAAAATGTGCAATATTTAGCCTATTTGGGTGTCTGTAGCTATGTTTGGTGTTAATCTGTTATTAGCTTAGCATGGTGTGTTTTCTAAGGATATTCATGAGTCTGTGTTAGCATACAGTTAGCATACAGTGGATGATATGTTATCTAATCTGTACTCTTCATCTACACTGTAGAGTACAATAGTCTGTTATCAGCATGCAGGAAAGGGATTGATTATGGAGTTGTTGTAATATTTGTAAATGATTGATGCTGGTTGATTGAGATGCCATGTGTTCTGTGTTAGGGCCTTGCCATGTGTTCTGTGTTAGGGCCTTGCCATGTGTTCTGTGTTAGGGCCTTGCCATGTGTTCTGTGTTAGGGCATTGCCATGTGTTCTGTGTTAGGGCCTTGCCATGTGCTTGAACGGTATCTCTGCTTGGGAGAGATGGGCTTGGTGTGTGCTGTATACTCATGAATGTGATCATAGGGTGGTGTCAGTGTTGTATCGTGGAGGTTGAATTGATGGCAGCTTTGAATGGTCGTGGGTGGTTGCCGTGTGGTGTTGTGTGGGTCAGATGGGTATGTTGTCTGCGGTTTGTTGGAGATGGCTTGCCTCCATGTGGGGTGAACAAGGGAAATTGTGATTCTGCCCAGTTGTGGTGTTGTGTGGGTCAGATAGGTATATTGTCTTTGTTGTGGTTGTGGTCATCGATGGATGTATGATTTGCGGAGTTGCAGCTTGGTGCAGGGTGAAGTTTGCCTAGGGATCATGAGGCTTGCAAACAAAGGAAAAACATGTGCTTCGGCCCTTCCCCCTCCCCACGGTCTAGTGACTACTGGATGAGGTCTGTTGTAGGATGGTATTGTTGTATATTGGAATCAGCTTGTGTTGTACATGTTGGAATATTATATGGTGCAGTGTTTGCCTGATGTGTTGGCATATGATATCCAGCGTGCATATTTAATTAACTATGCCATTATGGGAGATTTCAATGAGGTAGCTTCATAATGGAGTTTGTTTGTAGACCGGTTTGGACAATAGGGCAGGAAGCATTCCCAACCCCCCCCTCACACACAAACACACACACACACACACACACCATCACCAGCCATCTTGAACATGTGCTCTCAGCAGACATTGATATATCTCTCATTGTATTTTAATGTGTCTCTTTTTCTCTCTCTCTCTCTCTCTCTCTCTCTCTCTCTGTCTCATATTGCTCATTGTATTTTGATCTTTAATAACCGTTTCATGTATTTTAACTGTACCTTATGACCTAATGTTTGTACAATTTATTTGCGCTCATTATTAGATCATAGCGTTGTAACATCTGTACTTTTACCTGAATAATAATCTTTAGCGCGTTAGACCGCTATTCAACTGTCTCAGTATTTCATTAATGGTATAATCAAACATAGCGCTAATTAGCGACATCTTGTGGTTTCAGAAGGTATAGGCAGGTTTTGTCTTAGAGGTTCTAGGCAGGTGAATCTTAGAGGTTTATAGGCAGGAATGTATTAAAAGGTTTATTTACGAATTCAACAATATATATATATATATATATATATATATATATATATATTATATTATATATAATAGAACCAACTATGAATCAATTTTGCATTGAAACAAAATAGTCTCATTTATACACCCAGGATTAGCTGGTGGTGCTTCTCTAGGTTAGCGACAATATAAACTGATTTAGTATGATTTACTGCCGGCCGACAAGGATGAGAATCCTGATCGTCGTTGGTAAGTATTCACTAACCTAAATTCCCCCCCCCCTAACCCTAACCCTCCCTTAGGCGTGCCTAAACCTAACTCCCCCCCTTCCCCACCGCCTAAACCTAAGTCCGCCTGGGGGTTGCCTGACCCTAAACCCCCCCCCCGGGTTGCCTAACTCTAACTTCCCCTAGCCTAAACCTAACCATCCCGGGGGGTGCCTTGCCCCAAGTCCCCCCCGGGAACCCTAAATCCCCCCCCCCCCGCGCCCGGCTTACCTTTGATCGATAAGCCAGGTGTTGGGCTCTCGGCGTAGGGAAAATGACAGGCGTCGGGATTTCGACGCCTGTCATTTAACCCTTGCCAGGATTAGACAGTCGGGAAGCAGATGGTCGGGATTCCGTCCATCGGCTTCCCGACTGCTTCCCATATAAACACATCAAGTAAATACTCCCACAGGAAGAAATCTGTAGGGTTATCAAAATAGGAAGAACCCTTTGTGGGGGCACAATTTACAGATTGTATATAGTACATGGCAGGGGCGTATCTACCCCTTGGCCGGGATGGCACTCGCCAGGGGCGCTGGCCAAGGGGGCGCGCCATTCAGCAGTGCCACCCGCGGCCAGGAAGTAGAATAAAGATGGGACTGTCTAGGTAACCAGCGGCCATTTACTTTAGCAGGCTGCGAGCTCCGAGTGTGCTGCACTAGCAGCGCTGATTCTATTTCCCATCCCCTCTCTGAGTACCACACTACAGTCACTATGCTCAAGTGCTGAGGAGGCACTGACTAGATTACCTGCTAGGCACTCGCTGCCTCAGTCACCACCAGCGGAGCCCAGGCCAAGTCACTGCGGTGCGGGCTGTATAATCTGCGACCGCACAGCACTACACTACTGCCCGCCTCACGGTTGCTGGCTCTCTTCTACACTGCGGACAGATGATCCGCCCATGTCCTCTATTCCCCAGCGCTTCCTTCAGTTCAGTGATCCCCACTGAACTGCACTTGAGGAGCAATTCGTGTATGGAGCAGGTGTCACTGGGTGATGGCTCCGTGAGGAAGTCATGTGAACAGGAAAGTGATTATTATCAACAAGGTCCTTGAGTACCATACTTTTCCAGTTACAGTATGTATGTATACAGTAAGTTTGTGTGTAGAAATGTATATAATATACAGTGTATGTATATATATATATATATATATATATACACACACACATACATAATATGAGCGCCATCTTTGTCCACTTATATATGTATATATTTCTACTTCCAGTATGTTTGTGTGTATATATATATATATATATATATATATACACACACACACACACACACACACACACACACAGATACATACATACATACATGCTTCCTTGCTAATATGCAAGTGCAGCAGGGGGTGTGGGGGTGTCTGACACCCCCTGCTGAATCTGTGATCCCATCGCGACCGAGGACGGCGCTGGCCAGCTGGCTAGGCCTCAGCTTACACAGGCTGGCCGGTATGCAAGGCTAGGAATCAGCGACCCTACGATTTCACAGGGATGTAGTTAGCATCCCGTCACACGGTATGCTGCCGATCTATATACCAGCGCCGGAATCCCGTTCCCGGCTCCAGGATCTCAACCACCGCATCCCGAAAATAAGTATCGACAGGTTAGGGGAAGGTTAGGGTTAGGCACTAGGGGGAGAGTTAGGTTTAGGCATCGGGGATGGAGGGCTAGGATAGGGAGAGGGGGAGGGTTAGCATACCAAACAACAAGTGTCAGTATACTAGCCCTTTAGGGATGCCAGCGTAGGGATTCTGATAGCTGGGATCCCAAGCACTGGCATCCCATACCCAACCAGATTTCACATTACCATGCCTTACTCCTTCTATGTCCCATCACTTTGCTTTCTCTACACTTTTCCTCCTCCACTCCTTTCTAACCATCCATTTTCCCCTTCTCCCACTTACATCCACCTTAATCCCCTCCAGCCTTACCCATGGGTACCCCATTTTTGCAACTCTTAACTACGCCTCTCATCCACCTACAAAGCCACATTACACCCATAGATATTTTTAATACATCCTCCTCCTACTAATCCTGACACTTCTCCTTGTTGCCGGTTATCCTCCCACTTCCCTTTCCCCCATTCTTGTGCGCTTTTTGGAATACAGGCTCTATCAGCAACAAACTTGTCTCCATTCACAATCTTTTAATCTTTCATTTCTTTGGCCACACTTATTTGATGACTACACCTACCCATGCTGCTTCAGCGGCCCCACTCCATTGTATTTTCCTGTGGGCTCTTTGTGCCCCAGTCTGACTGGCTGGGGAGACAGAATGGGGGCTGGTTTTGGAGGCAGAAGGGGTATGGCTGGGGAGACAGGAGGGGAGCTGGCTGGGGAGACAGAAGGGGGGCTGGCTTTGGAGGCAGGAGGGGTATGGCTGGGGAGACAGGAGGGGAGCTGGCTGGGGAGACAGGAGGGGAGCTGGCTGGGGAGACAGGAGGGGAGCTGGCTTTGGAGGCAGGAGGGGTATGGCTGGGGAGACAGGAGGGGAGCTGGCTGGGGAGACAGGAGGGGAGCTGGCTGGGGAGACAGGAGGGGAGCTGGCTGGGGAGACAGGAGGGGAGCTGGCTTTGGAGGCAGGAGGGGTATGGCGGGGAGACAGGAGGGGAGCTGGCTGGGGAGACAGAAGGGGGCTGGCTTTGGAGGCAGGAGGGGTATGGCTGGGGAGACAGAAGGGATGCTGCCTGATTAAACAGAAGGAGATGTTGGCTGATGAAACATGGGGTCTGGCTTGGAAGACAGAAGGGGGCTGGCTAGGAGACATTATAAGTACAGAGTGTAATTCAGAAAATAAGGGGGGCGCCAGTCCATTATTTTGCCAGGGGTGCCCAAACCCCTAGATACACCCCTGGTACAAGGTTTGAATAAATTAAAACATAACTTGTACTAATAATCACAAAATAAAACCATGAACATGAAGTATAAAGCAAACAGAGGAGCTTTGTGGGAATAATCCTAAACAAAAAGACTCACCCTTATAATCTCACCTTCTAGGGGTAAGAAATAATGTCCCTTTATACAAATGGGAAGACATCAACATTTTTTATAAATATTGGTTGATGTGCAATTTAGGCTGTTACTATACAAGTGCCCAATGGTGGTGAAAACCTAAACAGCAATCGTTCAGGAGTTGTGATATCCCTGGGATTAGCTGTAAAGGTTAATGAGTGGCAGTTGGTTGTTACAGTGTCACACAGTAGGATACTTTGGAGTATATCTAATATAATAGTGGAGGTTGATACAGTATCCTCTCAAAAATAGTGTTTATACAATATATTCACAGTGTGTCTCAATAGGTATCAGAGTTAGTTATTGTGTTTAGTAAAGAGAGTGTGATAGTATAGTACACACAGTGTAGCAATTCAAGAGCAGTAATCACATAATATATCAAATATTATACATTGCTACACAAAAAATGTAAACTTCCACTAAGGTCTCCTGGGGTGAGGAGTCATTACAAATGCATATTAGTACAAGTAAGAAATTATAAATCATTTAGCATGCATTAATTAATGGTCAGGTCTCACCCTCTGCTCTGGTTTTCTCGGGTGATCGAAAATTATCATACATAACCAAAAAACACTGAATAAATATCAATGATCGCCTTTGCAACGCGATCAGGGCATGCTAGTACGGCCCCTGATCACATTGCAAAGAGCGATCCTATTGGCTGGATGTATAATCTGGGACATGCAGGGACACTGGCTCCGAATGGAGCCCGTCCCTGGGATGTCTCCGGAGAGCGGCCGGCCACTACAGGGGGTGGTGCGCATGCGTAGTCCCGTGGACTGCACGTGCACATCCGGTATAGCCGGGGAGGGTTTCGGCGGATCCCTCCGCCGGCAAATAGTGCGCGGTGTAGCCCATAGGCTACAGCGGCTAACGCTACCTTCAGATGGCGTTATCCAATATCTGGAATGCATCGCATCCCGGATATTGGTAAATTTGGCAGCATCGCTTCCCCCATAGAAACCTATAGGGGAGGCGGCTTCCAGCGGTAATGAAGGAATCACAGCAGGTATCGGAGATAGCTGCTGCTGTCCCTCCTCCATATATACGGGGGATACTTAGTATTTGAGGTAAACCCCCGATAACCTTAGATAAATGGGCCCCCAGGTCCTTTATTAGACCTGAAATAGTCGGTCACAAATAAGTTGTACTGTAGTCTAGTTGTTAATCCCAAGACTGTCAGTAGTACATTAGACGTTACACAAGACGGAGGGACATTAGATTGTCAGTAGTACATTAGACGTTACACAAGACAGAGGGACATTAGATTGTCAGTAGTACATTAGACGTTACACAAGACAGAGGGACATTAGATTGTCAGTAGTACATTAGACGTTACACAAGACAGAGGGACATTAGATTGTCAGTAGTACATTAGACGTTACACAAGACAGAGGGACATTAGATTGTCAGTAGGACATTAGACGTTACACAAGACAGAGGGACATTAGACTGTCAGTAGCACATTAGACGTTACACAAGACAGAGGGACATTAGATTGTCAGTAGTACATTAGACGTTACACAAGACAGAGGGACATTAGATTGTCAGTAGTACATTAGACGTTACACAAGACAGAGGGACATTAGACTGTCAGTAGCACATTAGATGTTACACAAGACAGAGGGAAATTAGACTGTCAGTAGTACATTAGACGTTACACAAGACAGAGGGACATTAGATTGTCAGTAGTACATTAGACGTTACACAAGACAGAGGGACATTAGACTGTCAGTAGTACATTAGACGTTACACAAGACAGAGGGACATTAGACTGTCAGTAGCACATTAGACGTTACACAAGACAGAGGGAAATTAGACTGTCAGTAGTACATTAGACGTTACACAAGACAGAGGGACATTAGACTGTCAGTAGTACATTAGACGTTACACAAGACAGAGGGACATTAGACTGTCAGTAGTACATTAGACGTTACACAAGACAGAGGGACATTAGACTGTCAGTAGTACATTAGACGTTACACAAGACAGAGGGACATTAGATTGTCAGTAGTCGGCATTAATGTAAGACTATAAAGTGTAATTGCACCATACGCCGTCTCAGTGTGTGTCCATAGAGCAGGAGAAACGAGGATTAGATAACCGCGGCATCGGTAATATGTAATTCCTGTAATATATATGGTATGCTAAGTCTAGGAGGGCGGAACCCTTTGTTAGGGTTAGTGTGTCTATCCAATACCGAGGATCGTATCATATTGAAATCTCTGTAAAAAAATCAAATTAGCATCAGCAAAAAGGGTATAAATGTAACAGGGAAAGAGCAGAAAAAAATGGTTTATCATATTTGTTTACTGCAAGTAATTTACATTACACAACACATAAGGACTATTGTGTATGGTGACTGAAGACTGTTAGTAGTGGAATGCGCTACTGCTCAGTCTCCAACAAAACGGTTCCTCAAGGCAGGGCCGGCTCCAGGGCTTGGAGCGCCCAGTGCCGAAGTTGTGGAAGCTGCCTACAAATGGAGGGTGGCCTAATTACCATAAACCATGCCCCTAAGTGACATTATTTGGGGGCGTGCCCATATGTCTGGGGGCGACCCCAGCAGTCGTCACTAGCTGGGCTTCCCCCAGCCCTCTCCTGGCACTAGCATCCATTCAGCTACTCTGTGGTCCGTCCAGGGACAGAAGTATGGGAGACAATGGAGGCGCCTGCAATGTAGGGGCACCTCCTCCATCACCCACAATATATACACCCCACTTAGGGCTGTAAATATGGGAGATAAGGGGGCACTAAGTGATAACTTTCATCCGGGTGTCTGGGATGAACTTACGCCACTGGGTCAGTCACCGCCGTGGCAGTGGCCAACCTCCCAAATTGACCACCCACAGGACACTTCGGCCCATGTGTGGAACAGCGGGACAGTGCTATCCCGCTGTCATCGGGATGTTGGGAGGGGGTGCGCCCTCTATGGGTTGGCACCCCTGTTCGAACACCCTAAGAGCAGGTACCTCCTCAAGGAATACTTCATTCCTTTACCAAGATGGTCACCGATAGTGTATTTGTACACGCATGGTGCCATCTTGCTACTGTGTATGAGAGACACGGTAGAGGATGAAGGTCCTGCTCTTAGCTCCAGAGACCTGTGACGTTAACAACTTCATATATTGTTCCAGAGCCCTGCACAGGGCCGAAAACGGGGCGTGGCCCATTTACCATAGGTTATGCACCTGAATTACCTTAATTGGGGCATGCCCGTATGGCACGCCTCCCATTTAATGTCAGGTTGGGGGTGAGCCCAGCACTCCTTCAGTAGCTGGATTGCCCCCAGCCCTATCCCTGCACTGAATGGATGCCGCACACATAGGCCGGTACTGCCGTGGTGGTGCCCAACCTCCCAACCACCGGCAGGACACTTTGGGCAGTGCCCGAAGTGCCCGAAAAACGGGACTGACCCACTTGAATTCGGGATGGTTGGGAGAAGTGCCCACTCTATGGGGTGCCGCCCCTGTTCGACAGCACTGGTGGAACATGCCTGGAGCCGGCCTTGCTGCACAGTTACCCATACTGAGAGGACAGTCATCGGCTGGTGGTCTGTCAGCAGGGGTGGGCAATAAGCAGCCGTCCAGATGCTGTGAGACTACACATTGCAGCTATCAGGACACGCTGGGATGGGAGTACAACAACAGCTGCTCCACAAGGTCCTCTTACTGGCCACCACTGTGCTGCAGGCTCTGCTCCATGGAGAACTAGATATCTGTAAGAGGGAGTCCGGCTGTATAGCCACTACTACAAGATAAAGTACAGAGCCTGGTTACGCTACCTGAGTGCCTATAATGTAATCACTGGTGTGTACAGTACTCTGCTCACCATGAAGGCTTCACACACATTCTCAACAACTACTCTGTGACATGATGTAACTTGGAGGAACTAGACGGTGGCATAATGTGCATTGCGGGTACTACACTGTGGCATAATGTAAATTGGAGGAACTACAAGGTGGCATAATGTAAATTGGAGGAACTACAAGGTGGCATAATGTAAATTGGAGGAACTACAAGGTGGCATAATGTAAATTGGAGGCACTACAAGGTGGCATAAGGTGAACTGGGGGTACTACACTGTGGCATGATGTAAATTGGAGGAGCTACACTGTGGTATGATGTGTATTGGGGGTACTACAAGGTGGCATAATGTGCATTGGGGGTACTACACGGTGGTATAATGTGCATTGGGGGTACTACACGGTGGTATAATGTGTATTGGGGGTACTACACTGTGGTATGATGTGTATTGGAGGTACTACACGGTGGCATAATGTGTATTGGGGTACTACACTGTGGCATGATGTAAATTGGAGGCGCTACAAGGTGGCATAAGGTGAAGCGAGGCAGTATAATAGGTCACTGAGAATTGGGGCATATTTACCGACTTTGTAAAACTCCTTTCCAAGAGTAGTCTGGAGAGGAAGAGCTGTTGGCTGGTTTGTGGGGCGGGGCCAACCTGTAGATGTAGTTAGGCCCTCCCCTTTCCCGAAGAAGTCCTAGATATGTGGGTCTGCAGAGGAGGAAGGGGCAGGTCTAGATGGTGTGATTTGCATCATTTAGCCCCACACCCTCCTTACGGAAATGCAAATTCCCCATTAAATCTCCCCAGGTCCTGCCCGCTTCACTAGGAAGTTTGCAGGATGCGGGAGATCTGCCTACACTTCCGGGGGGCTACTCAAAAAAGCGGGAGCCTTCTGGGAGTGTAGGCAAGTATGATTGGGGGTATTACAATGTGGCTTAATGTGAACTGGGGACACTACAATACAATGTGGCATAACATTTATCAACTACTATGGATAGATGGGTCTCTCTAAAGTAGGGGTGGGCATTAAGAGGCCCCCACCTGTTGTAAAACTACACATCCCAGCATGCCCTTCACACAGTTTTGCTATTTGACCATGCTAAAAGTGCTGCAAGGCACGCTGGGATGTGTAGTTAAACAGCTGGAGGACCGCTTATGGTCCATCCCTGCTCTAAAGACTGGTGTTGAGGCCCCTTCAAAATGTTGCTATAGGGCAGACAATCCTAGTTATACTGTACCTCTGCTATGTTCACTATAGCCCCATTGTTCATGAATTGGTCCCACATACATAGATGTAAAGGTGCCCATACATCAGCAACGGATCGTCGTGATGCAGGGAGGCTATCGGAAATTTTCAATTGCCCATCGGAAATTTTCGATCGCCCACCATCGATGTTCTATGATCTGTCGCTGGATCGCAGACATTTGACGTGTTAAATGTCCCCGATTGGTCGCTTGCGATCATTTTTTGATTGCGATCGTCAAATCGCCGAAATCCAACATGTTGGATTTCTGCAATCCTGTGATGCCGGGTTGCAGCATTGCGGGATCGCGGCAATCCATCACAGATGCATGGGGTCCATTAGTACAGACTGGATATCTGCCCTCAACAAAGATAGATAACACATATTTACCATCGTCTTCATGTATGCGCCTTTATACACAGAGACATGTGGCTTACTAACAGATCCATTATAGGCAGAGCCGTAACTAGAATGTCCGGTGATATACGGAAGCTACAGAAACCCATACCAGAGGCTTCAGCGCACTAAATGATGGCGGCAGATGCTGCGGACAGACTATGGAGGTGCGAGCAGAATTTGTCTACCGTACAAGGTAAAAAAACAAACCAAAAACGTGAGCTGCCGATAATGGAGCCCATTGAATGGATATAGAAATGGCAGCTGATATGGAAATGACAACCCGGAAGAAACTTGTTCTGACACCAAGAACCGCTCATCTGTTCTTCCCTCCGTGGAACCTAGCGCTGCAGTTCACAGCAATGGGCATGATTCAGAGATGTGCGCTAACGCCGCAGCCGCCTGTGTATACGTAGCTGCTATGCTACTACTACTTGTATTATTATTACTACTCCTTGTACTACTTGTATTATTACCACTCCTTGTACTACTTGTATTCTTACTACTCCTTGTATTATTATTACCACTCCTTGTACTACTTGTATTCTTATTACCACTCCTTGTACTACCTGTATTATTATTACTACTCCTTGTACTACCTGTATTATTATTACCACTCCTTGTACTACCTGTATTATTATTACTACTCCTTGTACTACCTGTATTATTATTACTACTCCTTGTATTATTACTACCTGTATTATTATTACCACTCCTTGTACTACCTGTATTATTATTACTACTCCTTGTACTACCTGTATTATTATTACTACTCCTTGTATTATTATTACTACTCCTTGTACTACCTGTATTATTATTACTACTCCTTGTACTACCTGTATTATTATTACTACTCCTTGTATTATTATTACTACTCCTTGTACTACCTATATTATTATTACCACTCCTTGTATTATTATTACTACTTGTATTCTTATTATTACTACTCCTTGTATTATTACTACCTGTATTATTATTACCACTCCTTGTACTACCTGTATTATTATTACTACTCCTTGTATTATTATTACTACTCCTTGTACTACCTGTATTATTATTACCACTCCTTGTACTACCTGTATTATTACTACTTGTATTCTTATTATTACTACTCCTTGTATTATTATTACTACTCCTTGTACTACCTGTATTATTATTACCACTCCTTGTACTACCTGTATTATTACTACTCCTTGTACTACCTGTATTATTACTACTTGTATTCTTATTATTACTACTTCTTGCACTACCTGTATTATTATTACTACTCCTTGTACTACCTGTATTATTATTACTACCTGTATTATTACTACTACTTGTACTACTTGTATTATTACTACTCCTTGTATTATTACTACTCCTTGTACTACCTGTATTATTATTACCACTCCTTGTACTACCTGTATTATTACTACTCCTTGTACTACCTGTATTATTACTACTCCTTGTACTACCTGTATTATTATTACCACTCCTTGTACTACCTGTATTATTACTACTTGTATTCTTATTATTACTACTCCTTGTATTATTATTACTACTCCTTGTACTACCTGTATTATTATTACTACTTGTATTATTATTATTATTACTCCTTCTATTATTATTACTACTCCTTGTACTACCTGTATTATTATTACTACTCCTTGTACTACTTGTATTATTACTACTCCTTGTACTACCTGTATTATTACTACTTGTATTCTTATTATTACTACTTCTTGCACTACCTGTATTATTATTACTACTCCTTGTACTACTTGTATTATTACTACTTCTTGTACTACCTGTATTATTATTACTACCTGTATTATTACTACTACTTGTATTATTACTACTCCTTGTACTACCTGTATTATTATTACCACTCCTTGTACTACCTGTATTATTACTACTTGTATTCTTATTATTACTACTCCTTGTATTATTATTACTACTTGTATTATTATTATTATTACTACTCCTTGTATTATTATTACTACTCCTTGTACTACCTGTATTATTATTACTACTCCTTGTATTATTACTACTTCTTGTACTACCTGTATTATTATTACTACTCCTTGTTCTACCTGTATTATTATTATTACTACTACCTGTATTATTATTACTACTTGTATTATTATTATTACTACTCCTTGTACTACCTGTATTATTATTACTACTCCTTGTACTACCTGTATTATTACTACTTGTATTCTTATTATTACTACTTCTTGCACTACCTGTATTATTATTACTACTCCTTGTACTACCTGTATTATTATTACTACCTGTATTATTACTACTACTTGTACTACTTGTATTATTACTACTCCTTGTATTACTACTCCTTGTACTACCTGTATTATTATTACCACTCCTTGTACTACCTGTATTATTACTACTCCTTGTACTACCTGTATTATTATTACCACTCCTTGTACTACCTGTATTATTACTACTTGTATTCTTATTATTACTACTCCTTGTATTATTATTACCACTCCTTGTACTACCTGTATTATTACTACTTGTATTATTATTATTACTACTCCTTGTATTATTATTACTACTCCTTGTACTACCTGTATTATTATTACTACTCCTTGTACTACTTGTATTATTACTACTCCTTGTACTACCTGTATTATTACTACTTGTATTCTTATTATTACTACTTCTTGCACTACCTGTATTATTATTACTACTCCTTGTACTACTTGTATTATTACTACTTCTTGTACTACCTGTATTATTATTACTACCTGTATTATTACTACTACTTGTACTACTTGTATTATTACTACTCCTTGTATTATTACTACTCCTTGTACTACCTGTATTATTATTACCACTCCTTGTACTACCTGTATTATTACTACTTGTATTCTTATTATTACTACTCCTTGTATTATTATTACTACTTGTATTATTATTATTACTACTCCTTGTATTATTATTATTACTACTCCTTGTATTATTATTACTACTCCTTGTACTACCTGTATTATTATTACTACTCCTTGTATTATTACTACTTCTTGTACTACCTGTATTATTATTACTACTCCTTGTTCTACCTGTATTATTATTATTACTACTACCTGTATTATTATTACTACTTGTATTATTATTATTACTACTCCTTGTACTACCTGTATTATTATTACTACTCCTTGTTCTACCTGTATTATTATTATTACTACTACCTGTATTATTATTACTACTCCTTGTACTACCTGTATTATTATTATTATTATTATTATTATTATTATTACTACTACCTGTATTATTACTACTACTCCTTGTACTACCTGTATTATTATTACTACTCCTTGTACTACCTGTATTATTATTACTACTTGTATTATTATTATTACTACTCCTTGTACTACCTGTATTATTATTACTACTACCTGTATTATTATTACTACTCCTTGTAGTAGTATTATTATTATTACTAGTATTATTAGTATGTATATTATGCTGCAGTACAAACTGTCCCTAACAGTCCCAGCCAGGTCCTAGCCACCACTATGACATCACTGGACACATCACAGTAGGGCTGAGGGTAATATCAGGGGCTGTAACAGTCTGAGCCCTTTGATAGGAAGTTGTAGGAGATTATGGACGGTAAGTGGAAACTTCAGTTATTATTACTAAGGGGAAAAACAAATCAGTGTAGTCAGAGACATTTATACATCAGCAGCTATCAGGATACACAGTATATACCCACAGTCTACTATACCAAAGCATACACAGCACCACAACGGTCACACACAGGGTGGTAACTGTATAACCTGTATATAGTGCTGTGTAATACGGCTGTAACTGAGATTCATTTATTCCCCTAATCTGTTCATTTCTTACACAGTGATCACAAGCAGCATTGCTGTAACTGCTGCAGCAGCAGCAGCAGTAATTATATTATTGTGTGCCATCTGCCTCTGGTAAGTAACTAACATTCTCTACATACATTATATGTACCTAGATATTATCACTATATTATTCCTGTTATTATCCAATAGTAAGAGACGTGTCCTAGTTGGCAGGCTGGTGTGTATGGCTCCAGCCATTACCAGGGGCAGACTCAGTGTAATTACAGGAGGCCTGTGCTGGCAGTAGGACCTCTCTGACCTACGGACAATAGAAGATAACATGCTATAATTATACTATCAGTTACTGTTCTGTACGGTTCCTTGTCACAACTCGGGCAGTGGTGAAGGGGAGAAGACATTGTGTTCTCAGTGGGGACCCCTGGTGGGTGGGAAGTAATGCCTCTGGGATATCTACTGTATTACCACAGGGGGACTTTTGTTATATGTAAAGGCACTGGGGAAGGGGGGGGGGGTGATACCCCTTTACACACACACATACATATATATATATATATATATATATATATTTTTTTTTTTAAATGTTATGAACGCAATTATATTTAAATCAGAAACAAATAGTCAACAATATGTTAATGTCATGTTTGGAAATAGAATAACTAAGGGCCTCATTTACTAACAAGTTTTTTCACCAAAATGAGTGATAAATGTCACTGTGTATGATAAATGTGCTCCAGCCAATCAGCTCCCAACTGTCAACTGTTAGAAAAATGACAGTTGGGAGCTGATTGGCTGGAGCACCATTTATCATACACAGTGACAGTTGGGAGCTGATTGGCTGGAGCACCATTTATCATACACAGTGACAGTTGGGAGCTGATTGGCTGGAGCACCATTTATCATACACAGTGACAGTTGGGAGCTGATTGGCTGGAGCACCATTTATCATACACAGTGACAGTTGGGAGCTGATTGGCTGGAGCACCATTTATCATACACAGTGACAGTTGGGAGCTGATTGGCTGGAGCACCATTTATCATACACAGTGACAGTTGGGAGCTGATTGGCTGGAGCACCATTTATCATACACAGTGACAGTTGGGAGCTGATTGGCTGGAGCACCATTTATCATACACAGTGACAGTTGGGAGCTGATTGGCTGGAGTACCACTTATCATACACAGTGACAGTTGGGAGCTGATTGGCTGGAGCACCATTTATCATACACAGTGACAGTTGGGAGTTGATTGGCTGGAGCACCATTTATCATACACAGTGACAGTTGGGAGCTGATTGGCTGGAGCACCATTTATCATACACAGTGACAGTTGGGAGCTGATTGGCTGGAGTACCACTTATCATACACAGTGACAGTTGGGAGCTGATTGGCTGGAGCACCATTTATCATACACAGTGACAGTTGGGAGCTGATTGGCTGGAGCACCATTTATCATACACAGTGACATTTATCACTCGTTAGTAAATCGGGGCCTAAGTGGCTGCTGCTGAGACTGAGCAGGCAGAGCAGGAGGAAGGGCGCAGGATTTGTGACTCTGGAGAGAAGATGGTCACTTGGCGCGGTATCTGTAACTCCATCGCTGCTAAGGACGAGTGGGGCTCATCACCTGCATATACCTTACTACGGCACATAATGAGTCTCACTCATCATCAGCAGCAACGTGACCAAAGGGAAATGTCCTTCTCCCACTGCCACTAATCACCAGTGGGGAGTGTGAGGTAGTTGTGGGGCCACCTCAGAGGTTACTATGATGTCTGTCATTATAACGCATCATATATAAGATGACCCAATAATCCAGGACACTTATTACTTACACAGGGTCTGTGGCTGATTAGAACCAGGTGAAATGCTGACGTGAATGTAGCCAGCCACAGATTATACACATCTGGGCATTAGATGGGTAATAGATAATATATAGGGGGAATACATGGGCACTGAGATGTATGATAGGGAAGGGCTTGGAGTGGATATACCCATGTTATCCTGCACTTGGCGGATGACAGCTACATTGCTGCGCTGTACTGTAATACCATATGCTGTGCCCTGTGACATAATGTGCCTCTATACACTGCTCTGTCACATCATACACAATATGGCTTCTCTATATTCCGCTACTGAGCACTTGTCATTGTTTTTGCACTTTTAGGTGGATACTGAAGGTACTTAAAAATAAAAAGGAGGAGCAGGAGCTGGAGGAGGAGCAGGAGCTGGAGGAGGTGGTGGTGGTGAAGCCAGGTAATATGAGCTCATTTACTATGTAATAAGTACTGACCACAGATAGAACCAACTCCGGTGTCAGCTGTTTAGATGAAGCTCAGAATGGGAAACCCTTTAGGGGACTATTCATCATCACTTAATTTTCACAAAAGCAGGTGAAAAAAGCACATTTTCACCTGCAATTGTGAAAATTAAATATTCGGGCCATTCATTAAGAAGGTGAAGCAGGAGATATCACAGATATACACCCCATACACTAGTATCACAGATATCTCCTACTTACCTTCCTCTGACGGAATGGCCCGCTGTCCCCATACACTAGTATCACAGATATCTCCTACTTACCTTCCATTTTCGGAATGGCCCGCTGTCCCCATACACTAGTATCACAGATATCTCCTACTTACCTTCTGTTTGCGGAATGACCCGCTGTCCCCATACACTGGTATCACAGATATCTCCTACTTACCTTCCATTTTCGGAATGGCCCGCTGTCCCCATACACTAGTATCACAGATATCTCCTACTTACCTTCCGTTTTCGGAATGGCCCGCTGTCCCCATACACTAGTACCACAGATATCTCCTACTTACCTTCCATTTTCGGAATAGCCCGCTGTCCCCATACACTAGTACCACAGATATCTCCTACTTACCTTCCGTTTTCGGAATGGCCCGCTGTCCCCATACACTAGTATCACAGATATCTCCTACTTACCTTCCGTTTTCGGAATGGCCCGCTGTCCCCATACACTAGTATCACAGATATCTTCTACTTACCTTCCATTTTCGGAATGGCCCGCTGTCCCTATACACTAGTACCACAGATATCTCCTACTTACCTTCCGTTTTCGGAATGGCCCGCTGTCCCCATACACTAGTATGGGGAAAGAATTCACCAAGCTCTGAAAATATTATATTTTCGGAGCTTGACTGCGGGAGCATTCGCGAATACCCCCGCTTGTAGATCGCAACCCGCTCTTCCCTTTGGCAAGAGGGTCCGGGTTGCAAAAAGGGATCCTTTTGGATCCCTCCGCCCCTGTCCGGCTCCTTCTGCCAGACGTCGGGGCTCTAGTGCGCATGCGTGACCTGTAGGTCACGCATGCGCACCGCAGTCACAACTCCGAGAGGAGCAGTGAAGCCGCTCGCGGTCAGCTGATTTCACATCAGCTGCCACCGCGCCAGAGCAATACTGAATTGCTCCGGTGGCAGCAGCGAATTAGAATGTTAATTATTGGGGTCCGTTCGGACCCTGATAATTAACATAATGAATAGGCCCCTTAGTGTTATAATGTTGCTATTGTTTCGGACATCTCCCCCTATGTTCCTAGGATAAGGCTGGTGTCCTAGTAATGGGCAGTCCTAGTAATGGGCAGATCTCTTCTCATTGTGCCGGGAAAACATTATATACACAGCTAGGATTGTCCTAATCCAGTAAGTGCTGCACATTTCTGCTCCTTGAAAATGCCGCCATCTTTTTCTGCAAAGACGTGATGTGGAGCACAAATGACAATTCTGCACTGCTGCTTTCCCTGTTTATGCACTGTAATCATAGGAAGGCGGCCACTGTGTGCTATACACACTCCATCCAGGCTATCATCTTACTAGGAACCATAGTCACATGACTGATAATGCAGGCTATCATCTTACTAGGAACCATAGTCACATGACTGATAATGCAGCATATCATCTTACTAGGAACCATAGTCACATGACTGATAATGCAGCCTATCATATTACTAGGAACCATAGTCACATGACTGATAATGCAGGCTATCATCTTACTAGGAACCATATCCCGACCTCCCCCCTGAAAAAAACGGAAACCCCCGTAGCGGGGGGCCCGGTGACGCGATTCACGCAGAAAATAACACTTCACAATGCTGAAAATAACAGCATTGTGAAGAGGGGGTGGAGTCACGATGACGTGGTCGTGCGTCCCCGCCCCCAGTGTGCCACCAAATGGCCGCCCCCACCCCCGGCTCCGCCCCCAAAGGCCGGACCCACCCCCTGCTATTAACCGACAATCAGCTCCCTCCCGGAAGGCTGGAGCTGATTGTCGGCAAGTATGCCATAGTCACATGACTGATAATGCAGGCTATCATCTTACTAGGAACCATAGACACATGACTGTTAATGCAGCCTATCATCTTAGTAGGAACCATAGTCACAGGACTGATAATGCAGCCTATCATCTTACTAGGAACCATAGTCACATGACTGATAATGCAGCCTATCATCTTACTAGGAACCATAGTCACATGACTGATAATGCAGGCTATCATCTTACTAGGAACCATAGTCACATGACTGATAATGCAGCCTATCATCTTACTAGGAACCATAGTCACATGATTGATTATGCAGCCTATCATCTTACTAGGAACCATAGCAGGCTTGCCTACCATCCCGATTTGGCTGGGAGCCTCCCAAATTTCGGGTGCCGCTCCCGGCCCCCCGGAAAGGTAGGCAAGCCTCCCGGCAGCTTGCGACCCTCCCGACCTCCCCCCTGAAAAAAACGGAAACCCCCGCAGCGGGGGGCCCGGTGACGCGATTCGCGCAGAATCGCGTCATCGTGGCCCTGCCCCCTGCTTCACAATGCTAAAAATAACAGCATTGTGAAGAGGAGGCGGAGTCACGATGACGCGGTCGTGCGTCCCCGCCCCCAGTGTGCCACCAAATGGCCGCCCCTACCCCCGGCTCCGCCCCCAGTGGCCGGCCCCACCCCCTATTAGCCGACAATCAGCTCCCTCCCGGAAGGATGGAGCTGATTGTTGGCAAGTATGCCCTAGTCACATGACTGATAATGCAGGCTATCATCTTACTAGGAACCATAGACACATGACTGATAATGCAGGCTATCATCTTACTAGGAACCATAGTCACATGACTGATAATGCAGCCTATCATCTTACTAGGAACCATAGTCACATGACTGATAATGCAGGCTATCAGGTCACCAGGGGCAGCATTTATAGACTTGCCATGATATCCGGGACACGTATGACTTATACAGGCTGAATAAAACCAGGTGAAATGCAGAATTTAGCCAGCCACAGAACCTGTGTAACTCATATGTGTCCTGAATGAAAGCAATATTATGGCATATCCAGGATCTGTATCCTATTCATTCCAAGTGACCTCATTTATACTTCTATTGTGTAATATTTCTGTGTATTGTAGCCAAGCCCGCCAAGAGCCGTGGCGGGCCCCAGTAATAGGGGGCGTGGCTTAATCGCGGGAGGCGTGGCCACGCCCCCTTGCCGAGGGAAAAAAGAAAAAGAAAAGATTTGCTGGGGAGGGGGGGGGGGGCGCTCTGAGCCCCCTCAGCCCGGCGCAAAGCCAGGGGGGGCACGATCAGTGTGATCGCTCCCCCCGCACAGGCTTAGGAGACTGCTGTGGCTGCTACTCAGCAGCCACGAGCAGTCTCCAACTGCAGCTCAGCACACGCTGTGTGCTGGGCTGCTGTGAGGGGGGGTGGAGCGGCGCCGGACCCGGGCCCCCACCGGGGTCTCCTCAGGAAGCCCGGGCCGGGGTGATCTGTACCCGCTCCCCCCCCTTCTCGGCGCCCCTGATTGTAGCATTGCATTACTGTGTAGATTACATGTTATATGGTGCTACAATGCAATGGAATGGACATAGTGTTAACTCTAGCTCCGGCGGCAGGCAGGGCGCCGGAGCTAAAGAGGGCAACCGTATGCGTGCGCCGAAGACGGGGGTGTGGTCATGAAAAGGGGGCGTGTCTATAAGATGCGTCCCCTTTTCGTCATACTTGGGGGCGTGCCCGGCGCTTACGGATATGCCAGGCAGCCCCCAAGCGCAGCAGAAAGGGAGAATAGTTGCCGGGCGCATGCGCCCGGCGTCTATTCTCCGGCGGTGACCGGGATACCGCATGTTTCTCCATCCGCGGGACACTGCATCCCGCGGGTGAGAACGGCATCCGCAGGCTGTGAGGGCAGGGCGTTTTTTGCCCTCCTCCTGGAGGACAGGGTGCTTTTTGCCCTCCAGAAGGAGGGCAGGGCGCCGTGCCCCGCTAAAGCAGCCTAGCAGGAACGCTAGGACATTGCCCTATATAAATTAGTGTCAATTCTCACTACTTGTGTGAGAAGATACTGTATGAGCGTATGTCTGACCTCTGTGATATGTAGAGATAGAGAATTACTGTGACTTATTCTCTGTGCGGTTACCTTTGCAGGTGAGGAGACCACCACCACCGTCACCACCGAGACCACCAACACCGTCACAGAGACCACCACCATGACCACACCTGATGACACCACGTATGTAATACTTCCTCTATTCTCAGTCTGAGTGACCCAGGCAGAAAATTAATGTAACGTCCCCAACAATGAAGAACTTGCCAGATTTGTTGTGTCTAAAGTTGTTTCCCTTTGCCAAGGTTTAGGCATGGGGGCCCTGCCCTGCTATATACGCCATGGTAAAACTGTTGCAGGGCATGCTGGGATGTGTAGTTGAACAGCAGCTGGGCGGCCTCTTATTCCCTCCCCTGCTATAGAGTTTGTTTTCCCCAATATATGGCCCCTTATCACTGACCTTGGTGCCTCCCAGACCAACACTGGGTCATCCCAATGCTTTACATTGTGCCCAAGGTTTTCTGCCCATTTTCCTTGCAGATTTGTATTGAAGACGTGTTACATTATAGACACTTATTCGCCAAAGGGCCCCGATGTTACTGCTATGGCGATGTACCCCAGGGAATGGTCATGTTATAACCCCGTCACCAATTTTATCTTTGCAGATTTGTCAGATTGGCTTTTATATATAAGCTTAAGATAACCGGCGTGGAGACGGAGGTGAGTGTTTCTAAAGAACTGCCGGCCTGATTCAGCTTTGGAAATAGAGTGAGATTTAGCACTTAACTGATCATCTTGGTGAAACCATGTTAGATTGCAGGTGGGGCAGCTTTAAAATGTGCAGAGAGATTTAGATTTGAGAGGAAAGTGTCCAAACTGACATCTGAAGAGCAGTGTAATAATAAAGCTGTGCATTATTTGTGTGCTACATGCAAAAGCAGCCAGTATTTACACTACATGCAAAATACTGTATGTATTTACACCCCTTGCATTGCAACATGGTTTTTCCAAGTACACAGTTAAGTGCTAATTCTCACTCTATTCCCAAAGTGAATCAGACCACATTGTAATATCTGGAAACAAATACAGGGCCTAATTGCTGGGGTACTACAGGGGGATTTGTCTAAATTAGGGTTGTCCACTGTATTTAGGTCCCCACCAAGAATTTGTGTATGAGTGTACCTGACCTCATGTATGACTGGGAGACCTTGCTTGGATACAAAGCCTCCCATGTATCACGTGGTAACATGTAGCTGAGTAGTGACACAAAGCTGACAGACGAGAGAGCTGAGATCACATGATGCTTACACCATCTCCCCTGTCAGGGAGCAAACATTAATAATAATAATATACACAATATGGAAGAGACATCTCCTCCCTTACATTCTATTACAGATGAACCTACTCTGGGTCGTGGCTTGGACACCGACCACTTATACACCCGTCCTGACCGTATTAATCCCTTTACCCAGGAAGGTTCTACTGCGGAAAAGGCTCTCTCCAAATCCTCCATTGTGGGAAATGGATAAGAGCGAGTTACTCACAATAACATACTGTGACAGACGTACATCACTACTCGCTATCGAGGACGGTGCTACTAGATGTCATTACAGATGGTGCCTATATGGTGACCACCTACCCACTGCCACCTCTGAGCAAATGATACCCGTTATTATACATACCTCCTGGGGGTATAATTACTGATGTGCAGGTTATTAGAAATGGAGATGTTACCCATAGCAGCCAATCAGATTCTACTTAATAGCTAGAGTCTGATTGGTTGCTATGGGCAACATCTCCACTTCTAAACCCTGCACTTTAGTAACTATACTCTGGTGTCTATTACACAATCTCACCTGATGCCTATATCACATTATGTACATTAAGGTGTAACACACTTGGTTTTTTACGCATGCAATCGGCCCATTGTTGCCATCTGCGCACGTGTACGCATCACAGTGCGCAAACTAGCCATTGTCATCGGGCTGCAGAGACTACGCACACCCATCGCACAGTGACTGACAGGAAGTTCTGTTTGAGGATGGTGACGGAGAGAGGGGAGGTGGTCAGAGAAACTGAGGCGTGTCAGGGCGTTGAACGCCGTTGTAAGGGCGTGCATAAATTAGCCACTGCGGTGCCGTATGCAGCTTGTGTACTCAGAGTGTGACGAAGTTAGCGCAATTCCCGAGTAAGGTCAGAGCTGTGTAAGTGTGTGTGAGGTTGCGATGGTACTCACTGTTACTGGTGGTGTTGCAGTCTTGCAAAGTATTAGGGATGTGTGTAAGTGTGTGTGAGGCTGCGATGGTACTCACTGTTACTGGTGGTGTCGCAGTCTTGCTAAGTATTAGGATGTGTGTAAGGTAAGGTGGGTGTCTCTGTGTAGTGCTGTGACGGAATAACGATGGCAATGGATTAGCATATGATCGCAGTGAGACTGCATGTGTAATCGCTATTACATTGGCAGTTGCAATCTGTACTGAATCAGTCCCACTGTTAGTTATAGCTTACAGCTTGCTATACTGTAAGTCACCTGACCAATATTACTATGCAAGACACAGATTCCTGTCTTACTGTTTTATGTCTGTATTATACTGTATTGTGTACTATTACATACTACAGTGCACATTACTGTATACCTGCATATTGTGTATTGGGGATTTTACTCACAGCCCCTCTATTGCTGTATACACACTGGCCAATATATTGTGCATTCACCTGATCAGCCACTATAACGTGGGCACGTCGGCGGGTGTGTACCAGTGATATGACTGTGACCGACGTCATTTATAGACATATAGCAATGGCTGTACAGCACAGACAATATATCTGCACATATCATCGTGCTCTGTGTACTTGTGGTCAGCTGACCCCGGGGGCAGAATTATGGGAGACAATGCAGACGTCCGGTGCCCCCCTCACTCACATTTGTCCCACTCCTCCCTGGCATGCGTATATTCTGTGTGCAACTGCGGGTATATCTGCTTCCGAAATGCTACATTACAGTGTCAGCGGCTGTTACGGGTGGGGGGGCGCCAAATTATAACTTGCCTCCTGGCATCTGGGTTGAACTTACACCACTGACTTATCCCCAATACACCTTTCTGCCGAGGCCACATCACAGCAACTGGGCGGGTACTAGTGTGCACTGTCCGTGCTGTTAGGTGGTCCTGAGCTGTGCAATCCTCTGCAAGATGTGTGAGGGAGGGAGGCCCCTTAATTATGTAATAATGTAATGTAATGAGAATGCACCTGGTTATAGTACAATTCCATTTATTGTCAGCAGATGTACTGTTACACACCAGTCATATAGAGACAGCTATAGAAACAATTCCAATCTACAATGTACTGGCTGATAACTCACATAATGCCCCAACGCGTTTCATCTCATCCAGGGTCTTTTTCAGGGGCTACTGCCATGTTACAGCCACTTATAGACAACAAATCTATCATGTAGTAGACGTGGGAAATACTAACATTGTTTTCTTATCTGTCTTATTCCCATAGATCATGAGGATGAAGCAAATCTTTCCCTCATAAATGATACCCTCTCCCCATCCCCAACCTCATCCTGACCCCCAACCACACCCCATTCCCACCCTCATCCTGACCCCCAACCATACCCCATCCCCACCCTCATCCTGACCCCCAACCACACCCCATCCCCACCCTCATCCTGTCCCCCAACCACACCCCATCCCCACCCTCATCCTGTCCCCCAACCACACTCCATCTCCCACCCTCACCCATAAAAGCCCCACCCCTAACAAGCCCACTTCCAATCCCCTTCCCTCATACATATAAGATAATGGGTGGAGTGATTACCAGAGGCTGCATGAGGGGAAGGTGCACGTAATTCCTGTGGCTCGGGCTTTGTGAGCCTGAGTCACAGGAAATAGAAGCACAGTCTCCTCCTGTAGCCTCTGGTAATTCCTTCACCCTTTATCTTAAATGTATGAGGCAACTACCTCCCTTTCCTTCCCCCTCCTCCATCCCAAAATATCCTCCCCACCCATCACCTTGTCTCCCACCCCCCTACTACATCCTCCCAACTTCCCACCCCTCTACCACATCCGCCCCATCTCCCACTTCCTCTCACACCCCCTACAACTTCCTTCCCATCTCCCACCCCCTCCCCCTTACCATCACCTTTTGTGTGTTCCCTCGTCTGTCTCCTTCCCATAGATGTTGATCAACATCTACAGGCACCATCACCTCCAATGATGGTGTCTCCAAGCATCTCACCACCCCAATCCTGAGTCCCCAACATCTCAGGTGTGAAAGACAGCTGGCATGGAGAGAATGGCAGCCTCACACAGGCAGGAATTAGTGTGAGCACACAGCCAGCTGAAGGGGTGCGCACACAGCCGGACGAAGCTTATTACACCCACCCAACCACCTCTTCACCTGGTAGGTGCATCTACGAGTCACAACCTACAATGCTGACAGATATATGTGCCATACGCAGGCCATTGCCAGGCACACCCCTCTACCCGTTCACCAGAGAAGGTCCTTCCCAGCTCTGCACTCCATCAGTCGTGACATCCACACAGCAGGGCAAGGACAGCTGTATTCAGGCAGCTCAGGTGAGAATAACATCTGGCATGGAGAGAATGGCAGCCTCACACGGGCACTGAATCAGCGTGAGCACACAGACAGATGGAGGGGTCCACACAAGCCTCCCACACCCACCCAACAACCTGTTCACCTGGTATGTGCTTCTCTGAGTCCTGGCCTCCAATGCTGGTGGAATGTGTGCGTGCCCAGGACATTTGAGTACATGCCCCTCTATAGCTCTGCACTCTGCCACCAGTGACATCCACACAGTAGGGACAGGGAAAGCTGTATACAGGCACCTCAGGTTAGAATAACAGCTGGCATGGAGAGAAGGGCAGCTGGCCAGGTGAGAAAGACATAAGGCCGGGAGAGAGAGCGGCGTCAGGCCGGGAGAGAGAGCGGCGTCAGGCCGGGAGAGAGAGCGGCGTCAGGCCGGGAGAGAGAGCGGCGTCAGGCCGGGAGAGAGAGCGGCTTCAGGCCGGGAGAGAGAGCGGCTTCAGGCCGGGAGAGAGAGCGGCTTCAGGCCGGGAGAGAGAGCGGCTTCCGGCCGGGAGAGAGAGCGGAATCAGGCCAGGAAAGAGAGCGGAATCAGGCCAGGAAAGAGAGCGGAATCAGGCCAGGAAAGAGCGGCATCAGGCTGGGAGAACTTGGTAACTGACTGCTGGAAAAAAAAAAAAGGTCAATGAAAGTTCTGGACTAATCGGCCTCTGTGCTCCACGTGGAAAAATACTTATATATAGACAAAGAATAAAACCTCACATTTTAATTTCTAATGAAATAAAATATATACTGTATATATGTGTGTTTCCATTCCTGCCTGAGCTATTAATCCTGCATGTTACACGTGTTCAGTGGCGCCAGAACATTTTTAGGCTGCGGGTCCAAGATATAATTTAATGTTGCTGCCCCTAAATTGCTGATTGTCGCCCATTCAGGTGCAGCTGGAGTAACCTACAGACAAAACATTGCGGTGCAGCTGCAGAAGTCACATCTCACTCTATATATACACATCATACAGGCAGCAGCATGGGGGGAGCTGAGCTGCCGGGCACCAGGTGTGGGTACAGTATCAGACCCCCACACATGTACTGTCACACTGAGCCTGGCACTGATATAGTGTGCTGCATCACCTCTATCCCCCAATCAGTGTCACATCACTGTATATACAGCATACAGGCAGCAGCATGGGGGGGGCTGAGCTGCCGGGCACCAGGTGTGGGTGCAGTATCAGACCCCCACACATGTACTGTCACACTGAGCCTGGCACTGATATAGTGTGCTGCATCACCTCTATCCCCAATCAGTGTCACATCACTGTATATACACCATGCAGGCAGCAGCATGGGGGGGAGCTGATCTGCCGGGCACCAGGTGTGGGTGCAGTATCAGACCCCCACACATGTACTGTCACACTGAGCCTGGCACTGATATAGTGTGCTGCATCACCTCTATCCCCAATCAGTGTCACATCACTGTATATACACCATACAGGCAGCAGCATGGGGGGAGAGCTGATCTGCCGGGCACCAGGTGTGGGTGCAGTATCAGACCCCCACACATGTACTGTCACACTGAGCCTGGCACTGATATAGTGTGTTGCATCACCTCTATCCCCAATCAGTGTCACATCACTGTATATACACCATACAGGCAGCAACATGGGGGGAGCTGAGCTGCCGGGCACCAGGTGTGGGTGCAGTATCAGACCCCCACACATGTACTGTCACACTGAGCCTGGCACTGATATAGTGTGCTACATCACCTCTATCCCCAATCATTGTCACATCACTGTATATACACCATACAGGCAGCAGCATGGGGGAGAGCTGAGCTGCCGGGCACCAGGTGTGGGTGCAATATCAGACCCCCACACATGTACTGTCACACTGAGCCTGGCACTGATATAGTGTGCTGCATCACCTCTATACCCCAATCAGTGTCACATCACTGTATATACACCATACAGGCAGCAGCATGGGGGGGAGCTGAGCTGCCGGGCACCAGGTGTGGGTGCAGTATCAGACCCCCACACATGTACTGTCACACTGAGCCTGGCACTGATATAGTGTGCTGCATCACCTCTATCCCCCAATCAGTGTCACATCACTGTATATACACCATAGAGGCAGCAGCATGGGGGGGTTGCTGAGCTGCCGGGCACCAGGTGTGGGTACAGTATCAGACCCCCACACATGTACTGTCACACTGAGCCTGGCACTGATATAGTGTGCTGCATCACCTCTATCCCCCAATCAGTGTCACATCACTGTATATACACCATACAGGCAGCAGCATGGGGGGAGCTGAGCTGCCGGGCACCAGGTGTGGGTGCAGTATCAGACCCCCACACATGAACTGTCACACTGAGCCTGGCACTGATAAAGTGTGCTGCATCACCTCTATCCCCCAATCAGTGTCACATCACTGTATATACACCATACAGGCAGCACCATGGGGGGAGCTGAGCTGCCGGGCACCAGGTGTGGATGCAGTATCAGACCCCCACACATGTACTGTCACACTGAGCCTGGCACTGATGCATCACCTCTATCCCCCAATCAGTGTCACATCACTGTATTAACACCATACAGGCAGCAGCATGGGGGGAGCTGAGCTGCCGGGCAATAGGTGTGGGTGCAGTATCAGACCCCCACACATGTACTGTCACACTGAGGAGGAGGGGGGAAGGGATGGTTTAAAAAGCAGGGTTTTTTTTTTTTTTTTACCATTAATGGGGTGTATTATTATTATTCTTATGAATTATGACACCTTGGCGTCTATTGCCTATAGGGGGTGGGCACTTATTAATAATGGGGGCCTATGGACATGGAGGGATGGGTGGAGTGGCAGCAAAAAACTCCCTTAGAAATATATATTATAAATAATTTTAAAACTTTATTAATGAAAAATAAAAAAAAACGACCATTTCTAAGCGGTTTTCTGGGAAGTAAATAGTCATTTAAGTGATTAAAGATGGAATTGGTCTAAATTCCCTCTTTATTAGGTGATTCTGAATCAACCGCACAACTCACGGCGGACGCAGCGGAGGGAAAGTTTTCTACTGTGTATATAATGGGGTGTCATACATAAATGTTACCCAGGTAATACCCATCACTATCACTGTAGCTGGCATGCTGGACATGGCATTTCAGCAGCTGCCAGTGGGACATGGGCGCATCTGATACGATTGTCATCAATGCACGGATTCCTTATTGCTAAGCTTAATCCACGGCACTCAGCCATCTGGGATGCCCTTGGTATGTGACCACACCAGCTACATAAAAATACATCATACAAACTCAGTACTTACTTTCCAAACTGTAATTCCTTTGAATAATACTTTCCAAATATAAGACAAACTTTCAGGGGTATTCAATTTGGAGAGAAAATTTCGGAATCGGCGATAAATTAAATTATGACGTCATTTTCGCCGATTTCAATTATCCCCATATTCAATTTCAAAGACTTTTCGCAGGTTCGAAAAGTCTTTGAAAAAAAACGGGGATAACTTTTCACCACTGAATAGGTGGTGAAAAAAAGTGCAGAATTGGGGTTTAGGGGTGCAGGCTTAAAAGAAAATAGCCTGAACCCCTGGGAATGACATTTAGGAAATAACTGTCAAAAAAAGTTAAAAAAAATAAAAAAAAAATAGGGACACTCCAAAAAATGTAAAAATTTGGGGTGAAAAAAAAATAAATGAAAAAAAGTGTTTAAAAATAGGGAAATAGGGGGGCGTGGCTTGACAAGCAAGTGAGGCAGACGTGCTGGGCCGGAGCTCCCGCTAAAAACCCCCTATTTTAGCGATACCTGCCGCTAATACAGCCCACCTGTACAAAGCTCCTTATCCCAACTTACCGGCATCACGTCTGGCGGTTGTGCCGCGGAATCAGGGGGTACTAGGTATCCCCGCGGATTGCAGCCTTCCCGCCCCACCCGAGCCGGGGACTCGATTTAGGCCCGCAAGCCGACGGAGGCGTCTCTGAATCGGGACGTTTCTCCGCCCCGCGGGTGCATGTGCAGCTGCTCTCTCCCGCTGGCCTTACCTGGTTGCCTGCTCCTGCTGCCCAGCGATCATCTCTCCTGGTGAGGTGAGACCTCCGGCTGCTACTCCTGAGGCGGCCATTGCTCCAGCGGCTTCCCTACTACCAGCGGCATCTGGGCGGTCGGCTGGTCCACTCCCAGGGGCCTCTGCTTGGAGTACACTCTCTGCAGCCTGCTGAGTTCCTCCTCCTCTCCCTGGCTGGCAGTGGTGAGCACTTCGGGACACTGCTTCATTCAGCATTTATTTTTTTTTATTTTTTCTCATTATCTGCCTCATAATAACAATGTATGGTATCTACACCAATACTGCTTGCTAACACATTTGAACCCTATTACCTAACACTCCTATCTGATAAGCCTGATCATCATATTAAACAAGCAATATCTGCATTTTATTCCCCTTATTACAATATTTTATATCAGGTGGTTTATAGTGTTGAAAGTAATTACTTTTACTTTCTGGGCTTTGGTTCCCTCTAGTGGTTGCTTGACATAGTTCTCTATATTAAAGTGTGTTGCTTTAGCAATCATTCTTTCCTTAAGAAACCATAATCACACATTTTACTGGTAAGCTAATATTGGCTGTCCTTCCGATACCACGGCCAATCCTCATATAATTGTATTTCTTTGATATTTTACCGCCTACTTAATGGCCCCTAGTTACCTGGCCTTTAACCCTCTGGGAGTCAATTAACTGGCCCCTTTATTTTATCTTACCTTCTTGTTTATCTTATACCATTGGTGATTCTTTCTTTCAACCATGAGTAAAACCAACGCAAGAACCAAGAAATCAGTGGGTGGTGACATTGCTCAACATTTCTCAAGAAACGACAAAATGTCTCAATCTCAAAATCCCCCCTCTCTGTCACTACCACCCTCAGAAAAGGACGGCCCTTCCTCTCCTGCCCCTTCCACTAAGGAAGACATACTAGCCCTGCGGTCATTGATTACTGACTTTAAGGAATCCCTGGAGACTAAACTCGACAAAGTCGTCACATCTATCAGGTCCGATATCTCCTCCCTAGCCTCTAGGACAACTAAACTGGAATCCCGTCAGGACATTCTCCACAAAGCTCAGACGGATACCCATAGAGATCTAGATCATATCGCTCAGGAACTCTCTGATCTCCGCACGAAAATTGAAGATCTCGAAAATCGAGAGAGAAGAAATAACCTTCGAATTCGCAATGTTCCTGAATCCATTACACCGGACTCTTTAGAACCCTATTTACACAGATTGTTTTCCTTTCTTCTCGCTGACATGGGGTCTCGTCAACTGCCATTGGAACGGGCACATCGGGCTCTTCGGCCTAAACCTCGGGATGGTGATACCCCCAGAGATGTCATCATAAGATTCCTTAGCTTCAAAGACAGAGAAGCAGTCCTAGCTCCGACCCGGGGCAAGCCTCATATTCTTTACGAAAACACTAAGCTTCAATTTTATCAGGACCTAGCTCCCACGACGATTATTAAACAAAGAGAACTTCGGGATTTGACAGAGGCCCTACGCGATCGTGGAATACGTTACAGATGGGGGTTTCCATTCAAGCTTACAGTTGATCTTCATGGCAAAACTATCGTTATACGGGACCCTAGAGAGGGGAGAGACCTCCTGACGCACTTAGAAGAATCAGGTCCCCCTGCCCACTCCTCTAGAGATAACCCTTGAATCTACCCACTCTTTATTGATAGAGTCCTTCTACCCACCCCAAGTGCCTTGTTACTTTTACTAATGAAAATACAATACCACCTGTTATTGATTATTCCTCGCAGGTTTTATTCATAGTATTGTACTACTACAGACATTGTATATTTGTCATATTTTTCCTATATATGTTTAATGTTGACATCACTCATGGAATTTATATATTTCACTGTTTCATGTTTGTAATCTGACAAGTGGGATGTAAACTTGGAATACAAATTAATACCTATCCTTAGGTAATACACCACTTGCTTATCTCCATTTTATGTTTCATTTATTAGGTTTATTCAATATCACTAATTGCAAGTACTGTGCTATGTCTTGTGTTGATAAATTAATTTCAACTAGCATTATTTTTATTCTTAAAATGTGTATTTTTCTACTATTATAGGCCTTGCAATGTTTAAAATGTTAGCACCCACCCGGAGGGTTTAAGACCTATTTTGCTCTATCTAGTTCTGAATTGTATTTTTTTTTTCTTTTTCTGTTGTTGTTGTTTTTTTTTTTTTTTTTTTTAAGCTGTATCTTGGATATATTTGATACACAACAACTTAACTATATATTTTTCCTTTTTTTTACTACTTTTCTCGTTTAACTATAAATACTATTTTCTATTTTCCCAGAGGTTAAGCAGACAAAGTCCTGTTTATCTCATTGGACTCTTTAGTCCTAATCTCTGTATGTGTTAACCTACGCTGGTTTCGTGGATTCCGCATTCAGACTCCATTCATATTTTCCCTTTTCCTGATCTTTCCTTCCCTTTTTTCTTCCTTCTTTTTCTCTTTTTTCTTTTCTCTCTCTTTTTCTTCTCCTCTTGAGCGAGTCGGGATTTTAGAGTTTTTTTTTTATTTTTATTTTTTTTATTTGTTTTCTTCTTTCCTTTCTTTTCTTTTTCCTCTTCTTCCTCGTTTACTGTTTATTTTTATCCTATTCCCTTTTTATTTGGTTCATTGAATTTGTCAAGATGCCCTTCACTGTCGTTTCTATGAATGTTAAGGGTCTTAATTGCCCTCAAAAACGCTCATTGCTTTTCCGCACTGTTCGTGGCCTTAAAGCCGGAATAGTACTACTACAAGAAACCCATTTCCGCGCTCCCTGCCATCCAACTCTTCGATCTAAGAACTTCTCCACTGTGTTATATTCTTCAAGCTCAAGCAAACATAATGGTGTTGCCATTCTAATTAATAATAAACTTCCTTTCACTCAACACTCTGTTTTCACAGACTCGGACGGTAGATTAATTATTCTAACTGGAAAACTGGGGCACTTAGAGGTGACAATAGCTAATGTTTATGCTCCCAACACGGGTCACATCTCGTTTTTTAACTCCTTTTTTTCGGTCTTAAATAAACGTAGAGCGGGATATCTCATAGTGGGTGGAGACTTCAATACTGTTCTTAATCCAGACCTAGATAAATCACATTTTTCAAATAGTACCCATGTAAATCGGCTCGCTAAATCCCTTAATAAGCATATTCAGAACTCAGGGCTCTTTGACGCCTGGCGGGCACTCAATCCATCTTCTCGAGACTATACCTTTTTCTCTTCCCCCCATCATACATATTCTAGGATCGATTTATTTCTCTGTTGTACTCAAGCTTCCAAACATCTCCTAGACTCAACTATAACACCTAATTCATGGTCGGACCATTCTATCCTCACAACCTCTTATGATCTTCTTGATACGCCTGCATCCAGACCATCTTGGCGATTAAATGAAACCCTCCTGAAGATCCCACAATTTCAGACTAGGATCAGATCCGCATTAGCTGACTATTTCTCTACTAATTTGGCGGAATCCCCTTGCTCACCCTTGGTTTGGGAGGCCCACAAATCCGTAATCCGTGGACACATTATTAGCTATGCCTCTTTTAGGAATAAGGAGCGTAAACTTAAACTGTCTCTTCGGACTGACGAAGTCAAACAATTAGAAACCTCCCACAAACAAAACCCATCCCCCCATATCTATAAAAAAAACTCATATCTGCCAGAAATGACCTTAATGCCATTTTATCTGAAAAAACCGAACAATCTCTCCGCTGGCTCAATCAACGCTTTTACGAAAAAAGTAATAAAGCAGACACATTATTGGCCAATAGATTAAAATCCCGGAAGGCTAGAACAGCCATACAGGCCATACAAGATAGGAATGACGTCCCTCAATATAACCCAGCTACCATAAATGGCATCTTTCAGACATACTATGATCAATTATATAATCTTGCAGATGCAACCAATGCGAATCCTAGCATTAATTCACGAACTATTGATTACCTTTCCTCCTGTGGTCTTCCTAGTATTGATGCACAAATGGCAGAAAGGTTGGGACTTCCTATTACCGAGGAAGAAACACGCCTTGCTCTTAAAACCCAAAAGCCTTCAAAGGCACCTGGCCCTGATGGCTATCCCATATCCTATTATAAAACATTTCAAGACTCCTTAGTTCCACACCTGACTAAGATGTTTAATAAAATTTTAGACGGTGAAACCTTTCACCCATCTACTACTAAAGCTACCATCACAGTTATCCCCAAACCAAATAAGGATCCTCTCATTGCTTCTAATTACCGACCCATATCACTACTTAACGCCGACTTAAAAATTTTTGCAAAAATATTAGCAACTAGGCTTAACCCCATATTACCTGACCTTATTCACCCTGATCAGGTGGGCTTTGTCCCGTCCAGGCAAGCACTTGACAATACCAGACGAACTGTGGATATTATTCACTATATTAATGCACACCAACTTCCCTCTCTTGTGCTTGCCCTGGACGCGGAGAAAGCCTTTGATAGGGTCGCCTGGCCATTTATGATGCACACACTCTCCGCCTTTGGTTTTAGAGGTAAATTCTTACAAGCCATTAAAGCCCTATATTATAACCCTACTGCTTCTGTTCTAGCTGGGGGACTGCTTTCAGACCCATTCACCATAACCAATGGAACGCGGCAAGGGTGCCCATTGACGCCTCTTATTTTTGCACTGATCATAGAACCACTTGCTAGAAGGATACGTATAAATCCCGATATTACTGGTGTGACTGTTGGGACGTCTCAATATACTCTCTCATTATTTGCGGACGATATCCTTCTTACCTTGACTAAACCACTTATCTCATTACCAAATTTGTTTCATGAACTATCTATCTATGGAGATTTATCAGGCTACAAAATTAACAATAGCAAATCGGAAGCTCTTCCTCTTCATCTCCCGAGAGATCTGAAGCAACTGCTGCAGCTGAATTTTGAATTCAATTAGAGAAAAGACTCCTTGTCATATCTTGGGGTTAATATTACCAAGACATATGATCGTTTGTATCAGGCTAACTATCCTCCACTGTTTAGGTCTATTGAACATGACTTGCTACAGTGGAAGACCTACTTTATATCATGGATTGGCCGTATAAACGCTATTAAAATGAACGTTTTACCTAAGTTGTTGTATTTGTTTCAGACGCTCCCGGTCGCAGTACCGACCAGAGTTCTTTATCAGCTTTAATCTTCATATTGTAATTTTGTCTGGAATTATAAAAAGCCTCGAATAAGAAGGGAAGTCTTGGCTAGACGATCATCGAACGGGGGACTAGGATTACCGATGCTCCTACGGTACTATAATGCCTCTCGTTTGAGCCAAAAGGTGGCTTGGCATGCCCCTATTTTCACTAAACGATGGGTAGATCTAGAGGGAGCTCTGGTGGGGGTGGAATCAATTTCATACTTACCCTGGTTACCACGTAAACACCGACCTAGGTCCGTACTTTCAACCCCGGCAGTAGCTTTAACACTCTCTACATGGGACACTCTTAATAAAAAATTTGCTCTTTCCAAGTACCCCTCTCTTCAGACCCCCCTGTGGCACAATCCTTCATTTACACCAGGGCTCTCAACTGCTGTGGCATCTATCTGGTCTGCAGCAGGTATCACACGCATCCGTCATATTATAGGACAATTTGCTCCACAAAACTTTGGTGATTTTCTGCAGACATACAACATCCCTGACTCCTCTCACTACCAATATCTACAACTCCGACACTTTGCTATGTCAACACTTTCTACCCCCCAGTCTCGTACACCGTCCCCAATAGAAAAACTGTGTATATACCGACCCACTGATAGGGGCACTATATCCTTTCTCTATCATTCTGTTTTGGTATTGGAGTCCCCCTCACTTTCTATACATGAACTTGCATGGGAAGCAGACCTGGGACAACCACTGGGAGACGATACTTGGGAAATAATACATCTCGCCATCTCCAAATGTTCTCTTAGTGTAGCTATCAAAGAAAACTCGTATAAAGTTTTTACCAGATGGTATCTAGTCCCTGAGCGCCTTCATCAAATGTTTCCTAACACTTCTGACCTATGTTGGAGACAATGCGGCCACATTGGCACATTTTATCATACTTGGTGGACATGTCCAAAAATTACTCCATTCTGGAACATGGTCCGTACCCTTATATCATCAGTAGTTAATGTGCCTTTCTCTCTATCACCTGCCAACCTGTTACTGTGTGCTCCAGTAGACCAGGTTTCTAAAAATTCTAACAAATTGATTGTTCACATCTCATGTGCGGCCAAATATCAGATAGCACGTAACTGGAAGAATCCTGATACTCCAACTCGTCAAGAACTTTTGAATAGGATTTGGTTTATATCTAAAATGGAGTACACTACCAGTCTTTTGAATAACTCAGTGGAGAGGTTTCACTCTATTTGGTCCTCCTGGTACTCCCTCCAAGCGGTTACCCTTCCTGGCCTCACGTGAAGTATGATTCATACTTTTGACCCGATCTCATTTTTTTTTCCTTTTCTTTTCTCGGTATTATTTTGTCCCCCCGGCTCGCTTATATTTATACATATATTTTCAACCTTCCCCATATTCTCCCTTTTTTTCTGCTTCATCTCTTTGCCTTTTTCTTTTACTATATCACGGTTATTATATTATAGTTTCATTGCAATTTATGAGGATGTTATCTTCAATTATTATAACATGGAAGATCTTTTCTTTCTGTTGTCTATTATATTTTTTGATATGCACAATTGTTACGTATTAGAGACCAATTGTTTATCTCTATATTCTATTGTCCATCGAGATGTAATACTGTTTTATATATCTAGTCCTATAAAACTAATGAACGATTTAAAAAAAAAATAGGGAAATAGGTTCAGGGATATTCTGCAAATATGCGGCAAGTGTTTTCTAGAATAGATTATTAGCGGCAGGTGTTTTCTAGAATAGAATTATAGCGGCAGGTGTTTTCTAGAATAGATTATTAGCGGCAGGTGTTTTCTAGAATAGATTATTAGCGGCAGGTGTTTTCTAGAATAGATAATTAGCGGCAGGTGTTTTCTAGAATAGATTATTAGCGGCAGGTGCATTTTTGCAGAATTTTTAAAACAACACTTTAGGGACTTAAAGATATGGTAGTACCCATTTTCATGTACCCCAAATTTGATGGAACCACTTAAAAAAACGAAAAAAAAAAATAACCCAAGTGCTCTTCTGCATCACGTCTTCAATGTCGGGAAAAAAACACCTGCCGCGGCTATTTAAAACCCCGACTTTCATTTGCAGGCTAAAATGGGGGTACCCATAGTGATCCCCCATGTTTTGACAGCTTTAGGGGGTCCTACAATTTATTCCAGGTAAATCCCTTTTCTTTTTTTCACCGATCCTATTTCGCCGGCTCCCGTTTTCGTAGCTTTTTAATTGAATATGGGGATAAAGCGGGCGCGCGCGATACTTTAGCCCAGGAAAAGCTCCAATGTGGAGCAAAAAGTCCAGCATGGACTTTTCGCTCCCATATTGAATACCCCTGTTTGTCTATCCCCAGGTGCTTATTAACCGATATCCCTGGGTATGGTCCTGTCTCTTTAAGCCAGGACCCATATTCATGATTAAATTATGTGTAAGCCTGCAGCAAATATGGCCGATCACAGATCATATATCTGACAGTCAGTGTAGGGACTGGCCAGATCAGGGGTGTTTCTAGAGAGGAGGGGGCCCGTGTGCAGTCTCCGACATGGGCCCCCTCCTCTCTGCCCGGCAGCGCACTGAGCTGTGCGCTGCCAGCGCCGGAGTTATAGACTCTGGGCACTAGAGTGTGCCCAGAGTCTATAGTGTATGCACAGGTCACCTGTACGGCGCATGTGCAAACGACGGGAAAATGGCCGACGCGGACATTTTCCAGTCGTTTTCCAGCACCAGACCCCCATGCAGACGTGGGACTCCGGAGAGGTAAGTATCATTATGGGTGCTGGGTGTGCGGTGCGGGGTCCCCCTGGACCCAGGGGCCCGTGTTCCCCGCACACCCTGCACCCATTATAAATACGCCCCTGGGCCAGATGGGAAGACTGTGAAGTGGGTGGTCAAATTATTGCAATATTTTGGAACTAACATTCCCTGTATGAAAGGATTACAGTTTAAAAATTAAGTGAGTGCCGGGTTTGTATGAAAAAATAAATAAATAAATAATTTAAAAAAATAAATAAAAAATAAAATATATATATATATATACAGTCGAAGTTGAATATTTACATGCGACCGCAATTCAACTGTTATCAGACGATTTGGTCGTCCACTGCCCAATTTATGTTGGTACAATCCACGATGTCACGTTGCGTGCGCACGCACCCAGTGTGCGCACGTATCCTCACATTCGCACAACACTAAATAGTGAATACTATACAACACTCTCACACTGACAAACACAATATTCATGCAGGGTTTAGTTAGTAACAAGAAACAGCTTCTGTATACATGTCTGAGAAAAGTAATTAAAAAAAAACAATACACCAGGATACTGTGAGTGTTTTATATAACCCAGACATTGATATGCACAATTGAATTTGTCTGAATTACCAATGGTCAGAGGTTTTGCTTACCAGATGCAGTGGCAACGACAATCAGCTGGGGGTCCCCACCCTGCTAGAAAGTGAACCTAGCTGCTTGTAACACCTTGCATTATAGTGATAAAATATGTTAGTAAGGGATAATTATATATATATATATATATATATATATATATATAAATATACACACACACACACACACACATGGATTTAATTATATATATATATATATAAAAAAATCCATCATAAATAGACTTACATGCATAAAACACACACACACATAGACTCACATGCAAAAACACCGCACATTACGCACAGTTGCGCTGTTTCACTCTACAAATAAACGCACCACGCATATTAGCAACTTTATGCAATATTCTCTTACACATACACAAATTACATAAAAAGGTCCGGCAGTAATAAAGGTTATTACCCAAAGTGTTATTTATATTTGCAATGATGTGAAGTGCATGTTATATGATATGTATGGTTTAGTACATAATAAGTAGATCATGTTTGGTGCCATTCTGATCCGCTGTGTATTTGCAGATCTCCGGTACTATCGTGGGGAAATCGCTACAAGCATCTGCAAGTTATTAACTATAGGGAATTAGGTGATAGAATGTACAATGTATGAAGTGTTCATTGCTTAGTTATGCGGCAGGAAAAAGTACACAAAGAGCCACTTGGAGGCTGAACTTCTCAAGTACAAACAGACCAAAGACCTATGTCGTAACAGAAGAATAAAGAAGAAAAACCAATGAAACAATACCAGCTCATGTCCATTGTATTGCCAATTCCTGAAAGAGTATATATGTGCACTCTCTGACCCCAGTCTTGAGTCTTCTTGCTGTGCTGTTGACGGAGGTTTCTAATGCTGATGCCGGTATCTGGGCCCAGAGTGCGTGCGTATATAACAACTGTACCTTGGGTCTGTATGATTTATTTGCGCTTATTATGTTAGATCACAGCATGTAACTATCTGTACTTTTCTTGAATAATAACATTTGTGCGTTGGACCACAAGTGCCAAAGTCTGATAGCATTTATTGGGGTGTGCGACTGGTCATAGCGCTACTTCGTGCCATCTATGTTTATAGGCAGGATTGTCTAGAGGTTTATAGGCAGGATTGTACCAAGGTTTAATCAGGATATAACAGTTGGGGGCTCACAGTGTGAATCACGCTATCTGATACACGGTAACACTCGGTCAGTTGTCTCTCAGCAAAAGGGTGGAGGCGCCATAACAGGAGACGCATTTAGCCATCGCCTGTTACCATTTTGTTGCTGAGAGCGCACTGCCGGTTATTGTGTAAAAGGAGTGCTGATTAGAATCCAGGGACAAGGAAGGAAAAAGTTTTTCCCCTCGTTGATAGAATTGTATGTTTAAAAGGGGAAGTCGCATTATTGTGTATGCGACCAGTCGCACAATAGCGTACACGTATTCCCGGTAGTGCTGCCACGTGTTTTGAACAAAGCCGTTGAAATTGCATTGTGTTATTGATAGTTAACATTGTTGTAAATATCTCGATCAGTGTTGCCATACTCTGGGAGAAGGTTTATTTTTCTGCGCAGGAAAAAGTGTGTAACAGTGAGCATTTGTTGGTTTAGGGTGTAACATGGTTCCTAAATGTTAAAGGGTATTGTAGGACCCTTAAGTGCTAGACGTAAGAAGCGGCTTAGTGATTTGGTAGCAGCTTATCGTTTACTATACACAAAGCAGATGTATGGGTTGTTATTTTTGTTAGGGTTTGGCTCTCAGTGTGATTACAGTATTCAGTAATCGGTTAGGATTATTTGAGCACTGTAATTGAACCGCATAGTTTTGGCTAAACTGTGATTGTGAACTGATGAGAGGGTGGACATAATCACCTGGAAAACAAAGGGTAAGTATTACCCCCTAGCAGTTAAAAGGTAGTCAAAAAGGGATTTCTGCGTGGAAGTAGCTTCTTCCATAGGTGAGTGGAGGCGTCTAGAGGTCTTCCATAGGGTTTGAGGATACGCTCTGTTTCAAAGACGTCCACAGGTAAGTGAAAGTGTCTTGAGTGTATTTCACCAGTTTAAATCTATATTGAAAAATGTAGGGGTTGTCCCAGGATGGGAGACACGCAAACAGTAGAGATGTTAGACAATGATGTGCTGCTAATGGAAGCGCCGCTTGGGTCGGCATGCCGTATTATGCATACTAAGTACGGTGCTTATGCAAGGAGGTACTGTGATGTATTGTTTAAGATGACGATGAAGAGTGTTAGACCGTTTCCCAGAATTGGTAGCTTTGATAAGGATGTATTGAACAATGTCCGAGATCACAACAGTCTGGTGCGTTCGAGTGAAAAATGTAAAATATAATGAATGTTTAAAATTATGGCAGCATGAGGGAGATGCGTGGCTTAAAGGTGTGCAAGCGACGCAAACTAGCGTCACGAGCACGAAACCGGAAAGTACACCCGCAACGCTAAACTGCGGGGCGTGCGTGCCGCGTGATAGCGTGCATGTGCAGCAAGGTAGCGTTGTGGAAGGTGTTGCCAGTGGTTCACGCGCGTCACTGCCGCCCTATGCGGATGGGGGTGCAGGTACAGTTGTTGAAAAAATACATAAAAATGTAACAAGTAATTTGTACCCTCTCTTAAGTAACCATAAGGAAAATGTTTATGAAGCGGATGATGAGCCTATTGTTATGTCTGCCATTTCCCGTGCTGTACACATGTTAGATGCTCCACCACGACAAGCACAGGTGGTGCTGCCATCTCCATCAGTAATAGTACAGGAAGTGTTAACATCCACTGCACCCATAGAGGAAGTTGTTAACCCTGTACATAGCAGTAATAGACTAAACTCCCAGCCAGGTAAAAGGTCAAAAGTAGCAGTGCGGCCGGTCTGCATCCTATCCGGACAATAACTTCCGAATGGGAATGCGGATGCGAACGGTGTAGTGCCCACCAGGAAGGGAACAATGCATTGTCCTTGGACAAGAGCGGAGCTAAACTCCATAATGAATGATTTCCCCAATCCTAAAAAAGAATTAGCCAAATGTCAAAGATTTTTGAAAAATTTGGGTAGTTCTCACAAACCAACCAACAAAGATTGGCGAGTGGTGTTAAGGGCTTGTCTTCCACGCAATACCGACGTGACAAAATTTATCATGGATTGTGTATTGGATGGAGATGTTCCCTTAACAGACGAAGTTAACCAAGGTAACATTTCCCGTATTATAATTCAATTGGCTGTATATTTTCCAGTAGTAGTTAACCGGAGCAAAATTTTCAACATAAAACAAAAAGAGAGTGAATCTGCAGAGGATTATTGTAACCGAGCTCTGCAGGCTATCACCCAGTACACTGGGTTAGAGGATATTAAAGATAGCACTCACCACAGGGGAATGATTGTCACTGTACTTATGGATGGTCTTAAAGAGAGCCTAAAGACCTGAGTTCAGACCTCACAACCTGGCTGGAGGGGAGTCACTGTAGACACCCTCATAGAATCCGCTATTGAACATGATAAGAACCTCTCTAAAAAGAGAGAGACCCAGAGCGAGAAACTAATGGCTGTTAGTATCCAAGCTCTAGAAGGAATGACTAACATCACAGCCAGCAGACACACCTGCACCTGCACAGCTACACATCCTCACTAATCCTACACTACCGCAAATATAGCCCTACCCCACTTATCACACACAACAACAATTCCCATACTATCCACAACCACCATATCTCCCTCAATATCCTTACCCATACCTACCTTTCCCTGCTGCTCAACCCACACAGCAATCCTTTCATCCACCCCACTCACGAAAGTGCTTTAATTGCAACCAACCAGGACATGTGAGTAGGAACTGTACAGCGAAGAGGGTAGGACCCCCTAGCCAGGGAGTACCTGGATATCCCCATAAGGGATATACACAAAGACCAGCAAATGTCCAACAGGCACCAGCTCCAATTGTGGCCGTTAATTCTTTATTGGAGAGTGGGAGTCAACGCTAGGTGTTAGGTCATACCTGTAGTCTACAGATAGTCAGGTTAACGGGAAGTACTAGGGAAGAACCGGTAATGATGGTTGATGTAGCTGGTACTAAATATCCTTTTCTTGTAGACACAGGGGCGGCCAGGTCAGTGATAAAATCTCCTGTTAATTTACAGGTAACCAATGAGACAGTACCAGCAATGGGCGTAACAGGTAAAGTGCAACATTATCGTTTAACAAAATCCATAGAGGTCACTATCGGGCCATTGCATACCAGACATTCTTTTCTCCTGGCAGCAGCAGCTCCTACTAACCTACGGGGAAGGGATTTGTTATGTAAGATGGGATGTGTCATATATTGTACCCCTGATGGTGTATTTTTAGATATCCCAGAGAGAGTTGCGCACGAGGTGAGGGATATGTTGGACACTCCCCAAAGGATAATGTATCACTCTACCAGTTTAAGTGAGAATCCATCTCAGGTAGATCAAATGTTGTCCCAAATTCCAGATTCACTTTGGACCAAGGATGGACAGGACACTGGATTAATGGCAAACGTAAGTCCCGTAATGGTAAATTTAAAAAGCGGAAGGCAAGCTCCAAAAATTCCCCAGTACCCATTAAAACAGGAGGTAGAATTAGGGGTTTATCCTATAATTGAGCGACTGTTACAGCAGGGAATATTAGTTCGTACAGCTAGTGTAGCCAACAGTCCCATCTTTCCTGTAAAGAAGAGTGGTGGGAGGGGATATAGGCTGGTACAAGACCTTAGAGGGGTTAATAAGGTGGTAGAGAGCCAATTTCCCGTAGTGCCAAATCCAACTGTCATTCTCATGCAGATCCCACCAAATGCAACCCATTTCACTGTCATTGACCTCTGTTCTGCTTTCTTCTCTGTGCCTCTACATCCTGACTGTCAGTACCTATTCACCTTTACATACAGGAGTGTACAATACACATGGACACGATTGCCCCAAGGTTTCATAGACAGCCCCAGCATCTTTTCCCAGGCCTTACATGACTGTTTACAATCTTTTCAACCTGCCAATGGATCTGTTCTAATACAATATGTGGACGATTTATTGTTATGTTCTGATTCGTTTATGTCATGTTTAAAAGATACTAAACTTTTGCTGCTTTATCTCTCGCAAACAGGACACAAGGTTGCCAAGGACAAACTACAGCCATGCCAGTCAAGGGTTAAATATTTGGGACACTGCCTAACTCATGGGTTACCACATCTCACAAACGACAGAATCCAGGCCATACAGAACATGACACTGCCACAGAACCAACAGCAAATTCGTACCTTCTTGGGAATGTGTGGATATTGCAGAATGTGGATCCCAGGTTTTTCTATTTTGGCCTTGCCATTACAGGACTTACTCTCTTCCTCAAAGCCCGATCATGTCATACACACAGAGGAATCAGAGCAGGCTTTCCTTAATCTTAAGGAGAGTCTGACAAGAGCACCTGCATTGGGAATACCTGATTATGAAAAACCTTTTGATTTGTATTGTATGGAAGCCGATGGTTGCGCAGCAGGTGTCCTCAAACAAAAACATGGTGATGCCAGTAGGCCCGTAGCATACTACAGTGCACAGTTGGACACTGTGGCAAGATCACTCCCAACGTGTTTGAGAAGTGTAGCAGCAACTGCTCTATTGGTCAGTAAGAGTGAGGATGTAGTACTAGGCCAAGATATGATTGTCTATACTCCCCATGCTGTATCTGCTTTGCTAAACTCTGCCCAAACCAGACATGTCTCCTCAGCTAGGTTCACAAAATGGGAACTAGCCTTAATAGCACCTGCAAACATCACCATCAAAAGGTGCAGTATGTTAAATCCAGCTACGTATTTACCATATGTGCAACATGATGTACAAAGGGTGGATAGAGGTGAGCCACTGGCAGCAGGTGAGTTCTGCAGGTATATTGATGCACATGATTGTATGGAATATCTGAATCAAACCTTTACCGCAAGACCTGACATACGGGATACACCTTTAGAAAATGTAGATGTGACATTTTACACGGATGGGAGTTGTCACAGACAGACAGACATTGGAGAGTTATGTACAGGTTATGCTGTTGTAAATGACGAAGACATCATAGAAGCCGAACCTTTAGGACCACCACACTCGGCCCAAGTGGCGGAATTGGTGGCACTAAGAGGGCATGTGAATTAGCGGAAGGTAAATCTGCTAATATCTATACTGACTCTAGGTACGCCATCGGAGTAGTACACGATTTCGGTGCCTTATGGCGTCTGAGAAAATTTATGACAGCAGCAGGCACACCAATTGCACATTCCAAACATATAAAAGGACTATTAACAGCAATCCAATTGCCAAAGGCAGTGGCAGTAATTAAGTGTAAAGCCCATACATGTGAAGATGATCCGGTGTCACTGGGCAACAACAGGGCAGACAAAGCTGCAAAATGGGCAGCAGGGTTAAAAATGAATGTACCAACTGAACAAATCATGACTTTCCAAACAATTGATATGCTGAAATTAATTGATATGCAAAATTTGTGTTCTACCCAGGAAAAGTCAGTCTGGAGGTCCAAGGGATGTGAGCAAGAGTCTTCTGGACTATGGAGGGACAGACAAGGTAAGCCAGTGGCTCCCAAGGCATACTACCCCAGCCTGGCTGAGGCAGCGCACGGTCTGACTCATCTGGGAAAGCGAGGTATGTGCAAATTGGTGAGAGCATACTGGTGCGCACCGGGTTTCTCTTCTCAAGCGGAAAAGAGAGCAATGTCCTGTCTTACCTGCTTGAGGAAAAACATTGGGAAAACGATCCCTACCGAACCATCTCACATTCCACCGACTGACGGACCTTTCCAGGTAATACAAATTGATTTCATCCAATTACCACCCTGCAGGACTCTCAAGTACGTATTAGTGTGCACTGATGGGTATGCCTCAACCCAATTGGAAAACACATCTGCCACTAATACTGCTGCGTTTACTGCCAAGAAAATTGTTCAGGAGTTTGTGTGCAGATATGGTATCCCTAAAATTATCGAGAGTGATAGGGGTACTCATTTCACAGGTGATGTTTTTCAAAATATGTGTAAGCTGATGGGTATTAATAGTCGACTTCACACCTCCTACCGACTGCAAGCCAGTGCCAAGGTGGAGAGGATGAAGGGAACTATTAAAAACAAACTAAGTAAAATCATGGCAGAGACTGGACTAGGATGGCCAGAAGCATCACCGTTGGTCCTACATAGCATAAGGACCACTCCTAGACCCCCCCTCTAAATCTGTCCCCCTTTGAAATACTGTTTGGTAGACAACCTCATTTGATTATAAGCCCGCAGGAAGATTTAAAAGGTAACAACGAGGTAACTGTAAAGTATATGAGTTACTATAGTCTCTTTTTAAATAAAACATTGATTTTTCCAACTGCTATTCTGAGTGACTCATCTGTTCTTTTTAGACACTTATCATTATCAATTTATTTACCTTTATATTGATTTGGGTAAGTTGGAACTATTTAGTGTGACCTATTTGCATATAAATTAATATATATCTATCTACATATGTGGTGACCAATTGCCAAACGGCATTTTTATATTTGATAGACTTAGTAGTATATGCGCTGAGTATTCCCTTTTCTGTTTATCATTTCTACCCTATGAGGTTTTTGTAGTGCCCTCATATATACCCAGTAGCAATTACTCTAATCTAAGACATAGATTATCGCATTCCTTTCCTTTCTCATATCACAATACCCATCACTATTACTGTAGCTGGCATGCTGGACATTATACATATAATGGGGTGTCATACATAAATGTTACCCAGGTAATACCCATCACTATCACTGTAGCTGGCATGCTGGACATGGCATTTCAGCAGCTGCCAGTGGGACATGGGCGCATCTGATACGATTGTCATCAATGCACGGATTCCTTATTGCTAAGCTTAATCCACGGCACTCAGCCATCTGGGATGCCCTTGGTATGTGACCACACCAGCTACATAAAAATACATCATACAAACTCAGCACTTACTTTCCAAACTGTAATTCCTTTGAATAATACTTTCCAAATATAAGACAAACTTTCAGGGGTATTCAATTTGGAGAGAAAATTTCGGAAAAAAACAACAACCCATCAGGTGCACTATATTATGTCCCTATTTATCCCCAGCATCTCCTGGCCTCCCCTATCTCTTCCCCTGCCCTTCCCCATCAGGTGCACTATATTATGTCCCTATTTATCCCCAGCATCTCCTGGCCTCCCCTATCTCTTCCCTGGCCCTTCCCCATCAGGTGCACTATATTATGTCCCTATTTATCCCCAGCATCTCCCGGCCTCCCCTATCTCTTCCCTGGCCCATCCCCATCAGGTGCACTATATTATGTCCCTATTTATCCCCAGCATCTCCTGGCCTCCCCTATCTCTTCCCCTGCCCTTCCCCATCAGGTGCACTATATTATGTCCCTATTTATCCCCAGCATCTCCTGGCCTCCCCTATCTCTTCCCTGGCCCTTCCCCATCAGGTGCACTATATTATGTCCCTATTTATCCCCAGCATCTCCTGGCCTCCCCTATCTCTTCCCTGGCCCTTCCCCATCAGGTGCACTATATTATGTCCCTATTTATCCCCAGCATCTCCCGGCCTCCCCTATCTCTTCCCTGGCCCATCCCCATCAGGTGCACTATATTATGTCCCTATTTATCCCCAGCATCTCCTGGCCTCCCCTATCTCTTCCCTGGCCCTTCCCCATCAGGTGCACTATATTATGTCCCTATTTATCCCCAGCATCTCCTGGCCTCTCCTATCTCTTCCCTGGCCCTTCCCCATCAGGTGCACTATATTATGTCCCTATTTATCCCCAGCATCTCCTGGCCTCTCCTATCTCTTCCCTGGCCCTTCCCCATCAGGTGCACTATCTTATGTCCCTATTTATCCCCAGCATCTCCTGGCCTCCCCTATCTCTTCCCTGGCCCTTCCCCATCAGGTGCACTATATTATGTCCCTATTTATCCCCAGCATCTCCTGGTTTCCCCTATCTCTTCCCTGGCCCTTCCCCATCAGGTGCACTATATTATGTCCCTATTTATCCCCAGCATCTCCCGGCCTCTCCTATCTCTTCCCTGGCCCTTCCCCATCAGGTGCACTATATTATGTCCCTATTTATCCCCAGCATCTCCTGGCCTCCCCTATCTCTTCCCTGGCCCTTCCCCATCAGGTGCACTATATTATGTCCCTATTTATCCCCAGCATCTCCTGGTTTCCCCTATCTCTTCCCTGGCCCTTCCCCATCAGGTGCACTATATTATGTCCCTATTTATCCCCGGCATCTCCCGGCCTCTCCTATCTCTTCCCTGGCCCTTCCCCATCAGGTGCACTATATTATGTCCCTATTTATCCCCGGCATCTCCTGGCCTCCCCTATCTCTTCCCTGGCCCTTCCCCATCAGGTGCACTATATTATGTCCCTATTTATCCCCAGCATCTCCTGGCCTCTATCTCTTCCCTGGCCCTTCCCCATCAGGTGCACTATCTTATGTCCCTATTTATCCCCGGCATCTCCTGGCCTCTCCTATCTCTTCCCTGGCCCTTCCCCATCAGGTGCACTATATTATGTCCCTATTTATCCCCGGCATCTCCTGGCCTCCCCTATCTCTTCCCTGGCCCTTCCCCATCAGGTGCACTATCTTATGTCCCTATTTATCCCCGGCATCTCCTGGCCTCCCCTATCTCTTCCCTGGCCCTTCCCCATCAGGTGCACTATCTTATGTCCCTATTTATCCCCAGCATCTCCTGGCCTCCCCTATCTCTTCCCTGGCCCTTCCCCATCAGGTGCACTATATTATGTCCCTATTTATCCCCAGCATCTCCTGGCCTCCCCTATCTCTTCCCTGGCCCTTCCCCATCAGGTGCACTATATTATGTCCCTATTTATCCCCAGCATCTCCTGGCCTCCCCTATCTCTTCCCTGGCCCTTCCCCATCAGGTGCACTATCTTATGTCCCTATTTATCCCCGGCATCTCCTGGCCTCCCCTATCTCTTCCCTGGCCCTTCCCCATCAGGTGCACTATCTTATGTCCCTATTTATCCCCAGCATCTCCTGGCCTCCCCTATCTCTTCCCTGGCCCTTCCCCATCAGGTGCACTATATTATGTCCCTATTTATCCCCAGCATCTCCTGGCCTCCCCTATCTCTTCCCTGGCCCTTCCCCATCAGGTGCACTATATTATGTCCCTATTTATCCCCAGCATCTCCTGGCCTCTCCTATCTCTTCCCTGGCCCTTCCCCATCAGGTACACTATATTATGTCCCTATTTATCCCCAGCATCTCCTGGCCTCCCCTATCTCTTCCCTCGCCCTTCCCCATCAGGTGCACTATATTATGTCCCTATTTATCCCCAGCATCTCCCGGCCTCCCCTATCTCTTCCCTGGCCCTTCCCCATCAGGTGCACTATATTATGTCCCTATTTATCCCCAGCATCTCCTGGCCTCCCCTATCTCTTCCCTGGCCCTTCCCCATCAGGTGCACTATATTATGTCCCTATTTATCCCCAGCATCTCCCGGCCTCCCCTATCTCTTCCCTGGCCTTTCCCCATCAGGTGCACTATATTATGTCCCTATTTATCCCCAGCATCTCCCGGCCTCCCCTATCTCTTCCCTGGCCCTTCCCCATCAGGTGCACTATATTATGTCCCTATTTATCCCCAGCATCTCCTGGCCTCTCCTATCTCTTCCCTGGCCCTTCCCCATCAGGTGCACTATATTATGTCCCTATTTATCCCCAGCATCTCCTGGCCTCTCCTATCTCTTCCCTGGCCGTTCCCCATGAGGCCATTCCCCTTTTTTGGGTGCATTATGTCCCTTTGAAAAATGAGGGGAGCGCCAATGCTCTTTCTGGCACAGGGCACCAAAAAGTCTAGTTACGCCTCTGGTGAGGGGGCTCTCTCATCAAACTGTGTGTAGCCCCACCAATTCTAAGGATGGTAGCTATATATGTATATATTTTATCCTTATACTGTGTGCCTCCACCTAGGCTATTTTATAAGGGCTATCCTAGGGTTGCCCTAATATATAATTGGTATAATGAAATGTTTTGTTTGGATTCAAATATTTACACAGTACTTATAAATCAACATTTATACATTGCACTTAGATCAACACCTGTCTCCTTTCTTCCTTCACAGCTTCCCGATGGAAGACGTCCGTCAGATACCTTAAGGTAAGTAGTTCTATACACGGTTATTGTTTTTATACATATATTGTCATCATATATCAGGCCTCACAAAGTATATGCATAAATATACAGGTAATATCACAATACAATTCCCATGAACATTCCCTCCCCATGCAATAAATCTGCTATACTGTAATGAAAACTATACTGATGGATTTCTGTAAATAACATTCACTGTTAAAATATATAATAGTCAATTCTGTGAAGAGAATAAATGAAGAGGAGTCTATATCAAGAGTCCTGTCTCTTCAACTAAAATGTCTTAGTCCTAAAGAGTAGAATCCAGGATTATCCTAGGCAAAAGAATACGTTTATAGGATGAGCCCCAGATTTATCCAAGTTTATGCATCCTTTTAGGGCTTATATATATGTACGAAAATCCTCTGACTCAGTAACTTACATAAATATATACATATAAGTCTCTAGAGTGTAGTAGCCAGGGCTTTATCTACTGCAATATCCCTACTCTGAATTACAAACATGAGATGAGAAGTCACACTGTACTATATATGTGTAAAGTCTGCTACAATTGTATCCATCTTCTATTTGATACTTTTCTCCTGCGTTGGCTATACAGGTGCATATAGCAGTATTATATCCCTTAATTCATAGTGCCTTGCTGACAATAAAGGGATTCTCTCTGATATATCCATTGCTGTATACTTATAAATTATGCCAGTCTGCTTTACTAATGATGCTTGTAAGTGTGGTGTGGGCTTTTATAGTACTCACAACCACTCTGGATAGCTGTCAGGGACTGAAAGGGTTACACTGTATCAACTGCTGAGGCGCTGGCTACACTCCGCAGCTCTCAGGCTGTCAGCGTATCTCCAGCTCCTGCTCACACATCAGGGTCCGCCTCTCCTACTCTCCCCCTCCTGCGTGACCTCAGATCATGGGGATGCCCCTAACGACGAAGCGGCTTTCTGTTGCTGCTTACCGCTGGAGCCAAGCCAGAACACACAGCTCTGTCTCCGGCAAACACAAAGGTAATGCCCACTCTGGCTTCAGTGCTGGAGCTCCCGGCCGCTGCCGCTACTAGCGTTCACTCCTAAAGTAGCGCCAGAGAGACTCCCAGCATGAGCACTGTTGGGGAACTGCAGACTGGACTGTGCTGCACCAGCCCCCTTATATCCCCCACAGTACGAGCATCCCTACCGAACCTAACTGCCACTGGCCACCTAACTGCCACTGGCCACCTAACTGCCACTGGCCACCTAACTGCCACTGGCCACCTAACTGCCACTGGCCACCTAACTGCCACTGGTCAGAGCTCATGCCATTTCTGGCACTTTCTAAACTACCTCGTGCCGCTGCACTGGCTAATACCCCAAACCTATATGTTCACAATACGGAAATGTAATTACATACATTTATATTATTTACATTCATTTCTCTATAATGATTATAGTATAAACCTATTATTAAACATTCAGATAATTTATATATTAACCCATGTGTGTGTCCTGTACCACTGGCCTATATTCATGTATTTTTTTTTTAGCCATAAATTCATATGGCTACACGTGCTTCCTACTGCAAATACACTTGCTTATTCAGTGGGGTAGGGGGAAGATTTACATGTCTGAAAGGCTTCTGTGAGATCCAATTGTGATGATCTAAATAATGTCATGAATTTCTTCCTAATATTAGCCACGTAGGAAATAATGTCTCCTCTAACTACCGCCTTCGAGGTTTGCCAAAATAGCAATGGATCATTTTGTTCACAGGCTAAATGATCATGTTTATTTGTCTGCCACAAAGTCTCTACTCGGCTGCAGAATGTAAGGGATGAGGTGAGATGTGTAGGGAACATCCAGTGTCTGCAAGGGCCTTTATCAACGGTCATGGCCAGGTTACTCCAGACTAAAGCATGGTCCCATATGTGAATCGGGAGAGGGTCAGTTACCAAAGTATAATCTAGTCTAGAGAGAGTCCTATGAGCTGCCGATAAACAGGAGTATTCCCGATTTATTGGATGTTTAGCCCTACAGGCATCATGTACAAAAACCATAATATCCTGCACAAGAACTCAAACTAATACTTGAAAAGTAATTATATATATAAATATTGTCAAAACTGGATAATTAGCGAAGACAGAATCTGTTTGCAATTGGAATCTGCGCAATGCTGTCTTGTAAAGGGCCAAGACTCCATCTTAGAAATAAAATCTCACAGCACTATTTTGTAAACTAAAGGTACATAGTCAGCCTTCCTCAAACACAGGCAGACTAAACAGGGAGGCTCCGACAGCACAGCTGGAAGCCTCCTTCCTGTATGAGAATTAAAATCACTGTATAAACACATTTTGCATTTGCAGTTTAAAAACATCAGAAAAATACATGTGTGCTTGTGTGTGTATATATATATATATGTGTGTGTGTGTGTGTATATATATATATATGTGTGTGTGTACATGTGGCCCATCATGCGTGGACTTTATAATATCACACAGACTTATATTTGAAAAGTAGCAAAATTCCCTGCAACTCATACACACAATGTTAAACAGAATAGAGTCAGTTTTTTAGTGATCCTTCCCAAAATCATACTGGCATGGCCACACACACACATAGATGCCCTTCCAGCTTAGTGCTGCTCGCTGAGTGCCCCACCGACCCTCAGACGCACAACGCAATTCAGTGGTGTTTTCCCCGCATACATACATTTAAAAGCAATGGTTCCGTAACGCAAAAAGGATAATTTAAACGCAATGTCAGTATATAAAGAAATGAATGTTTTCTGTAACTATGGCTTAGTAAATGACAATTGAACTGTGTGTGGAACCGTACTGATCCACTCTGTTTCCACAGCGTTCCGGTGACATCAATATGAAGATCAGAACATGCGGCTATGAAATATGAATGTTAGAGAGAATATCTATTTGAAATGTTGTTTTCCATAGCAGCTTAGATTTGCATGTGGGGGATACAAAAGGAGGTTGGAGACCTTTTGTATCCATTTGGAATTGTCCAATAAATGCCCTGTAACAGATTTCTAACCTTTACCAAAAGACAATAACATGGTGTAGGCCTGTTTACATTTTTGTCCAAAGGACTGGTTATTCCAGTCTAATCAATAGAGCTAGCTAACTGGGAGTAGAACCTAATTAACAGTAGTTTCAGGTAATCAAAAGGATACTCCCTTTCTGATGACCTCACAGGTAAAAGGGGGCGGGAACATAGCATGCACATCCTGAGAAAACACAGCTTAGCAGACACACTTGCAGATTTTGGAAGGAAGAGAGAGGTTCACTCCCTCACAAGACAACGGAAAAATGGGTCTCAGTTCCTCTGGGTTATAGCGAAGTATAAAATGTGCAATATTTAGCCTATTTGGGTGTCTGTAGCTATGTTTGGTGTTAATCTGTTATTAGCTTAGCATGGTGTGTTTTCTAAGGATATTCATGAGTCTGTGTTAGCATACAGTTAGCATACAGTGGATGATATGTTATCTAATCTGTACTCTTCATCTACACTGTAGAGTACAATAGTCTGTTATCAGCATGCAGGAAAGGGATTGATTATGGAGTTGTTGTAATATTTGTAAATGATTGATGCTGGTTGATTGAGATGCCATGTGTTCTGTGTTAGGGCCTTGCCATGTGTTCTGTGTTAGGGCCTTGCCATGTGTTCTGTGTTAGGGCCTTGCCATGTGTTCTGTGTTAGGGCATTGCCATGTGTTCTGTGTTAGGGCCTTGCCATGTGCTTGAACGGTATCTCTGCTTGGGAGAGATGGGCTTGGTGTGTGCTGTATACTCATGAATGTGATCATAGGGTGGTGTCAGTGTTGTATCGTGGAGGTTGAATTGATGGCAGCTTTGAATGGTCGTGGGTGGTTGCCGTGTGGTGTTGTGTGGGTCAGATGGGTATGTTGTCTGCGGTTTGTTGGAGATGGCTTGCCTCCATGTGGGGTGAACAAGGGAAATTGTGATTCTGCCCAGTTGTGGTGTTGTGTGGGTCAGATAGGTATATTGTCTTTGTTGTGGTTGTGGTCATCGATGGATGTATGATTTGCGGAGTTGCAGCTTGGTGCAGGGTGAAGTTTGCCTAGGGATCATGAGGCTTGCAAACAAAGGAAAAACATGTGCTTCGGCCCTTCCCCCTCCCCACGGTCTAGTGACTACTGGATGAGGTCTGTTGTAGGATGGTATTGTTGTATATTGGAATCAGCTTGTGTTGTACATGTTGGAATATTATATGGTGCAGTGTTTGCCTGATGTGTTGGCATATGATATCCAGCGTGCATATTTAATTAACTATGCCATTATGGGAGATTTCAATGAGGTAGCTTCATAATGGAGTTTGTTTGTAGACCGGTTTGGACAATAGGGCAGGAAGCATTCCCAACCCCCCCCTCACACACAAACACACACACACACACACACACCATCACCAGCCATCTTGAACATGTGCTCTCAGCAGACATTGATATATCTCTCATTGTATTTTAATGTGTCTCTTTTTCTCTCTCTCTCTCTCTCTCTCTCTCTGTCTCATATTGCTCATTGTATTTTGATCTTTAATAACCGTTTCATGTATTTTAACTGTACCTTATGACCTAATGTTTGTACAATTTATTTGCGCTCATTATTAGATCATAGCGTTGTAACATCTGTACTTTTACCTGAATAATAATCTTTAGCGCGTTAGACCGCTATTCAACTGTCTCAGTATTTCATTAATGGTATAATCAAACATAGCGCTAATTAGCGACATCTTGTGGTTTCAGAAGGTATAGGCAGGTTTTGTCTTAGAGGTTCTAGGCAGGTGAATCTTAGAGGTTTATAGGCAGGAATGTATTAAAAGGTTTATTTACGAATTCAACAATATATATATATATATATATATATATATATATATATATTATATTATATATAATAGAACCAACTATGAATCAATTTTGCATTGAAACAAAATAGTCTCATTTATACACCCAGGATTAGCTGGTGGTGCTTCTCTAGGTTAGCGACAATATAAACTGATTTAGTATGATTTACTGCCGGCCGACAAGGATGAGAATCCTGATCGTCGTTGGTAAGTATTCACTAACCTAAATTCCCCCCCCCCTAACCCTAACCCTCCCTTAGGCGTGCCTAAACCTAACTCCCCCCCTTCCCCACCGCCTAAACCTAAGTCCGCCTGGGGGTTGCCTGACCCTAAACCCCCCCCCCGGGTTGCCTAACTCTAACTTCCCCTAGCCTAAACCTAACCATCCCGGGGGGTGCCTTGCCCCAAGTCCCCCCCGGGAACCCTAAATCCCCCCCCCCCGCGCCCGGCTTACCTTTGATCGATAAGCCAGGTGTTGGGCTCTCGGCGTAGGGAAAATGACAGGCGTCGGGATTTCGACGCCTGTCATTTAACCCTTGCCAGGATTAGACAGTCGGGAAGCAGATGGTCGGGATTCCGTCCATCGGCTTCCCGACTGCTTCCCATATAAACACATCAAGTAAATACTCCCACAGGAAGAAATCTGTAGGGTTATCAAAATAGGAAGAACCCTTTGTGGGGGCACAATTTACAGATTGTATATAGTACATGGCAGGGGCGTATCTACCCCTTGGCCGGGATGGCACTCGCCAGGGGCGCTGGCCAAGGGGGCGCGCCATTCAGCAGTGCCACCCGCGGCCAGGAAGTAGAATAAAGATGGGACTGTCTAGGTAACCAGCGGCCATTTACTTTAGCAGGCTGCGAGCTCCGAGTGTGCTGCACTAGCAGCGCTGATTCTATTTCCCATCCCCTCTCTGAGTACCACACTACAGTCACTATGCTCAAGTGCTGAGGAGGCACTGACTAGATTACCTGCTAGGCACTCGCTGCCTCAGTCACCACCAGCGGAGCCCAGGCCAAGTCACTGCGGTGCGGGCTGTATAATCTGCGACCGCACAGCACTACACTACTGCCCGCCTCACGGTTGCTGGCTCTCTTCTACACTGCGGACAGATGATCCGCCCATGTCCTCTATTCCCCAGCGCTTCCTTCAGTTCAGTGATCCCCACTGAACTGCACTTGAGGAGCAATTCGTGTATGGAGCAGGTGTCACTGGGTGATGGCTCCGTGAGGAAGTCATGTGAACAGGAAAGTGATTATTATCAACAAGGTCCTTGAGTACCATACTTTTCCAGTTACAGTATGTATGTATACAGTAAGTTTGTGTGTAGAAATGTATATAATATACAGTGTATGTATATATATATATATATATATATATACACACACACATACATAATATGAGCGCCATCTTTGTCCACTTATATATGTATATATTTCTACTTCCAGTATGTTTGTGTGTATATATATATATATATATATATATATATATATATACACACACACACACACACACACACACACACACACAGATACATACATACATACATGCTTCCTTGCTAATATGCAAGTGCAGCAGGGGGTGTGGGGGTGTCTGACACCCCCTGCTGAATCTGTGATCCCATCGCGACCGAGGACGGCGCTGGCCAGCTGGCTAGGCCTCAGCTTACACAGGCTGGCCGGTATGCAAGGCTAGGAATCAGCGACCCTACGATTTCACAGGGATGTAGTTAGCATCCCGTCACACGGTATGCTGCCGATCTATATACCAGCGCCGGAATCCCGTTCCCGGCTCCAGGATCTCAACCACCGCATCCCGAAAATAAGTATCGACAGGTTAGGGGAAGGTTAGGGTTAGGCACTAGGGGGAGAGTTAGGTTTAGGCATCGGGGATGGAGGGCTAGGATAGGGAGAGGGGGAGGGTTAGCATACCAAACAACAAGTGTCAGTATACTAGCCCTTTAGGGATGCCAGCGTAGGGATTCTGATAGCTGGGATCCCAAGCACTGGCATCCCATACCCAACCAGATTTCACATTACCATGCCTTACTCCTTCTATGTCCCATCACTTTGCTTTCTCTACACTTTTCCTCCTCCACTCCTTTCTAACCATCCATTTTCCCCTTCTCCCACTTACATCCACCTTAATCCCCTCCAGCCTTACCCATGGGTACCCCATTTTTGCAACTCTTAACTACGCCTCTCATCCACCTACAAAGCCACATTACACCCATAGATATTTTTAATACATCCTCCTCCTACTAATCCTGACACTTCTCCTTGTTGCCGGTTATCCTCCCACTTCCCTTTCCCCCATTCTTGTGCGCTTTTTGGAATACAGGCTCTATCAGCAACAAACTTGTCTCCATTCACAATCTTTTAATCTTTCATTTCTTTGGCCACACTTATTTGATGACTACACCTACCCATGCTGCTTCAGCGGCCCCACTCCATTGTATTTTCCTGTGGGCTCTTTGTGCCCCAGTCTGACTGGCTGGGGAGACAGAATGGGGGCTGGTTTTGGAGGCAGAAGGGGTATGGCTGGGGAGACAGGAGGGGAGCTGGCTGGGGAGACAGAAGGGGGGCTGGCTTTGGAGGCAGGAGGGGTATGGCTGGGGAGACAGGAGGGGAGCTGGCTGGGGAGACAGGAGGGGAGCTGGCTGGGGAGACAGGAGGGGAGCTGGCTTTGGAGGCAGGAGGGGTATGGCTGGGGAGACAGGAGGGGAGCTGGCTGGGGAGACAGGAGGGGAGCTGGCTGGGGAGACAGGAGGGGAGCTGGCTTTGGAGGCAGGAGGGGTATGGCGGGGAGACAGGAGGGGAGCTGGCTGGGGAGACAGAAGGGGGCTGGCTTTGGAGGCAGGAGGGGTATGGCTGGGGAGACAGAAGGGATGCTGCCTGATTAAACAGAAGGAGATGTTGGCTGATGAAACATGGGGTCTGGCTTGGAAGACAGAAGGGGGCTGGCTAGGAGACATTATAAGTACAGAGTGTAATTCAGAAAATAAGGGGGGCGCCAGTCCATTATTTTGCCAGGGGTGCCCAAACCCCTAGATACACCCCTGGTACAAGGTTTGAATAAATTAAAACATAACTTGTACTAATAATCACAAAATAAAACCATGAACATGAAGTATAAAGCAAACAGAGGAGCTTTGTGGGAATAATCCTAAACAAAAAGACTCACCCTTATAATCTCACCTTCTAGGGGTAAGAAATAATGTCCCTTTATACAAATGGGAAGACATCAACATTTTTTATAAATATTGGTTGATGTGCAATTTAGGCTGTTACTATACAAGTGCCCAATGGTGGTGAAAACCTAAACAGCAATCGTTCAGGAGTTGTGATATCCCTGGGATTAGCTGTAAAGGTTAATGAGTGGCAGTTGGTTGTTACAGTGTCACACAGTAGGATACTTTGGAGTATATCTAATATAATAGTGGAGGTTGATACAGTATCCTCTCAAAAATAGTGTTTATACAATATATTCACAGTGTGTCTCAATAGGTATCAGAGTTAGTTATTGTGTTTAGTAAAGAGAGTGTGATAGTATAGTACACACAGTGTAGCAATTCAAGAGCAGTAATCACATAATATATCAAATATTATACATTGCTACACAAAAAATGTAAACTTCCACTAAGGTCTCCTGGGGTGAGGAGTCATTACAAATGCATATTAGTACAAGTAAGAAATTATAAATCATTTAGCATGCATTAATTAATGGTCAGGTCTCACCCTCTGCTCTGGTTTTCTCGGGTGATCGAAAATTATCATACATAACCAAAAAACACTGAATAAATATCAATGATCGCCTTTGCAACGCGATCAGGGCATGCTAGTACGGCCCCTGATCACATTGCAAAGAGCGATCCTATTGGCTGGATGTATAATCTGGGACATGCAGGGACACTGGCTCCGAATGGAGCCCGTCCCTGGGATGTCTCCGGAGAGCGGCCGGCCACTACAGGGGGTGGTGCGCATGCGTAGTCCCGTGGACTGCACGTGCACATCCGGTATAGCCGGGGAGGGTTTCGGCGGATCCCTCCGCCGGCAAATAGTGCGCGGTGTAGCCCATAGGCTACAGCGGCTAACGCTACCTTCAGATGGCGTTATCCAATATCTGGAATGCATCGCATCCCGGATATTGGTAAATTTGGCAGCATCGCTTCCCCCATAGAAACCTATAGGGGAGGCGGCTTCCAGCGGTAATGAAGGAATCACAGCAGGTATCGGAGATAGCTGCTGCTGTCCCTCCTCCATATATACGGGGGATACTTAGTATTTGAGGTAAACCCCCGATAACCTTAGATAAATGGGCCCCCAGGTCCTTTATTAGACCTGAAATAGTCGGTCACAAATAAGTTGTACTGTAGTCTAGTTGTTAATCCCAAGACTGTCAGTAGTACATTAGACGTTACACAAGACGGAGGGACATTAGATTGTCAGTAGTACATTAGACGTTACACAAGACAGAGGGACATTAGATTGTCAGTAGTACATTAGACGTTACACAAGACAGAGGGACATTAGATTGTCAGTAGTACATTAGACGTTACACAAGACAGAGGGACATTAGATTGTCAGTAGTACATTAGACGTTACACAAGACAGAGGGACATTAGATTGTCAGTAGGACATTAGACGTTACACAAGACAGAGGGACATTAGACTGTCAGTAGCACATTAGACGTTACACAAGACAGAGGGACATTAGATTGTCAGTAGTACATTAGACGTTACACAAGACAGAGGGACATTAGATTGTCAGTAGTACATTAGACGTTACACAAGACAGAGGGACATTAGACTGTCAGTAGCACATTAGATGTTACACAAGACAGAGGGAAATTAGACTGTCAGTAGTACATTAGACGTTACACAAGACAGAGGGACATTAGATTGTCAGTAGTACATTAGACGTTACACAAGACAGAGGGACATTAGACTGTCAGTAGTACATTAGACGTTACACAAGACAGAGGGACATTAGACTGTCAGTAGCACATTAGACGTTACACAAGACAGAGGGAAATTAGACTGTCAGTAGTACATTAGACGTTACACAAGACAGAGGGACATTAGACTGTCAGTAGTACATTAGACGTTACACAAGACAGAGGGACATTAGACTGTCAGTAGTACATTAGACGTTACACAAGACAGAGGGACATTAGACTGTCAGTAGTACATTAGACGTTACACAAGACAGAGGGACATTAGATTGTCAGTAGTCGGCATTAATGTAAGACTATAAAGTGTAATTGCACCATACGCCGTCTCAGTGTGTGTCCATAGAGCAGGAGAAACGAGGATTAGATAACCGCGGCATCGGTAATATGTAATTCCTGTAATATATATGGTATGCTAAGTCTAGGAGGGCGGAACCCTTTGTTAGGGTTAGTGTGTCTATCCAATACCGAGGATCGTATCATATTGAAATCTCTGTAAAAAAATCAAATTAGCATCAGCAAAAAGGGTATAAATGTAACAGGGAAAGAGCAGAAAAAAATGGTTTATCATATTTGTTTACTGCAAGTAATTTACATTACACAACACATAAGGACTATTGTGTATGGTGACTGAAGACTGTTAGTAGTGGAATGCGCTACTGCTCAGTCTCCAACAAAACGGTTCCTCAAGGCAGGGCCGGCTCCAGGGCTTGGAGCGCCCAGTGCCGAAGTTGTGGAAGCTGCCTACAAATGGAGGGTGGCCTAATTACCATAAACCATGCCCCTAAGTGACATTATTTGGGGGCGTGCCCATATGTCTGGGGGCGACCCCAGCAGTCGTCACTAGCTGGGCTTCCCCCAGCCCTCTCCTGGCACTAGCATCCATTCAGCTACTCTGTGGTCCGTCCAGGGACAGAAGTATGGGAGACAATGGAGGCGCCTGCAATGTAGGGGCACCTCCTCCATCACCCACAATATATACACCCCACTTAGGGCTGTAAATATGGGAGATAAGGGGGCACTAAGTGATAACTTTCATCCGGGTGTCTGGGATGAACTTACGCCACTGGGTCAGTCACCGCCGTGGCAGTGGCCAACCTCCCAAATTGACCACCCACAGGACACTTCGGCCCATGTGTGGAACAGCGGGACAGTGCTATCCCGCTGTCATCGGGATGTTGGGAGGGGGTGCGCCCTCTATGGGTTGGCACCCCTGTTCGAACACCCTAAGAGCAGGTACCTCCTCAAGGAATACTTCATTCCTTTACCAAGATGGTCACCGATAGTGTATTTGTACACGCATGGTGCCATCTTGCTACTGTGTATGAGAGACACGGTAGAGGATGAAGGTCCTGCTCTTAGCTCCAGAGACCTGTGACGTTAACAACTTCATATATTGTTCCAGAGCCCTGCACAGGGCCGAAAACGGGGCGTGGCCCATTTACCATAGGTTATGCACCTGAATTACCTTAATTGGGGCATGCCCGTATGGCACGCCTCCCATTTAATGTCAGGTTGGGGGTGAGCCCAGCACTCCTTCAGTAGCTGGATTGCCCCCAGCCCTATCCCTGCACTGAATGGATGCCGCACACATAGGCCGGTACTGCCGTGGTGGTGCCCAACCTCCCAACCACCGGCAGGACACTTTGGGCAGTGCCCGAAGTGCCCGAAAAATGGGACTGACCCACTTGAATTCGGGATGGTTGGGAGAAGTGCCCACTCTATGGGGTGCCGCCCCTGTTCGACAGCACTGGTGGAACATGCCTGGAGCCGGCCTTGCTGCACAGTTACCCATACTGAGAGGACAGTCATCGGCTGGTGGTCTGTCAGCAGGGGTGGGCAATAAGCAGCCGTCCAGATGCTGTGAGACTACACATTGCAGCTATCAGGACACGCTGGGATGGGAGTACAACAACAGCTGCTCCACAAGGTCCTCTTACTGGCCACCACTGTGCTGCAGGCTCTGCTCCATGGAGAACTAGATATCTGTAAGAGGGAGTCCGGCTGTATAGCCACTACTACAAGATAAAGTACAGAGCCTGGTTACGCTACCTGAGTGCCTATAATGTAATCACTGGTGTGTACAGTACTCTGCTCACCATGAAGGCTTCACACACATTCTCAACAACTACTCTGTGACATGATGTAACTTGGAGGAACTAGACGGTGGCATAATGTGCATTGCGGGTACTACACTGTGGCATAATGTAAATTGGAGGAACTACAAGGTGGCATAATGTAAATTGGAGGAACTACAAGGTGGCATAATGTAAATTGGAGGAACTACAAGGTGGCATAATGTAAATTGGAGGCACTACAAGGTGGCATAAGGTGAACTGGGGGTACTACACTGTGGCATGATGTAAATTGGAGGAGCTACACTGTGGTATGATGTGTATTGGGGGTACTACAAGGTGGCATAATGTGCATTGGGGGTACTACACGGTGGTATAATGTGCATTGGGGGTACTACACGGTGGTATAATGTGTATTGGGGGTACTACACTGTGGTATGATGTGTATTGGAGGTACTACACGGTGGCATAATGTGTATTGGGGTACTACACTGTGGCATGATGTAAATTGGAGGCGCTACAAGGTGGCATAAGGTGAAGCGAGGCAGTATAATAGGTCACTGAGAATTGGGGCATATTTACCGACTTTGTAAAACTCCTTTCCAAGAGTAGTCTGGAGAGGAAGAGCTGTTGGCTGGTTTGTGGGGCGGGGCCAACCTGTAGATGTAGTTAGGCCCTCCCCTTTCCCGAAGAAGTCCTAGATATGTGGGTCTGCAGAGGAGGAAGGGGCAGGTCTAGATGGTGTGATTTGCATCATTTAGCCCCACACCCTCCTTACGGAAATGCAAATTCCCCATTAAATCTCCCCAGGTCCTGCCCGCTTCACTAGGAAGTTTGCAGGATGCGGGAGATCTGCCTACACTTCCGGGGGGCTACTCAAAAAAGCGGGAGCCTTCTGGGAGTGTAGGCAAGTATGATTGGGGGTATTACAATGTGGCTTAATGTGAACTGGGGACACTACAATACAATGTGGCATAACATTTATCAACTACTATGGATAGATGGGTCTCTCTAAAGTAGGGGTGGGCATTAAGAGGCCCCCACCTGTTGTAAAACTACACATCCCAGCATGCCCTTCACACAGTTTTGCTATTTGACCATGCTAAAAGTGCTGCAAGGCACGCTGGGATGTGTAGTTAAACAGCTGGAGGACCGCTTATGGTCCATCCCTGCTCTAAAGACTGGTGTTGAGGCCCCTTCAAAATGTTGCTATAGGGCAGACAATCCTAGTTATACTGTACCTCTGCTATGTTCACTATAGCACCATTGTTCATGAATTGGTCCCACATACATAGATGTAAAGGTGCCCATACATCAGCAACGGATCGTCGTGATGCAGGGAGGCTATCGGAAATTTTCAATTGCCCATCGGAAATTTTCGATCGCCCACCATCGATGTTCTATGATCTGTCGCTGGATCGCAGACATTTGACGTGTTAAATGTCCCCGATTGGTCGCTTGCGATCATTTTTTGATTGCGATCGTCAAATCGCCGAAATCCAACATGTTGGATTTCTGCAATCCTGTGATGCCGGGTTGCAGCATTGCGGGATCGCGGCAATCCATCACAGATGCATGGGGTCCATTAGTACAGACTGGATATCTGCCCTCAACAAAGATAGATAACACATATTTACCATCGTCTTCATGTATGCGCCTTTATACACAGAGACATGTGGCTTACTAACAGATCCATTATAGGCAGAGCCGTAACTAGAATGTCCGGTGATATACGGAAGCTACAGAAACCCATACCAGAGGCTTCAGCGCACTAAATGATGGCGGCAGATGCTGCGGACAGACTATGGAGGTGCGAGCAGAATTTGTCTACCGTACAAGGTAAAAAAACAAACCAAAAACGTGAGCTGCCGATAATGGAGCCCATTGAATGGATATAGAAATGGCAGCTGATATGGAAATGACAACCCGGAAGAAACTTGTTCTGACACCAAGAACCGCTCATCTGTTCTTCCCTCCGTGGAACCTAGCGCTGCAGTTCACAGCAATGGGCATGATTCAGAGATGTGCGCTAACGCCGCAGCCGCCTGTGTATACGTAGCTGCTATGCTACTACTACTTGTATTATTATTACTACTCCTTGTACTACTTGTATTATTACCACTCCTTGTACTACTTGTATTCTTACTACTCCTTGTATTATTATTACCACTCCTTGTACTACTTGTATTCTTATTACCACTCCTTGTACTACCTGTATTATTATTACTACTCCTTGTACTACCTGTATTATTATTACCACTCCTTGTACTACCTGTATTATTATTACTACTCCTTGTACTACCTGTATTATTATTACTACTCCTTGTATTATTACTACCTGTATTATTATTACCACTCCTTGTACTACCTGTATTATTATTACTACTCCTTGTACTACCTGTATTATTATTACTACTCCTTGTATTATTATTACTACTCCTTGTACTACCTGTATTATTATTACTACTCCTTGTACTACCTGTATTATTATTACTACTCCTTGTATTATTATTACTACTCCTTGTACTACCTGTATTATTATTACCACTCCTTGTATTATTATTACTACTTGTATTCTTATTATTACTACTCCTTGTATTATTACTACCTGTATTATTATTACCACTCCTTGTACTACCTGTATTATTATTACTACTCCTTGTATTATTATTACTACTCCTTGTACTACCTGTATTATTATTACCACTCCTTGTACTACCTGTATTATTACTACTTGTATTCTTATTATTACTACTCCTTGTATTATTATTACTACTCCTTGTACTACCTGTATTATTATTACCACTCCTTGTACTACCTGTATTATTACTACTCCTTGTACTACCTGTATTATTACTACTTGTATTCTTATTATTACTACTTCTTGCACTACCTGTATTATTATTACTACTCCTTGTACTACCTGTATTATTATTACTACCTGTATTATTACTACTACTTGTACTACTTGTATTATTACTACTCCTTGTATTATTACTACTCCTTGTACTACCTGTATTATTATTACCACTCCTTGTACTACCTGTATTATTACTACTCCTTGTACTACCTGTATTATTACTACTCCTTGTACTACCTGTATTATTATTACCACTCCTTGTACTACCTGTATTATTACTACTTGTATTCTTATTATTACTACTCCTTGTATTATTATTACTACTCCTTGTACTACCTGTATTATTATTACTACTTGTATTATTATTATTATTACTCCTTCTATTATTATTACTACTCCTTGTACTACCTGTATTATTATTACTACTCCTTGTACTACTTGTATTATTACTACTCCTTGTACTACCTGTATTATTACTACTTGTATTCTTATTATTACTACTTCTTGCACTACCTGTATTATTATTACTACTCCTTGTACTACTTGTATTATTACTACTTCTTGTACTACCTGTATTATTATTACTACCTGTATTATTACTACTACTTGTATTATTACTACTCCTTGTACTACCTGTATTATTATTACCACTCCTTGTACTACCTGTATTATTACTACTTGTATTCTTATTATTACTACTCCTTGTATTATTATTACTACTTGTATTATTATTATTATTACTACTCCTTGTATTATTATTACTACTCCTTGTACTACCTGTATTATTATTACTACTACTCCTTGTATTATTACTACTTCTTGTACTACCTGTATTATTATTACTACTCCTTGTTCTACCTGTATTATTATTATTACTACTACCTGTATTATTATTACTACTTGTATTATTATTATTACTACTCCTTGTACTACCTGTATTATTATTACTACTCCTTGTACTACCTGTATTATTACTACTTGTATTCTTATTATTACTACTTCTTGCACTACCTGTATTATTATTACTACTCCTTGTACTACCTGTATTATTATTACTACCTGTATTATTACTACTACTTGTACTACTTGTATTATTACTACTCCTTGTATTACTACTCCTTGTACTACCTGTATTATTATTACCACTCCTTGTACTACCTGTATTATTACTACTCCTTGTACTACCTGTATTATTATTACCACTCCTTGTACTACCTGTATTATTACTACTTGTATTCTTATTATTACTACTCCTTGTATTATTATTACCACTCCTTGTACTACCTGTATTATTACTACTTGTATTATTATTATTACTACTCCTTGTATTATTATTACTACTCCTTGTACTACCTGTATTATTATTACTACTCCTTGTACTACTTGTATTATTACTACTCCTTGTACTACCTGTATTATTACTACTTGTATTCTTATTATTACTACTTCTTGCACTACCTGTATTATTATTACTACTCCTTGTACTACTTGTATTATTACTACTTCTTGTACTACCTGTATTATTATTACTACCTGTATTATTACTACTACTTGTACTACTTGTATTATTACTACTCCTTGTATTATTACTACTCCTTGTACTACCTGTATTATTATTACCACTCCTTGTACTACCTGTATTATTACTACTTGTATTCTTATTATTACTACTCCTTGTATTATTATTACTACTTGTATTATTATTATTACTACTCCTTGTATTATTATTATTACTACTCCTTGTATTATTATTACTACTCCTTGTACTACCTGTATTATTATTACTACTCCTTGTATTATTACTACTTCTTGTACTACCTGTATTATTATTACTACTCCTTGTTCTACCTGTATTATTATTATTACTACTACCTGTATTATTATTACTACTTGTATTATTATTATTACTACTCCTTGTACTACCTGTATTATTATTACTACTCCTTGTTCTACCTGTATTATTATTATTACTACTACCTGTATTATTATTACTACTCCTTGTACTACCTGTATTATTATTATTATTATTATTATTACTACTACCTGTATTATTACTACTACTCCTTGTACTACCTGTATTATTATTACTACTCCTTGTACTACCTGTATTATTATTACTACTTGTATTATTATTATTACTACTCCTTGTACTACCTGTATTATTATTACTACTACCTGTATTATTATTACTACTCCTTGTAGTAGTATTATTATTATTACTAGTATTATTAGTATGTATATTATGCTGCAGTACAAACTGTCCCTAACAGTCCCAGCCAGGTCCTAGCCACCACTATGACATCACTGGACACATCACAGTAGGGCTGAGGGTAATATCAGGGGCTGTAACAGTCTGAGCCCTTTGATAGGAAGTTGTAGGAGATTATGGACGGTAAGTGGAAACTTCAGTTATTATTACTAAGGGGAAAAACAAATCAGTGTAGTCAGAGACATTTATACATCAGCAGCTATCAGGATACACAGTATATACCCACAGTCTACTATACCAAAGCATACACAGCACCACAACGGTCACACACAGGGTGGTAACTGTATAACCTGTATATAGTGCTGTGTAATACGGCTGTAACTGAGATTCATTTATTCCCCTAATCTGTTCATTTCTTACACAGTGATCACAAGCAGCATTGCTGTAACTGCTGCAGCAGCAGCAGCAGTAATTATATTATTGTGTGCCATCTGCCTCTGGTAAGTAACTAACATTCTCTACATACATTATATGTACCTAGATATTATCACTATATTATTCCTGTTATTATCCAATAGTAAGAGACGTGTCCTAGTTGGCAGGCTGGTGTGTATGGCTCCAGCCATTACCAGGGGCAGACTCAGTGTAATTACAGGAGGCCTGTGCTGGCAGTAGGACCTCTCTGACCTACGGACAATAGAAGATAACATGCTATAATTATACTATCAGTTACTGTTCTGTACGGTTCCTTGTCACAACTCGGGCAGTGGTGAAGGGGAGAAGACATTGTGTTCTCAGTGGGGACCCCTGGTGGGTGGGAAGTAATGCCTCTGGGATATCTACTGTATTACCACAGGGGGACTTTTGTTATATGTAAAGGCACTGGGGAAGGGGGGGGGGGTGATACCCCTTTACACACACACATACATATATATATATATATATATATATATATATTTTTTTTTTTAAATGTTATGAACGCAATTATATTTAAATCAGAAACAAATAGTCAACAATATGTTAATGTCATGTTTGGAAATAGAATAACTAAGGGCCTCATTTACTAACAAGTTTTTTCACCAAAATGAGTGATAAATGTCACTGTGTATGATAAATGTGCTCCAGCCAATCAGCTCCCAACTGTCAACTGTTAGAAAAATGACAGTTGGGAGCTGATTGGCTGGAGCACCATTTATCATACACAGTGACAGTTGGGAGCTGATTGGCTGGAGCACCATTTATCATACACAGTGACAGTTGGGAGCTGATTGGCTGGAGCACCATTTATCATACACAGTGACAGTTGGGAGCTGATTGGCTGGAGCACCATTTATCATACACAGTGACAGTTGGGAGCTGATTGGCTGGAGCACCATTTATCATACACAGTGACAGTTGGGAGCTGATTGGCTGGAGCACCATTTATCATACACAGTGACAGTTGGGAGCTGATTGGCTGGAGCACCATTTATCATACACAGTGACAGTTGGGAGCTGATTGGCTGGAGCACCATTTATCATACACAGTGACAGTTGGGAGCTGATTGGCTGGAGTACCACTTATCATACACAGTGACAGTTGGGAGCTGATTGGCTGGAGCACCATTTATCATACACAGTGACAGTTGGGAGTTGATTGGCTGGAGCACCATTTATCATACACAGTGACAGTTGGGAGCTGATTGGCTGGAGCACCATTTATCATACACAGTGACAGTTGGGAGCTGATTGGCTGGAGTACCACTTATCATACACAGTGACAGTTGGGAGCTGATTGGCTGGAGCACCATTTATCATACACAGTGACAGTTGGGAGCTGATTGGCTGGAGCACCATTTATCATACACAGTGACATTTATCACTCGTTAGTAAATCGGGGCCTAAGTGGCTGCTGCTGAGACTGAGCAGGCAGAGCAGGAGGAAGGGCGCAGGATTTGTGACTCTGGAGAGAAGATGGTCACTTGGCGCGGTATCTGTAACTCCATCGCTGCTAAGGACGAGTGGGGCTCATCACCTGCATATACCTTACTACGGCACATAATGAGTCTCACTCATCATCAGCAGCAACGTGACCAAAGGGAAATGTCCTTCTCCCACTGCCACTAATCACCAGTGGGGAGTGTGAGGTAGTTGTGGGGCCACCTCAGAGGTTACTATGATGTCTGTCATTATAACGCATCATATATAAGATGACCCAATAATCCAGGACACTTATTACTTACACAGGGTCTGTGGCTGATTAGAACCAGGTGAAATGCTGACGTGAATGTAGCCAGCCACAGATTATACACATCTGGGCATTAGATGGGTAATAGATAATATATAGGGGGAATACATGGGCACTGAGATGTATGATAGGGAAGGGCTTGGAGTGGATATACCCATGTTATCCTGCACTTGGCGGATGACAGCTACATTGCTGCGCTGTACTGTAATACCATATGCTGTGCCCTGTGACATAATGTGCCTCTATACACTGCTCTGTCACATCATACACAATATGGCTTCTCTATATTCCGCTACTGAGCACTTGTCATTGTTTTTGCACTTTTAGGTGGATACTGAAGGTACTTAAAAATAAAAAGGAGGAGCAGGAGCTGGAGGAGGAGCAGGAGCTGGAGGAGGTGGTGGTGGTGAAGCCAGGTAATATGAGCTCATTTACTATGTAATAAGTACTGACCACAGATAGAACCAACTCCGGTGTCAGCTGTTTAGATGAAGCTCAGAATGGGAAACCCTTTAGGGGACTATTCATCATCACTTAATTTTCACAAAAGCAGGTGAAAAAAGCACATTTTCACCTGCAATTGTGAAAATTAAATATTCGGGCCATTCATTAAGAAGGTGAAGCAGGAGATATCACAGATATACACCCCATACACTAGTATCACAGATATCTCCTACTTACCTTCCTCTGACGGAATGGCCCGCTGTCCCCATACACTAGTATCACAGATATCTCCTACTTACCTTCCATTTTCGGAATGGCCCGCTGTCCCCATACACTAGTATCACAGATATCTCCTACTTACCTTCTGTTTGCGGAATGACCCGCTGTCCCCATACACTGGTATCACAGATATCTCCTACTTACCTTCCATTTTCGGAATGGCCCGCTGTCCCCATACACTAGTATCACAGATATCTCCTACTTACCTTCCGTTTTCGGAATGGCCCGCTGTCCCCATACACTAGTACCACAGATATCTCCTACTTACCTTCCATTTTCGGAATAGCCCGCTGTCCCCATACACTAGTACCACAGATATCTCCTACTTACCTTCCGTTTTCGGAATGGCCCGCTGTCCCCATACACTAGTATCACAGATATCTCCTACTTACCTTCCGTTTTCGGAATGGCCCGCTGTCCCCATACACTAGTATCACAGATATCTTCTACTTACCTTCCATTTTCGGAATGGCCCGCTGTCCCTATACACTAGTACCACAGATATCTCCTACTTACCTTCCGTTTTCGGAATGGCCCGCTGTCCCCATACACTAGTATGGGGAAAGAATTCACCAAGCTCTGAAAATATTATATTTTCGGAGCTTGACTGCGGGAGCATTCGCGAATACCCCCGCTTGTAGATCGCAACCCGCTCTTCCCTTTGGCAAGAGGGTCCGGGTTGCAAAAAGGGATCCTTTTGGATCCCTCCGCCCCTGTCCGGCTCCTTCTGCCAGACGTCGGGGCTCTAGTGCGCATGCGTGACCTGTAGGTCACGCATGCGCACCGCAGTCACAACTCCGAGAGGAGCAGTGAAGCCGCTCGCGGTCAGCTGATTTCACATCAGCTGCCACCGCGCCAGAGCAATACTGAATTGCTCCGGTGGCAGCAGCGAATTAGAATGTTAATTATTGGGGTCCGTTCGGACCCTGATAATTAACATAATGAATAGGCCCCTTAGTGTTATAATGTTGCTATTGTTTCGGACATCTCCCCCTATGTTCCTAGGATAAGGCTGGTGTCCTAGTAATGGGCAGTCCTAGTAATGGGCAGATCTCTTCTCATTGTGCCGGGAAAACATTATATACACAGCTAGGATTGTCCTAATCCAGTAAGTGCTGCACATTTCTGCTCCTTGAAAATGCCGCCATCTTTTTCTGCAAAGACGTGATGTGGAGCACAAATGACAATTCTGCACTGCTGCTTTCCCTGTTTATGCACTGTAATCATAGGAAGGCGGCCACTGTGTGCTATACACACTCCATCCAGGCTATCATCTTACTAGGAACCATAGTCACATGACTGATAATGCAGGCTATCATCTTACTAGGAACCATAGTCACATGACTGATAATGCAGCATATCATCTTACTAGGAACCATAGTCACATGACTGATAATGCAGCCTATCATATTACTAGGAACCATAGTCACATGACTGATAATGCAGGCTATCATCTTACTAGGAACCATATCCCGACCTCCCCCCTGAAAAAAACGGAAACCCCCGTAGCGGGGGGCCCGGTGACGCGATTCACGCAGAAAATAACACTTCACAATGCTGAAAATAACAGCATTGTGAAGAGGGGGTGGAGTCACGATGACGTGGTCGTGCGTCCCCGCCCCCAGTGTGCCACCAAATGGCCGCCCCCACCCCCGGCTCCGCCCCCAAAGGCCGGACCCACCCCCTGCTATTAACCGACAATCAGCTCCCTCCCGGAAGGCTGGAGCTGATTGTCGGCAAGTATGCCATAGTCACATGACTGATAATGCAGGCTATCATCTTACTAGGAACCATAGACACATGACTGTTAATGCAGCCTATCATCTTAGTAGGAACCATAGTCACAGGACTGATAATGCAGCCTATCATCTTACTAGGAACCATAGTCACATGACTGATAATGCAGCCTATCATCTTACTAGGAACCATAGTCACATGACTGATAATGCAGGCTATCATCTTACTAGGAACCATAGTCACATGACTGATAATGCAGCCTATCATCTTACTAGGAACCATAGTCACATGATTGATTATGCAGCCTATCATCTTACTAGGAACCATAGCAGGCTTGCCTACCATCCCGATTTGGCTGGGAGCCTCCCAAATTTCGGGTGCCGCTCCCGGCCCCCCGGAAAGGTAGGCAAGCCTCCCGGCAGCTTGCGACCCTCCCGACCTCCCCCCTGAAAAAACGGAAACCCCCGCAGCGGGGGGCCCGGTGACGCGATTCGCGCAGAATCGCGTCATCGTGGCCCTGCCCCCTGCTTCACAATGCTAAAAATAACAGCATTGTGAAGAGGAGGCGGAGTCACGATGACGCGGTCGTGCGTCCCCGCCCCCAGTGTGCCACCAAATGGCCGCCCCTACCCCCGGCTCCGCCCCCAGTGGCCGGCCCCACCCCCTATTAGCCGACAATCAGCTCCCTCCCGGAAGGATGGAGCTGATTGTTGGCAAGTATGCCCTAGTCACATGACTGATAATGCAGGCTATCATCTTACTAGGAACCATAGACACATGACTGATAATGCAGGCTATCATCTTACTAGGAACCATAGTCACATGACTGATAATGCAGCCTATCATCTTACTAGGAACCATAGTCACATGACTGATAATGCAGGCTATCAGGTCACCAGGGGCAGCATTTATAGACTTGCCATGATATCCGGGACACGTATGACTTATACAGGCTGAATAAAACCAGGTGAAATGCAGAATTTAGCCAGCCACAGAACCTGTGTAACTCATATGTGTCCTGAATGAAAGCAATATTATGGCATATCCAGGATCTGTATCCTATTCATTCCAAGTGACCTCATTTATACTTCTATTGTGTAATATTTCTGTGTATTGTAGCCAAGCCCGCCAAGAGCCGTGGCGGGCCCCAGTAATAGGGGGCGTGGCTTAATCGCGGGAGGCGTGGCCACGCCCCCTTGCCGAGGGAAAAAAGAAAAAGAAAAGATTTGCTGGGGAGGGGGGGGGGGGCGCTCTGAGCCCCCTCAGCCCGGCGCAAAGCCAGGGGGGGCACGATCAGTGTGATCGCTCCCCCCGCACAGGCTTAGGAGACTGCTGTGGCTGCTACTCAGCAGCCACGAGCAGTCTCCAACTGCAGCTCAGCACACGCTGTGTGCTGGGCTGCTGTGAGGGGGGGTGGAGCGGCGCCGGACCCGGGCCCCCACCGGGGTCTCCTCAGGAAGCCCGGGCCGGGGTGATCTGTACCCGCTCCCCCCCCTTCTCGGCGCCCCTGATTGTAGCATTGCATTACTGTGTAGATTACATGTTATATGGTGCTACAATGCAATGGAATGGACATAGTGTTAACTCTAGCTCCGGCGGCAGGCAGGGCGCCGGAGCTAAAGAGGGCAACCGTATGCGTGCGCCGAAGACGGGGGTGTGGTCATGAAAAGGGGGCGTGTCTATAAGATGCGTCCCCTTTTCGTCATACTTGGGGGCGTGCCCGGCGCTTACGGATATGCCAGGCAGCCCCCAAGCGCAGCAGAAAGGGAGAATAGTTGCCGGGCGCATGCGCCCGGCGTCTATTCTCCGGCGGTGACCGGGATACCGCATGTTTCTCCATCCGCGGGACACTGCATCCCGCGGGTGAGAACGGCATCCGCAGGCTGTGAGGGCAGGGCGTTTTTTGCCCTCCTCCTGGAGGACAGGGTGCTTTTTGCCCTCCAGAAGGAGGGCAGGGCGCCGTGCCCCGCTAAAGCAGCCTAGCAGGAACGCTAGGACATTGCCCTATATAAATTAGTGTCAATTCTCACTACTTGTGTGAGAAGATACTGTATGAGCGTATGTCTGACCTCTGTGATATGTAGAGATAGAGAATTACTGTGACTTATTCTCTGTGCGGTTACCTTTGCAGGTGAGGAGACCACCACCACCGTCACCACCGAGACCACCAACACCGTCACAGAGACCACCACCATGACCACACCTGATGACACCACGTATGTAATACTTCCTCTATTCTCAGTCTGAGTGACCCAGGCAGAAAATTAATGTAACGTCCCCAACAATGAAGAACTTGCCAGATTTGTTGTGTCTAAAGTTGTTTCCCTTTGCCAAGGTTTAGGCATGGGGGCCCTGCCCTGCTATATACGCCATGGTAAAACTGTTGCAGGGCATGCTGGGATGTGTAGTTGAACAGCAGCTGGGCGGCCTCTTATTCCCTCCCCTGCTATAGAGTTTGTTTTCCCCAATATATGGCCCCTTATCACTGACCTTGGTGCCTCCCAGACCAACACTGGGTCATCCCAATGCTTTACATTGTGCCCAAGGTTTTCTGCCCATTTTCCTTGCAGATTTGTATTGAAGACGTGTTACATTATAGACACTTATTCGCCAAAGGGCCCCGATGTTACTGCTATGGCGATGTACCCCAGGGAATGGTCATGTTATAACCCCGTCACCAATTTTATCTTTGCAGATTTGTCAGATTGGCTTTTATATATAAGCTTAAGATAACCGGCGTGGAGACGGAGGTGAGTGTTTCTAAAGAACTGCCGGCCTGATTCAGCTTTGGAAATAGAGTGAGATTTAGCACTTAACTGATCATCTTGGTGAAACCATGTTAGATTGCAGGTGGGGCAGCTTTAAAATGTGCAGAGAGATTTAGATTTGAGAGGAAAGTGTCCAAACTGACATCTGAAGAGCAGTGTAATAATAAAGCTGTGCATTATTTGTGTGCTACATGCAAAAGCAGCCAGTATTTACACTACATGCAAAATACTGTATGTATTTACACCCCTTGCATTGCAACATGGTTTTTCCAAGTACACAGTTAAGTGCTAATTCTCACTCTATTCCCAAAGTGAATCAGACCACATTGTAATATCTGGAAACAAATACAGGGCCTAATTGCTGGGGTACTACAGGGGGATTTGTCTAAATTAGGGTTGTCCACTGTATTTAGGTCCCCACCAAGAATTTGGGTATGAGTGTACCTGACCTCATGTATGACTGGGAGACCTTGCTTGGATACAAAGCCTCCCATGTATCACGTGGTAACATGTAGCTGAGTAGTGACACAAAGCTGACAGACGAGAGAGCTGAGATCACATGATGCTTACACCATCTCCCCTGTCAGGGAGCAAACATTAATAATAATAATATACACAATATGGAAGAGACATCTCCTCCCTTACATTCTATTACAGATGAACCTACTCTGGGTCGTGGCTTGGACACCGACCACTTATACACCCGTCCTGACCGTATTAATCCCTTTACCCAGGAAGGTTCTACTGCGGAAAAGGCTCTCTCCAAATCCTCCATTGTGGGAAATGGATAAGAGCGAGTTACTCACAATAACATACTGTGACAGACGTACATCACTACTCGCTATCGAGGACGGTGCTACTAGATGTCATTACAGATGGTGCCTATATGGTGACCACCTACCCACTGCCACCTCTGAGCAAATGATACCCGTTATTATACATACCTCCTGGGGGTATAATTACTGATGTGCAGGTTATTAGAAATGGAGATGTTACCCATAGCAGCCAATCAGATTCTACTTAATAGCTAGAGTCTGATTGGTTGCTATGGGCAACATCTCCACTTCTAAACCCTGCACTTTAGTAACTATACTCTGGTGTCTATTACACAATCTCACCTGATGCCTATATCACATTATGTACATTAAGGTGTAACACACTTGGTTTTTTACGCACGCAATCGGCCCATTGTTGCCATCTGCGCACGTGTACGCATCACAGTGCGCAAACTAGCCATTGTCATCGGGCTGCAGAGACTACGCACACCCATCGCACAGTGACTGACAGGAAGTTCTGTTTGAGGATGGTGACGGAGAGAGGGGAGGTGGTCAGAGAAACTGAGGCGTGTCAGGGCGTTGAACGCCGTTGTAAGGGCGTGCATAAATTAGCCACTGCGGTGCCGTATGCAGCTTGTGTACTCAGAGTGTGACGAAGTTAGCGCAATTCCCGAGTAAGGTCAGAGCTGTGTAAGTGTGTGTGAGGTTGCGATGGTACTCACTGTTACTGGTGGTGTTGCAGTCTTGCAAAGTATTAGGGATGTGTGTAAGTGTGTGTGAGGCTGCGATGGTACTCACTGTTACTGGTGGTGTCGCAGTCTTGCTAAGTATTAGGATGTGTGTAAGGTAAGGTGGGTGTCTCTGTGTAGTGCTGTGACGGAATAACAATGGCAATGGATTAGCATATGATCGCAGTGAGACTGCATGTGTAATCGCTATTACATTGGCAGTTGCAATCTGTACTGAATCAGTCCCAGTGTTAGTTATAGCTTACAGCTTGCTATACTGTAAGTCACCTGACCAATATTACTATGCAAGACACAGATTCCTGTCTTACTGTTTTATGTCTGTATTATACTGTATTGTGTACTATTACATACTACAGTGCACATTACTGTATACCTGCATATTGTGTATTGGGGATTTTACTCACAGCCCCTCTATTGCTGTATACACACTGGCCAATATATTGTGCATTCACCTGATCAGCCACTATAACGTGGGCACGTCGGCGGGTGTGTACCAGTGATATGACTGTGACCGACGTCATTTATAGACATATAGCAATGGCTGTACAGCACAGACAATATACCTGCACATATCATCGTGCTCTGTGTACTTGTGGTCAGCTGACCCCGGGGGCAGAATTATGGGAGACAATGCAGACGTCCGGTGCCCCCCTCACTCACATTTGTCCCACTCCTCCCTGGCATGCGTATATTCTGTGTGCAACTGCGGGTATATCTGCTTCCGAAATGCTACATTACAGTGTCAGCGGCTGTTACGGGTGGGGGGGCGCCAAATTATAACTTGCCTCCTGGCATCTGGGTTGAACTTACACCACTGACTTATCCCCAATACACCTTTCTGCCGAGGCCACATAGCAACTGGGCGGGTACTAGTGTGCACTGTCCGTGCTGTTAGGTGGTCCTGAGCTGTGCAATCCTCTGCAAGATGTGTGAGGGAGGGAGGCCCCTTAATTATGTAATAATGTAATGTAATGAGAATGCACCTGGTTATAGTACAATTCCATTTATTGTCAGCAGATGTACTGTTACACACCAGTCATATAGAGACAGCTATAGAAACAATTCCAAACTACAATGTACTGGTTGATAACTCACATAATGCCCCAACGCGTTTCATCTCATCCAGGGTCTTTTTCAGGGGCTACTGCCATGTTACAGCCACTTATAGACAACAAATCTATCATGTAGTAGACGTGGGAAATACTAACATTGTTTTCTTATCTGTCTTATTCCCATAGATCATGAGGATGAAGCAAATCTTTCCCTCATAAATGATACCCTCTCCCCATCCCCAACCTCATCCTGACCCCCAACCACACCCCATCCCCACCCTCATCCTGACCCCCAACCATACCCCATCCCCACCCTCATCCTGACCCCCAACCACACCCCATCCCCACCCTCATCCTGTCCCCCAACCACACCCCATCCCCACCCTCATCCTGTCCCCCAACCACACTCCATCTCCCACCCTCACCCATAACAGCCCCACCCCTAACAAGCCCACTTCCAATCCCCTTCCCTCATACATATAAGATAATGGGTGGAGTGATTACCAGAGGCTGCATGAGGGGAAGGTGCACGTAATTCCTGTGGCTCGGGCTTTGTGAGCCTGAGTCACAGGAAATAGAAGCACAGTCTCCTCCTGTAGCCTCTGGTAATTCCTTCACCCTTTATCTTAAATGTATGAGGCAACTACCTCCCTTTCCTTCTCCCTCCTCCATCCCAAAATATCCTCCCCACCCATCACCTTGCCTCCCACCCCCCTACTACATCCTCCCAACTTCCCACCCCTCTACCACATCCGCCCCATCTCCCACTTCCTCTCACACCCCCTACAACTTCCTTCCCATCTCCCACCCCCTCCCCCTTACCATCACCTTTTGTGTGTTCCCTCGTCTGTCTCCTTCCCATAGATGTTGATCAACATCTACAGGCACCATCACCTCCAATGATGGTGTCTCCAAGCATCTCACCACCCCAATCCTGAGTCCCCAACATCTCAGGTGTGAAAGACAGCTGGCATGGAGAGAATGGCAGCCTCACACAGGCAGGAATTAGTGTGAGCACACAGCCAGCTGAAGGGGTGCGCACACAGCCGGATGAAGCTTATTACACCCACCCAACCACCTCTTCACCTGGTAGGTGCATCTACGAGTCACAACCTACAATGCTGACAGATATATGTGCCATACGCAGGCCATTGCCAGGCACACCCCTCTACCCGTTCACCAGAGAAGGTCCTTCCCAGCTCTGCACTCCATCAGTCGTGACATCCACACAGCAGGGCAAGGACAGCTGTATTCAGGCAGCTCAGGTGAGAATAACATCTGGCATGGAGAGAATGGCAGCCTCACACGGGCACTGAATCAGCGTGAGCACACAGACAGATGGAGGGGTCCACACAAGCCTCCCACACCCACCCAACAACCTGTTCACCTGGTATGTGCTTCTCTGAGTCCTGGCCTCCAATGCTGGTGGAATGTGTGCGTGCCCAGGACATTTGAGTACATGCCCCTCTATAGCTCTGCACTCTGCCACCAGTGACATCCACACAGTAGGGACAGGGAAAGCTGTATACAGGCACCTCAGGTTAGAATAACAGCTGGCATGGAGAGAAGGGCAGCTGGCCAGGTGAGAAAGACGTCAGGCCGGGAGAGAGAGCGGCGTCAGGCCGGGAGAGAGAGCGGCGTCAGGCCGGGAGAGAGAGCGGCGTCAGGCCGGGAGAGAGAGCGGCGTCAGGCCGGGAGAGAGAGCGGCGTCAGGCCGGGAGAGAGAGCGGCGTCAGGCCGGGAGAGAGAGCGGCGTCAGGCCGGGAGAGAGAGCGGCGTCAAGCCGGGAGAGAGAGCGGCGTCAAGCCGGGAGAGAGAGCGGCGTCAAGCCGGGAGAGAGAGCGGCGTCAGGCCGGGAGAGAGAGCGGCGTCAGGCCGGGAGAGAGAGCGGCGTCAGGCCGGGAGAGAGAGCGGCGTCAGGCCGGGAGAGAGAGCGGCTTCAGGCCGGGAGAGAGAGCGGCTTCAGGCCGGGAGAGAGAGCGGCTTCAGGCCGGGAGAGAGAGCGGCTTCAGGCCGGGAGAGAGAGCGGCTTCAGGCCGGGAGAGAGAGCGGAATCAGGCCAGGAAAGAGAGCGGAATCAGGCCAGGAAAGAGAGCGGAATCAGGCCAGGAAAGAGCGGCATCAGGCTGGGAGAACTTGGTAACTGACTGCTGGAAAAAAAAAAATGGTCAATGAAAGTTCTGGACTAATCGGCCTCTGTGCTCCACGTGGAAAAATACTTATATATAGACAAAGAATAAAACCTCACATTTTAATTTCTAATGAAATAAAATATATACTGTATATATGTGTGTTTCCATTCCTGCCTGAGCTATTAATCCTGCATGTTACACGTGTTCAGTGGCGCCAGAACATTTTTAGGCTGCGGGTCCAAGATATAATTTAATGTTGCTGCCCCTAAATTGCTGATTGTCGCCCATTCAGGTGCAGCTGGAGTAACCTACAGACAAAACATTGCGGTGCAGCTGCAGAAGTCACATCTCACTCTATATATACACATCATACAGGCAGCAGCATGGGGGGAGCTGAGCTGCCGGGCACCAGGTGTGGGTGCAGTATCAGACCTCCACACATGTACTGTCACACTGAGCCTGGCACTGATATAGTGTGCTGCATCACCTTTATCCCCCAATCAGTGTCACATCACTGTATATACACCATACAGGCAGCAGCATGGGGGGAGCTGAGCTGACGGGCACCAGGTGTGGGTGCAGTATCAGACCCCCACACATGTACTGTCACACTGAGCGTGGCACTGATATAGTGTGCTGCATCACCTCTATCCCCCAATCAGTGTCACATCACTGTATATACACCATACAGGCAGCAACATGGGGGGAGCTGAGCTGCCGGGCACCAGGTGTGGATGCAGTATCAGACCCCCACACATGTACTGTCACACTGAGCCTGGCACTGATATAGTGTGCTGCATCACCTCTATCCCCCAATCAGTGTCACATCACTGTATATACACCATACAGGCAACAGCATGGGGGGAGAGCTGATCTGCCGGGCACCAGGTGTGGGTGCAGTATCAGACCCCCACACATGTACTGTCACACTGAGCCTGGCACTGATATAGTGTGCTGCATCACCTCTATCCCCAATCAGTGTCACATCACTGTATATACACCATACTGGCAGCAGCATGGGGGGGTTGCTGAGCTGCCGGGCACCAGGTGTGGGTACAGTATCAGACCCCCACACATGTACTGTCACACTGAGCCTGGCACTGATATAGTGTGCTGCATCACCTCTATCCCCCAATCAGTGTCACATCACTGTATATACAGCATACAGGCAGCAGCATGGGGGGGGCTGAGCTGCCGGGCACCAGGTGTGGGTGCAGTATCAGACCCCCACACATGTACTGTCACACTGACCCTGGCACTGATATAGTGTGCTGCATCACCTCTATCCCCCAATCAGTGTCACATCACTGTATATACAGCATACAGGCAGCAGCATGGGGGGGGCTGAGCTGCCGGGCACCAGGTGTGGGTACAGTATCAGACCCCCACACATGTACTGTCACACTGAGCCTGGCACTGATATAGTGTGCTGCATCACCTCTATCCCCAATCAGTGTCACATCACTGTATATACACCATGCAGGCAGCAGCATGGGGGGGAGCTGATCTGCCGGGCACCAGGTGTGGGTGCAGTATCAGACCCCCACACATGTACTGTCACACTGAGCCTGGCACTGATATAGTGTGCTGCATCACCTCTATCCCCAATCAGTGTCACATCACTGTATATACACCATACAGGCAGCAGCATGGGGGGAGAGCTGATCTGCCGGGCACCAGGTGTGGGTGCAGTATCAGACCCCCACACATGTACTGTCACACTGAGCCTGGCACTGATATAGTGTGTTGCATCACCTCTATCCCCAATCAGTGTCACATCACTGTATATACACCATACAGGCAGCAACATGGGGGGAGCTGAGCTGCCGGGCACCAGGTGTGGGTGCAGTATCAGACCCCCACACATGTACTGTCACACTGAGCCTGGCACTGATATAGTGTGCTGCATCACCTCTATCCCCCAATCAGTGTCACATCACTGTATATACACCATAGAGGCAGCAGCATGGGGGGGGTTGCTGAGCTGCCGGGCACCAGGTGTGGGTACAGTATCAGACCCCCACACATGTACTGTCACACTGAGCCTGGCACTGATATAGTGTGCTGCATCACCTCTATCCCCCAATCAGTGTCACATCACTGTATATACACCATACAGGCAGCAGCATGGGGGGAGCTGAGCTGCCGGGCACCAGGTGTGGGTGCAGTATCAGACCCCCACACATGAACTGTCACACTGAGCCTGGCACTGATAAAGTGTGCTGCATCACCTCTATCCCCCAATCAGTGTCACATCACTGTATATACACCATACAGGCAGCACCATGGGGGGAGCTGAGCTGCCGGGCACCAGGTGTGGATGCAGTATCAGACCCCCACACATGTACTGTCACACTGAGCCTGGCACTGATGCATCACCTCTATCCCCCAATCAGTGTCACATCACTGTATTAACACCATACAGGCAGCAGCATGGGGGGGAAACGAGCTGTCGGAGACCAGGTGTGGGTGCAATATCAGACCCCCACACATGTACTGTCACACTGAGCCTGGCACTGATATAGTGTGCTGCATCACCTCTATCCCCCAATCAGTGTCACATCACTGTATATACACCATACAGGCAGCAGCATGGGGGGAGCTGAGCTGCCGGGCAATAGGTGTGGGTGCAGTATCAGACCCCCACACATGTACTGTCACACTGAGGAGGAGGGGGGAAGGGATGGTTTAAAAAGCAGGGTTTTTTTTTTTTTTTTACCATTAATGGGGTGTATTATTATTATTCTTATGAATTATGACACCTTGGCGTCTATTGCCTATAGGGGGTGGGCACTTATTAATAATGGGGGCCTATGGACATGGAGGGATGGGTGGAGTGGCAGCAAAAAACTCCCTTAGAAATATATATTATAAATAATTTTAAAACTTTATTAATGAAAAATAAAAAAAAACGACCATTTCTAAGCGGTTTTCTGGGAAGTAAATAGTCATTTAAGTGATTAAAGATGGAATTGGTCTAAATTCCCTCTTTATTAGGTGATTCTGAATCAACCGCACAACTCACGGCGGACGCAGCGGAGGGAAAGTTTTCTACTGTGTATATAATGGGGTGTCATACATAAATGTTACCCAGGTAATACCCATCACTATCACTGTAGCTGGCATGCTGGACATGGCATTTCAGCAGCTGCCAGTGGGACATGGGCGCATCTGATACGATTGTCATCAATGCACGGATTCCTTATTGCTAAGCTTAATCCACAGCACTCAGCCATCTGGGATGCCCTTGGTATGTGACCACACCAGCTACATAAAAATACATCATACAAACTCAGTACTTACTTTACAAACTGTAATTCCTTTGAATAATACTTTCCAAATATAAGACAAACTTTCAGGGGTATTCAATTTGGAGAGAAAATTTCGGAATCGGCGATAAATTAAATTATGACGTCATTTTCGCCGATTTCAATTATCCCCATATTCAATTTCAAAGACTTTTCGCAGGTTCGAAAAGTCTTTGAAAAAAAACGGGGATAACTTTTCACCACTGAATAGGTGGTGAAAAAAAGTGCAGAATTGGGGTTTAGGGGTGCAGGCTTAAAAGAAAATAGCCTGAACCCCTGGGGATGACATTTAGGAAATAACTGTCAAAAAAAGTTAAAAAAAATAAAAAAAAAATAGGGACACTCCAAAAAATGTAAAAATTTGGGGTGAAAAAAAAAAAAATGAAAAAAAAGTGTTTAAAAATAGGGAAATAGGGGGGCGTGGCTTGACAAGCAAGTGAGGCAGACGTGCTGGGCCGGAGCTCCCGCTAAAAACCCCCTATTTTAGCGATACCTGCCGCTAATACAGCCCACCTGTACAAAGCTCCTTATCCCAACTTACCGGCATCACGTCTGGCGGTTGTGCCGCGGAATCGGGGGGTACTAGGTATCCCCGCGGATTGCAGCCTTCCCGCCCCACCCGAGCCGGGGACTCGATTTAGGCCCGCAAGCCGACGGAGGCGTCTCTGAATCGGGACGTTTCTCCGCCCCGCGGGTGCATGTGCAGCTGCTCTCTCCCGCTGGCCTTACCTGGTTGCCTGCTCCTGCTGCCCAGCGATCATCTCTCCTGGTGAGGTGAGACCTCCGGCTGCTACTCCTGAGGCGGCCATTGCTCCAGCGGCTTCCCTACTACCAGCGGCATCTGGGCGGTCGGCTGGTCCACTCCCAGGGGCCTCTGCTTGGAGTACACTCTCTGCAGCCTGCTGAGTTCCTCCTCTTCTCCCTGGCTGGCAGTGGTGAGCACTTCGGGACACTGCTTCATTCAGCATTTATTTTTTTTTATTTTTTCTCTCATTATCTGCCTCATAATAACAATGTATGGTATCTACACCAATACTGCTTGCTAACACATTTGAACCCTATTACCTAACACTCCTATCTGATAAGCCTGATCATCATATTAAACAAGCAATATCTGCATTTTATTCCCCTTATTACAATATTTTATATCAGGTGGTTTATAGTGTTGAAAGTAATTACTTTTACTTTCTGGGCTTTGGTTCCCTCTAGTGGTTGCTTGACATAGTTCTCTATATTAAAGTGTGTTGCTTTAGCAATCATTCTTTCCTTAAGAAACCATAATCACACATTTTACTGGTAAGCTAATATTGGCTGTCCTTCCGATACCACGGCCAATCCTCATATAATTGTATTTCTTTGATATTTTACCGCCTACTTAATGGCCCCTAGTTACCTGGCCTTTAACCCTCTGGGAGTCAATTAACTGGCCCCTATATTTTATCTTACCTTCTTGTTTATCTTATACCATTGGTGATTCTTTCTTTCAACCATGAGTAAAACCAACGCAAGAACCAAGAAATCAGTGGGTGGTGACATTGCTCAACATTTCTCAAGAAACGACAAAATGTCTCAATCTCAAAATCCCCCCTCTCCGTCACTACCACCCTCAGAAAAGGACGGCCCTTCCTCTCCTGCCCCTTCCACTAAGGAAGACATACTAGCCCTGCGGTCATTGATTACTGACTTTAAGGAATCCCTGGAGACTAAACTCGACAAAGTCGTCACATCTATCAGGTCCGATATCTCCTCCCTAGCCTCTAGGACAACTAAACTGGAATCCCGTCAGGACATTCTCCACAAAGCTCAGACGGATACCCATAGAGATCTAGATCATATCGCTCAGGAACTCTCTGATCTCCGCACGAAAATTGAAGATCTCGAAAATCGAGAGAGAAGAAATAACCTTCGAATTCGCAATGTTCCTGAATCCATTACACCGGACTCTTTAGAACCCTATTTACACAGATTGTTTTCCTTTCTTCTCCCTGACATGGGGTCTCGTCAACTGCCATTGGAACGGGCACATCGGGCTCTTCGGCCTAAACCTCGGGATGGTGATACCCCCAGAGATGTCATCATAAGATTCCTTAGCTTCAAAGACAGAGAAGCAGTCCTAGCTCCGACCCGGGGCAAGCCTCATATTCTTTACGAAAACACTAAGCTTCAATTTTATCAGGACCTAGCTCCCACGACGATTATTAAACAAAGAGAACTTCGGGATTTGACAGAGGCCCTACGCGATCGTGGAATATGTTACAGATGGGCGTTTCCATTCAAGCTTATAGTTGATCTTCATGGCAAAACTATCGTTATACGGGACCCTAGAGAGGGGAGAGACCTCCTGACGCACTTAGAAGAATCAGGTCCCCCTGCCCACTCCTCTAGAGATAACCCTTGAATCTACCCACTCTTTATTGATAGAGTCCTTCTACCCACCCCAAGTGCCTTGTTACTTTTACTAAAGAAAATACAATACCACCTGTTATTGATTATTCCTCACAGGTTTTATTCATAGTATTGTACTACTACAGACATTGTATATTTGTCATATTTTTCCTATATATGTTTAATGTTGACATCACTCATGGAATTTATATATTTCACTGTTTCATGTTTGTAATCTGACAAGTAAGATGTAAACTTGGAATACAAATTAATACCTATCCTTAGGTAATACACCACTTGCTTATCTCCATTTTATGTTTCATTTATTAGGTTTATTCAATATCACTAATTGCAAGTACTGTGCTATGTCTTGTGTTGATAAATTAATTTCAACTAGCATTATTTTTATTCTTAAAATGTGTATTTTTCTACTATTATAGGCCTTGCAATGTTTAAAATGTTAGCACACACCCAGAGGGTTTAAGACCTATTTTGCTCTATCTAGTTCTGAATTGTATTTTTTTTTTCTTTTTCTGTTGTTGTTGTTTTTTTTTTTTTTTTTTTTAAGCTGTATCTTGGATATATTTGATACACAACAACTTAACTATATATTTTTCCTTTTTTTTACTACTTTTCTCGTTTAACTATAAATACTATTTTCTATTTTCCCAGAGGTTAAGCAGACAAAGTCCTGTTTATCTCATTGGACTCTTTAGTCCTAATCTCTGTATGTGTTAACCTACGCTGGTTTCGTGGATTCCGCATTCAGACTCCATTCATATTTTCCCTTTTCCTGATCTTTCCTTCCCTTTTTTCTTCCTTCTTTTTCTCTTTTTTCTTTTCTCTCTCTTTTTCTTCTCCTCTTGAGCGAGTCGGGATTTTAGAGTTTTTTTTTTATTTTTATTTTTTTTATTTGTTTTCTTCTTTCCTTTCTTTTCTTTTTCCTCTTCTTCCTCGTTTACTGTTTATTTTTATCCTATTCCCTTTTTATTTGGTTCATTGAATTTGTCAAGATGCCCTTCACTGTCGTTTCTATGAATGTTAAGGGTCTTAATTCCCCTCAAAAACGCTCATTGCTTTTCCGCACTGTTCGTGGCCTTAAAGCCGGAAATGTACTACTACAAGAAACCCATTTCCGCGCTCCCTGCCATCCAACTCTTCGATCTAAGAACTTCTCCACTGTGTTATATTCTTCAAGCTCAAGCAAACATAATGGTGTTGCCATTCTAATTAATAATAAACTTCCTTTCACTCAACACTCTGTTTTCACAGACTCGGACGGTAGATTAATTATTCTAACTGGAAAACTGGGGCACTTAGAGGTGACAATAGCTAATGTTTATGCTCCCAACACGGATCACATCTCGTTTTTTAACTCCTTTTTTTCGGTCTTAAATAAACGTAGAGCGGGATATCTCATAGTGGGTGGAGACTTCAATACTGTTCTTAATCCAGACCTAGATAAATCACATTTTTCAAATAGTACCCATGTAAATCGGCTCGCTAAATCCCTTAATAAGCTTATTCAGAACTCAGGGCTCTTTGACGCCTGGCGGGCACTCAATCCATCTTCTCGAGACTATACCTTTTTCTCTTCCCCCCATCATACATATTCTAGGATCGATTTATTTCTCTGTTGTACTCAAGCTTCCAAACATCTCCTAGACTCAACTATAACACCTAATTCATGGTCGGACCATTCTATCCTCACAACCTCTTATGATCTTCTTGATACGCCTGCATCCAGACCATCTTGGCGATTAAATGAAACCCTCCTGAAGATCCCACAATTTCAGACTAGGATCAGATCCGCATTAGCTGACTATTTCTCTACTAATTTGGCGGAATCCCCTTGCTCACCCTTGGTTTGGGAGGCCCACAAATCCGTAATCCGTGGACACATTATTAGCTATGCCTCTTTTAGGAATAAGGAGCGTAAACTTAAACTGTCTCTTCGGACTGACGAAGTCAAACAATTAGAAACCTCCCACAAACAAAACCCATCCCCCCATATCTATAAAAAAAACTCATATCTGCCAGAAATGACCTTAATGCCATTTTATCTGAAAAAACCGAACAATCTCTCCGCTGGCTCAATCAACGCTTTTACGAAAAAAGTAATAAAGCAGACACATTATTGGCCAATAGATTAAAATCCCGGAAGGCTAGAACAGCCATACAGGCCATACAAGATAGGAATGACGTCCCTCAATATAACCCAGCTACCATAAATGGCATCTTTCAGACATACTATGATCAATTATATAATCTTGCAGATGCAACCAATGCGAATCCTAGCATTAATTCACGAACTATTGATTACCTTTCCTCCTGTGGTCTTCCTAGTATTGATGCACAAATGGCAGAAAGGTTGGGACTTCCTATTACCGAGGAAGAAACACGCCTTGCTCTTAAAACCCAAAAGCCTTCAAAGGCACCTGGCCCTGATGGCTATCCCATATCCTATTATAAAACATTTCAAGACTCCTTAGTTCCACACCTGACTAAGATGTTTAATAAAATTTTAGACGGTGAAACCTTTCACCCATCTACTACTAAAGCTACCATCACAGTTATCCCCAAACCAAATAAGGATCCTCTCATTGCTTCTAATTACCGACCCATATCACTACTTAACGCCGACTTAAAAATTTTTGCAAAAATATTAGCAACTAGGCTTAACCCCATATTACCTGACCTTATTCACCCTGATCAGGTGGGCTTTGTCCCGTCCAGGCAAGCACTTGACAATACCAGACGAACTGTGGATATTATTCACTATATTAATGCACACCAACTTCCCTCTCTTGTGCTTGCCCTGGACGTGGAGAAAGCCTTTGATAGGGTCGCCTGGCCATTTATGATGCACACACTCTCCGCCTTTGGTTTTAGAGGTAAATTCTTACAAGCCATTAAAGCCCTATATTATAACCCTACTGCTTCTGTTCTAGCTGGGGGACTGCTTTCAGACCCATTCACCATAACCAATGGAACGCGGCAAGGGTGCCCATTGACGCCTCTTATTTTTGCACTGATCATAGAACCACTTGCTAGAAGGATACGTATAAATCCCGATATTACTGGTGTGACTGTTGGGACGTCTCAATATACTCTCTCATTATTTGCGGACGATATCCTTCTTACCTTGACTAAACCACTTATCTCATTACCAAATTTGTTTCATGAACTATCTATCTATGGAGATTTATCAGGCTACAAAATTAACAATAGCAAATCGGAAGCTCTTCCTCTTCATCTCCCGAGAGATCTGAAGCAACTGCTGCAGCTGAATTTTGAATTCAATTAGAGAAAAGACTCCTTGTCATATCTTGGGGTTAATATTACCAAGACATATGATCGTTTGTATCAGGCTAACTATCCTCCACTGTTTAGGTCTATTGAACATGACTTGCTACAGTGGAAGACCTACTTTATATCATGGATTGGCCGTATAAACGCTATTAAAATGAACGTTTTACCTAAGTTGTTGTATTTGTTTCAGACGCTCCCGGTCGCAGTACCGACCAGAGTTCTTTATCAGCTTCAATCTTTATATTGTAATTTTGTCTGGAATTATAAAAAGCCTCGAATAAGAAGGGAAGTCTTGGCTAGACGATCATCGAACGGGGGACTAGGATTACCGATGCTCCTACGGTACTATAATGCCTCTCATTTGAGCCAAATGGTGGCTTGGCATGCCCCTATTTTCACTAAACGATGGGTAGATCTAGAGGGAGCTCTGGTGGGGGTGGAATCAATTTCATACTTACCCTGGTTACCACGTAAACACCGACCTAGGTCCGTACTTTCAACCCCGGCAGTAGCTTTAACACTCTCTACATGGGACACTCTTAATAAAAAATTTGCTCTTTCCAAGTACCCCTCTCTTCAGACCCCCCTGTGGCACAATCCTTCATTTACACCAGGGCTCTCAACTGCTGTGGCATCTATCTGGTCTGCAGCAGGTATCACACGCATCCGTCATATTATAGGACAATTTGCTCCACAAAACTTTGGTGATTTTCAGCAGACATACAACATCCCTGACTCCTCTCACTACCAATATCTACAACTCCGACACTTTGCTATGTCAACACTTTCTACCCCCCAGTCTCGTACACCGTCCCCAATAGAAAAACTGTGTATATACCGACCCACTGATAGGGGCACTATATCCTTTCTCTATCATTCTGTTTTGGTATTGGAGTCCCCCTCACTTTCTATACATGAACTTGCATGGGAAGCAGACCTGGGACAACCACTGGGAGACGATACTTGGGAAATAATACATCTCGCCATCTCCAAATGTTCTCTTAGTGTAGCTATCAAAGAAAACTCATATAAAGTTTTTACCAGATGGTATCTAGTCCCTGAGCGCCTTCATCAAATGTTTCCTAACACTTCTGACCTATGTTGGAGACAATGCGGCCACATTGGCACATTTTATCATACTTGGTGGACATGTCCAAAAATTACTCCATTCTGGAACATGGTCCGTACCCTTATATCATCAGTAGTTAATGTGCCTTTCTCTCTATCACCTGCCAACCTGTTACTGTGTGCTCCAGTAGACCAGGTTTCTAAAAATTCTAACAAATTGATTGTTCACATCTCATGTGCGGCCAAATATCAGATAGCACGTAACTGGAAGAATCCTGATACTCCAACTCGTCAAGAACTTTTGAATAGGATTTGGTTTATATCTAAAATGGAGTACACTACCAGTCTTTTGAATAACTCAGTGGAGAGGTTTCACTCTATTTGGTCCTCCTGGTACTCCCTCCAAGCGGTTACCCTTCCTGGCCTCACGTGAAGTATGATTCATACTTTTGACCCGATCTCATTTTTTTTTCCTTTTCTTTTCTCGGTATTATTTTGTCCCCCCGGCTCGCTTATATTTATACTTATATATTTTCAACCTTCCCCATATTCTCCCTTTTTTTCTGCTTCATCTCTTTGCCTTTTTCTTTTACTATATCACGGTTATTATATTATAGTTTCATTGCAATTTATGAGGATGTTATCTTCAATTATTATAACATGGAAGATCTTTTCTTTCTGTTGTCTATTATATTTTTTGATATGCACAATTGTTACGTATTAGAGACCAATTGTTTATCTCTATATTCTATTGTCCATCGAGATGTAATACTGTTTTATATATCTAGTCCTATAAAACTAATAAACGATTTAAAAAAAAAATAGGGAAATAGGTTCAGGGATATTCTGCAAATATGCGGCAAGTGTTTTCTAGAATAGATTATTAGCGGCAGGTGTTTTCTAGAATAGATTATTAGCGGCAGGTGTTTTCTAGAATAGATTATTAGCGGCAGGTGCATTTTTGCAGAATTTTTAAAACAACACTTTAGGGACTTAAAGATATGGTAGTACCCATTTTCATGTACCCCAAATTTGATGGAACCACTTAAAAAAACGAAAAAAAAAAATAACCCAAGTGCTCTTCTGCATCACGTCTTCAATGTCGGGAAAAAAACACCTGCCGCGGCTATTTAAAACCCCGACTTTCATTTGCAGGCTAAAATGGGGGTACCCATAGTGATCCCCCATGTTTTGACAGCTTTAGGGGGTCCTACAATTTATTCCAGGTAAATCCCATTTTTTTTTTTCACCGATCCTATTTCGCCGGCTCCCGTTTTCGTAGCTTTTTAATTGAATATGGGGATAAAGCGGGCGCGCGCGATACTTTAGCCCAGGAAAAGCTCCAATGTGGAGCAAAAAGTCCAGCATGGACTTTTCGCTCCCATATTGAATACCCCTGTTTGTCTATCCCCAGGTGCTTATTAACCGATATCCCTGGGTATGGTCCTGTCTCTTTAAGCCAGGACCCATATTCATGATTAAATTATGTGTAAGCCTGCAGCAAATATGGCCGATCACAGATCATATATCTGACAGTCAGTGTAGGGACTGGCCAGATCAGGGGTGTTTCTAGAGAGGAGGGGGCCCGTGTGCAGTCTCCGACATGGGCCCCCTCCTCTCTGCCCGGCAGCGCACTGAGCTGTGCGCTGCCAGCGCCGGAGTTATAGACTCTGGGCACTAGAGTGTGCCCAGAGTCTATAGTGTATGCACAGGTCACCTGTACGGCGCATGTGCAAACGACGGGAAAATGGCCGACGCGGACATTTTCCAGTCGTTTTCCAGCACCAGACCCCCATGCAGACGTGGGACTCCGGAGAGGTAAGTATCATTATGGGTGCTGGGTGTGCGGTGCGGGGTCCCCCTGGACCCAGGGGCCCGTGTTCCCCGCACACCCTGCACCCATTATAAATACGCCCCTGGGCCAGATGGGAAGACTGTGAAGTGGGTGGTCAAATTATTGCAATATTTTGGAACTAACATTCCCTGTATGAAAGGATTACAGTTTAAAAATTAAGTGAGTGCCGAGTTTGTATGAAAAAAATAAATAAATAAATAATTAAAAAAAATAAATAAAAAATAAAATATATATATATATATATATATATATATATATACAGTCGAAGTTGAATAATTACATGCGACCGCAATTCAACTGTTATCGGACGATTTGGTCGTCCGCTGCCCAATTTATGTTGGTACAATCCACGATGTCACGTTGCGTGCGCACGCACCCAGTGTGCGCACGTATCCTCACATTCGAACAACACTAAATAGTGAATACTATACAACACTCTCACACTGACAAACACAATATTCATGCAGGGTTTAGTTAGTAACAAGAAACAGCTTCTGTATACATGTCTGAGAAAAGTAATAAAAAAAAAACAATACACCAGGATACTGTGAGTGTTTTATATAACCCAGACATTGATATGCACAATTGAATTTGTCTGAATTACCAATGGTCAGAGGTTTTGCTTACCAGATGCAGTGGCAACGACAATCAGCTGGGGGTCCCCACCCTGCTAGCTGCTTGTAACACCTTGCATTATAGTGATAAAAATATGTTAGTAAGGGATAATTATATATATATATAAAAAAATCCATCATAAATAGACTTACATGCATAAAACACACACACACATAGACTCACATGCAAAAACACCGCACATTACGCACAGTTGCGCTGTTTCACTCTACAAATAAACGCACCACACATATTAGCAACTTTATGCAATATTCTCTTACACATACACAAATTACATAAAAAGGTCCGGCAGTAATAAAGGTTATTACCCAAAGTGTTATTTATATTTGCAATGATGTGAAGTGCATGTTATATGATATGTATGGTTTAGTACATAATAAGTAGATCATGTTTGATGCCATTCGGATCCGCTGTGTATTTGCAGATCTCCGGTACTATCGTGGGGAAATCTCTACAAGCATCTGCAAGTTATTAACTATAGGGAATTAGGTGATAGAATGTACAATGTATGAAGTGTTCATTGCTTAGTTATGCGGCAGGAAAAAGTACACAAAGAGCCACTTGGAGGCTGAACTTCTCAAGTACAAACAGACCAAAGACCTATGTCGTAACAGAAGAATAAAGAAGAAAAACCAATGAAACAATACCAGCTCATGTCCATTGTATTGCCAATTCCTGAAAGAGTATATATGTGCACTCTCTGACCCCAGTCTTGAGTCTTCTTGCTGTGCTGTTGACGGAGGTTTCTAATGCTGATGCCGGTATCTGGGCCCAGAGTGCGTGCGTATATAACAACTGTACCTTGGGTCTGTATGATTTATTTGCGCTTATTATGTTAGATCACAGCATGTAACTATCTGTACTTTTCTTGAATAATAACATTTGTGCGTTGGACCACAAGTGCCAAAGTCTGATAGCATTTATTGGGGTGTGTGACTGGTCATAGCGCTACTTCGTGCCATCTATGTTTATAGGCAGGATTGTCTAGAGGTTTATAGGCAGGATTGTACCAAGGTTTAATCAGGATATAACAGTTGGGGGCTCGCAGTGTGAATCACGCTATCTGATACACGGTAACACTCGGTCAGTTGTCTCTCAGCAAAAGGGTGGAGGCGCCATAACAGGAGACGCATTTAGCCATCGCCTGTTACCATTTTGTTGCTGAGAGCGCACTGCCGGTTATTGTGTAAAAGGAGTGCTGATTAGAATCCAGGGACAAGGAAGGAAAAAGTTTTTCCCCTCGTTGATAGAATTGTATGTTTAAAAGGGGAAGTCGCATTATTGTGTATGCGACCAGTCGCACAATAGCGTACACGTATTCCCGGTAGTGCTGCCACGTGTTTTGAACAAAGCCGTTGAAATTGCATTGTGTTATTGATAGTTAACATTGTTGTAAAAATCTCGATCAGTGTTGCCATACTCTGGGAGAAGGTTTATTTTTCTGCGCAGGAAAAAGTGTGTAACAGTGAGCATTTGTTGGTTTAGGGTGTAACATGGTTCCTAAATGTTAAAGGGTATTGTAGGACCCTTAAGTGCTAGACGTAAGAAGCGGCCTAGTGATTCGGTAGCAGCTTATCGTTTACTATACACAAAGCAGATGTATGGGTTGTTATTTTTGTTAGGGTTTGGCTCTCAGTGTGATTACAGTATTCAGTAATCGGTTAGGATTATTTGAGCACTGTAATTGAACCGCATAGTTTTGGCTAAACTGTGATTGTGAACTGATGAGAGGGTGGACATAATCACCTGGAAAACAAAGGGTAAGTATTACCCCCTAGCAGTTAAAAGGTAGTCAAAAAGGGATTTCTGCGTGGAAGTAGCTTCTTCCATAGGTGAGTGGAGGCGTCTAGAGGTCTTCCATAGGGTTTGAGGATACGCTCTGTTTCAAAGACGTCCACAGGTAAGTGAAAGTGTCTTGAGTGTATTTCACCAGTTTAAATCTATATTGAAAAACGTAGGGGTTGTCCCAGGATGGGAGACACGCAAACAGTAGAGATGTTAGACAATGATGTGCTGCTAATGGAAGCGCCGCTTGGGTCGGCATGCCGTATTATGCATACTAAGTACGGTGCTTATGCAAGGAGGTACTGTGATGTATTGTTTAAGATGACGATGAAGAGTGTTAGACCGTTTCCCAGAATTGGTAGCTTTGATAAGGATGTATTGAACAATGTCCGAGATCACAACAGTCTGGTGCGTTCGAGTGAAAAATTTTAAATATAATGAATGTTTAAAATTATGGCAGCATGAGGGAGATGCGTGGCTTAAAGGTGTGCAAGCGACGCAAACTAGCGTTACGAGCACGAAACCGGAAAGTACACCCGCAGCGCTAAACTGCGGGGCATGCGTGCCGCGTGATAGCGTGCATGTGCAGCAAGGTAGCGTTGTGGAAGGTGTTGCCAGTGGTTCACGCGCGCCACTGCCGCCCTATGCGGATGGGGGTGCAGGTACAGTTGTTGAAAAAAATACATAAAAATGTAACAAGTAATTTGTACCCTCTCTTAAGTAACCATAAGGAAAATGTTTATGAAGCGGATGATGAGCCTATTGTTATGTCTGCCATTTCCCATGCTGTACACGTTAGATGCTCCACCACGACAAGCACAGGTGGTGCTGCCATCTCCATCAGTAATAGTACAGGAAGTGCTAACATCCACTGCACCCATAGAGGAAGTTGTTAACCCTGTACATAGCAGTAATAGACTAAACTCCCAGCCAGGTAAAAGGTCAAAAGTAGCAGTGCGGCCGGTCTGCATCCTATCCGGACAATAACTTCCGAATGGGAATGCGGATGCGAACGGTGTAGTGCCCACCAGGAAGGGAACAATGCATTGTCCTTGGACAAGAGCGGAGCTAAACTCCATAATGAATGATTTCCCCAATCCTAAAAAAGAATTAGCCAAATGTCAAAGATTTTTGAAAAATTTGGGTAGTTCTCACGAACCAACCAACAAAGATTGGCGAGTGGTGTTAAGGGCTTGTCTTCCACGCAATACCGACGTGACAAAATTTATCATGGATTGTGTATTGGATGGAGATGTTCCCTTAACAGACGAAGTTAACCAAGGTAACATTTCCCGTATTATAATTCAATTGGCTGTATATTTTCCAGTAGTAGTTAACCGGAGCAAAATTTTCAACATAAAACAAAAAGAGAGTGAATCTGCAGAGGATTATTGTAACCGAGCTCTGCAGGCTATCACCCAGTACACTGGGTTAGAGGATATTAAAGATAGCACTCACCACAGGGGAATGATTGTCACTGTACTTATGGATGGTCTTAAAGAGAGCCTAAAGACCTGAGTTCAGACCTCACAGCCTGGCTGGAGGGGAGTCACTGTAGACACCCTCATAGAATCCGCTATTGAACATGATAAGAACCTCTCTAAAAAGAGAGAGACCCAGAGCGAGAAACTAATGGCTGTTAGTATCCAAGCTCTAGAAGGAATGACTAACATCACAGCCAGCAGACACACCTGCACCTGCACAGCTACACGTCCTCACTAATCCTACACTACCGCAAACATAGCCCTACCCCACTTATCACACACAACAACAATTCCCATACTATCCACAACCACCATATCTCCCTCAATATCCTTACCCATACCTACCTTTCCCTCCTGCTCAACCCACACAGCAATCCTTTCATCCACCCCACTCACGAAAGTGCTTTAATTGCAACCAACCAGGACATGTGAGTAGGAACTGTACAGCGAAGAGGGTAGGACCCCCTAGCCAGGGAGTACCTGGATATCCCCATAAGGGATATACACAAAGACCAGCAAATGTCCAACAGGCACCAGCTCCAATTGTGGCCGTTAATTCTTTATTGGAGAGTGGGAGTCAACGCTAGGTGTTAGGTCATACCTGTAGTCTACAGATAGTCAGGTTAACGGGAACTACTAGGGAAGAACCGGTAATGATGGTTGATGTAGCTGGTACTAAATATCCTTTTCTTGTAGACACAGGGGCGGCCAGGTCAGTGATAAAATCTCCTGTTAATTTACAGGTAACCAATGAGACAGTACCAGCAATGGGCATAACAGGTAAAGTGCAACATTATCGTTTAACAAAATCCATAGAGGTCACTATCGGGCCATTGCATACCAGACATTCTTTTCTCCTGGCAGCAGCAGCTCCTACTAACCTACGGGGAAGGGATTTGTTATGTAAGATGGGATGTGTCATATATTGTACCCCTGATGGTGTATTTTTAGATATCCCAGAGAGAGTTGCGCATGAGGTGAGGGATATGTTGGACACTCCCCAAAGGATAATGTATCACTCTACCAGTTTAAGTGAGAATCCATCTCAGGTAGATCAAATGTTGTCCCAAATTCCAGATTCACTTTGGACCAAGGATGGACAGGACACTGGATTAATGGCAAACGTAAGTCCCGTAATGGTAAATTTAAAAAGCGGAAGGCAAGCTCCAAAAATTCCCCAGTACCCATTAAAACAGGAGGTAGAATTAGGGGTTTATCCTATAATTGAGCGACTGTTACAGCAGGGAATATTAGTTCGTACAGCTAGTGTAGCCAACAGTCCCATCTTTCCTGTAAAGAAGAGTGGTGGGAGGGGATATAGGCTGGTACAAGACCTTAGAGGGGTTAATAAGGTGGTAGAGAGCCAATTTCCCGTAGTGCCAAATCCAACTGTCATTCTCATGCAGATCCCACCAAATGCAACCCATTTCACTGTCATTGACCTCTGTTCTGCTTTCTTCTCTGTGCCTCTACATCCTGACTGTCAGTACCTATTCGCCTTTACATACAGGAGTGTACAATACACATGGACACGATTGCCCCAAGGTTTCATAGACAGCCCCAGCATCTTTTCCCAGGCCTTACATGACTGTTTACAATCTTTTCAACCTGCCAATGGATCTGTTCTAATACAATATGTGGACGATTTATTGTTATGTTCTGATTCGTTTATGTCATGTTTAAAAGATACTAAACTTTTGCTGCTTTATCTCTCGCAAACAGGACACAAGGTTGCCAAGGACAAACTACAGCCATGCCAGTCAAGGGTTAAATATTTGGGACACTGCCTAACTCATGGGTTACCACATCTCACAAACGACAGAATCCAGGCCATACAGAACATGACACTGCCACAGAACCAACAGCAAATTCGTACCTTCTTGGGAATGTGTGGATATTGCAGAATGTGGATCCCAGGTTTTTCTATTTTGGCCTTGCCATTACAGGACTTACTCTCTTCCTCAAAGCCCGATCATGTCATACACACAGAGGAATCAGAGCAGGCTTTCCTTAATCTTAAGGAGAGTCTGACAAGAGCACCTGCATTGGGAATACCTGATTATGAAAAACCTTTTGATTTGTATTGTACGGAAGCCGATGGTTGCGCAGCAGGTGTCCTCAAACAAAAACATGGTGATGCCAGTAGGCCCGTAGCATACTACAGTGCACAGTTGGACACTGTGGCAAGATCACTCCCAACGTGTTTGAGAAGTGTAGCAGCAACTGCTCTATTGGTCAGTAAGAGTGAGGATGTAGTACTAGGCCAAGATATGATTGTCTATACTCCCCATGCTGTATCTGCTTTGCTAAACTCTGCCCAAACCAGACATGTCTCCTCAGCTAGGTTCACAAAATGGGAACTAGCCTTAATAGCACCTGCAAACATCACCATCAAAAGGTGCAGTATGTTAAATCCAGCTACGTATTTACCATATGTGCAACATGATGTACAAAGGGTGGATAGAGGTGAGCCACTGGCAGCAGGTGAGTTCTGCAGGTATATTGATGCACATGATTGTATGGAATATCTGAATCAAACCTTTACCGCAAGACCTGACATACGGGATACACCTTTAGAAAATGTAGATGTGACATTTTACACGGATGGGAGTTGTCACAGACAGACAGACATTGGAGAGTTATGTACAGGTTATGCTGTTGTAAATGACGAAGACATCATAGAAGCCGAACCTTTAGGACCACCACACTCGGCCCAAGTGGCAGAATTGGTGGCACTAAGAGGGCATGTGAATTAGCGGAAGGTAAATCTGCTAATATCTATACTGACTCTAGGTACGCCATCGGAGTAGTACACGATTTCGGTGCCTTATGGCGTCTGAGAAAATTTATGACAGCAGCAGGCACACCAATTGCACATTCCAAACATATAAAAGGACTATTAACAGCAATCCAATTGCCAAAGGCAGTGGCAGTAATTAAGTGTAAAGCCCATACATGTGAAGATGATCCGGTGTCACTGGGCAACAACAGGGCAGACAAAGCTGCAAAATGGGCAGCAGGGTTAAAAATGAATGTACCAACTGAACAAATCATGACTTTCCAAACAATTGATATGCTGAAATTAATTGATATGCAAAATTTGTGTTCTACCCAGGAAAAGTCAGTCTGGAGGTCCAAGGGATGTGAGCAAGAGTCTTCTGGACTATGGAGGGACAGACAAGGTAAGCCAGTGGCTCCCAAGGCATACTACCCCAGCCTGGCTGAGGCAGCGCACGGTCTGACTCATCTGGGAAAGCGAGGTATGTGCAAATTGGTGAGAGCATACTGGTGCGCACCGGGTTTCTCTTCTCAAGCGGAAAAGAGAGCAATGTCCTGTCTTACCTGCTTGAGGAAAAACATTGGGAAAACGATCCCTACCGAACCATCTCACATTCCACCGACTGACGGACCTTTCCAGGTAATACAAATTGATTTCATCCAATTACCACCCTGCAGGACTCTCAAGTACGTATTAGTGTGCACTGATGGGTATGCCTCAACCCAATTGGAAGCCACATCTGCCACTAATACTGCTGCGTTTACTGCCAAGAAAATTGTTCAGGAGTTTGTGTGCAGATATGGTATCCCTAAAATTATCGAGAGTGATAGGGGTACTCATTTCACAGGTGATGTTTTTCAAAATATGTGTAAGCTGATGGGTATTAATAGTCGACTTCACACAACCTACCGACTGCAAGCCAGTGCCAAGGTGGAGAGGATGAAGGGAACTATTAAAAACAAACTAAGTAAAATCATGGCAGAGACTGGACTAGGATGGCCAGAAGCATTACCGTTGGTCCTACATAGCATAAGGACCACTCCTAGACCCCCCCCTCAAAATCTGTCCCCCTTTGAAATACTGTTTGGTAGACAACCTCATTTGATTATAAGCCCGCAGGAAGATTTAAAAGGTAACAACGAGGTAACTGTAAAGTATCTTATATCAATGAGTAAACAGTTAAAACAGCAACAGCAGCAGAAACTGAAATTGTTGTCCCATGATATGCCTGGAACAAACTGTCATGATGTTGAACCTGGAGAATATGTTATGATCAGAAATTTCTTGCGTTCAGGTTGTTTGACTGATCTATGGGAGGGTCCGTATCAGGTGTTGCTGAGGAGTACCACATCTTTGAATGTGGCCGAGAGAGATACCTGGGTCCATTCCACTCACTGCAAAAAGGTCAACCAACCGGTGGAAAAACAAGGTGGAGACGAGGCTGATAACGCGGACCTGTCGATCGCGAGCGCATATACTACTAAGTCTATCAAATATAAAAATGCCGTTTGGTAATTGGTCACCACATATGTACAGTAGATCGATATATATTAATTTATATGCAAATAGGTCACACTAAATAGTTCCAACTTACCCAAATCAATATAAAGGTAAATAAATTGATAATGATAAGTGTCTAAAAAGAACAGATGAGTCACTCAGAATAGCAATTGGAAAAATCAATGTTTTATATAAGTAAAAAGAGAATATAGTAACTCATATAATTACGTATTAAATGATGGATTGAAGTGCTTATACCGGTATACAACATATAGCGACAATACATACAACATAAACCATAGACACCTTAACTGTGTTTGAGCAGGGTGACACACTATGAGCGTTTTACTCAGTCTGCAAATACAGAATCTGGGGGCACTACGTGCCGTGATATAACTTCAATGAAAGTTCAAAGGCTGCAGCGGAGATCCTGGCACAGAGTTTCAATAGGTGATGATTATTCCTTAAGCGTCTGCCGCATCATCCCCCGGGACTCGCTGGTAACCATCCGGTGACACAAGCAGCGCTGACGATACCCGCATTGCGCGCAGAGAATCAAGGTATTTACCCAGCCATTGAGAGGCATAAGGAATAATCATCACCTATTGAAACTCTGTGTCTAGTGCCCCCAGAATCTGTATTTGCAGAGTGAGTAAAATGCTCATAGTGTGTCACCCTGCTCAAACACAGTTAAGGTGTCTATGGTTTATGTTGTATGTATTGTCGCTATATGTTGTATACCGGTATAAGCACTTAAATCCATCATTTAATACGTAATTATATGAGTTACTATATTCTCTTTTTACTTAAATAAAAAATTGATTTTTCCAATTGCTATTCTGAGTGACTCATCTGTTCTTTTTAGACACTTATCATTTTCAATTTATTTCCCTTTATATTGATTTGGGTAAGTTGGAACTATTTAGTGTGACCTATTTGTATATAAATTAATATATATCTATCTACTGTACATATGTGGTGACCAATTGCCAAACGGCATTTTTATATTTGATAGACTTAGTAGTATATGCGCTGAGTATTCCCTTTTCTGTTTATCATTTCTACCCTATGAGGTTTTTGTAGTGCCCTCATATATACCCAGTAGCAATTACTCTAATCTAAGACATAGATTATCGCATTCCTTCCCTTTCTCATATCACAATACCCATCACTATCACTGTAGCTGGCATGCTGGACATGGCATTTCAGCAGCTGCCAGTGGGACATGGGTGCATCTGATACGATTGTCATCAATGCACGGATTCCTTATTGCTAAGCTTAATCCACAGCACTCAGCCATCTGGGATGCCCTTGGTATGTGACCACACCAGCTACATAAAAATACATCATACAAACTCAGTACTTACTTTCCAAACTGTAATTCCTTTGAATAATACTTTCCAAATATAAGACAAACTTTCAGGGGTATTCAATTTGGAGAGAAAATTTCGGAAAAAAACAACAACCCATCAGGTGCACTATATTATGTCCCTATTTATCCCCAGCATCTCCTGGCCTCTCCTATCTCTTCCCTGGCCCTTCCCCATCAGGTGCACTATATTATGTCCCTATTTATCCCCAGCATCTCCTGGCCTCCCCTATCTCTTCCCTGGCCCTTCCCCATCAGGTGCACTATATTATGTCCCTATTTATCCCCAGCATCTCCTGGCCTCCCCTATCTCTTCCCTTGCCCTTTCCCATCAGGTGCACTATATTATGTCCCTATTTATCCCCAGCATCTCCTGGCCTCCCCTATCTCTTCCCTGGCCCTTCCCCATCAGGTGCACTATATTATGTCCCTATTTATCCCCAGCATCTCCCGGCCTCCCCTATCTCTTCCCCGGCCCTTCCCCATCAGGTGCACTATCTTATGTCCCTATTTATCCCCAGCATCTCCCGGCCTCCCCTATCTCTTCCCCATCAGGTGCACTATATTATGTCCCTATTTATCCCCAGCATCTCCCGGCCTCCCCTATCTCTTCCCCGGCCCTTCCCCATCAGGTGCACTATATTATGTCCCTATTTATCCCCAGCATCTCCCGGCCTCCCCTATCTCTTCCCCGGCCCTTCCCCATCAGGTGCACTATATTATGTCCCTATTTATCCCCAGCATCTCCTGGCCTCCCCTATCTCTTCCCCGGCCCTTCCCCATCAGGTGCACTATATTATGTTCCTATTTATCCCCAGCATCTCCTGGCCTCCCCTATCTCTTCCCTGGCACTTCCCCATCAGGTGTACTATATTATGTCCCTATGTATCCCCAGCATCTCCTGGCCTCCCCTATCTCTTCCCTGGCCCTTCCCCATCAGGTGCACTATATTATGTCCCTATTTATCCCCAGCATCTCCTGGCCTCCCCTATCTCTTCCCTGGCCCTTCCCCATCAGGTGCACTATATTATGTCCCTATTTATCCCCGGCATCTCCCGGCCTCTCCTATCTCTTCCCTGGCCCTTCCCCATCAGGTGCATTATATTATGTCCCTATTTATCCCCGGCATCTCCCGGCCTCTCCTATCTCTTCCCTGGCCCTTCCCCATCAGGTGCACTATATTATGTCCCTATTTATCCCCGGCATCTCCTGGCCTCCCCTATCTCTTCCCTGGCCTTTCCCCATCAGGTGCACTATATTATGTCCCTATTTATCCCCAGCATCTCCTGGCCTCCCCTATCTCTTCCCTGGCCCTTCCCCATCAGGTGCACTATATTATGTCCCTATTTATCCCCAGCATCTCCTGGCCTCCCCTATCTCTTCCCTGGCCCTTCCCCATCAGGTGCACTATATTATGTCCCTATTTATCCCCAGCATCTCCTGGCCTCCCCTATCTCTTCCCTTGCCCTTTCCCATCAGGTGCACTATATTATGTCCCTATTTATCCCCAGCATCTCCTGGCCTCCCCTATCTCTTCCCTGGCCCTTCCCCATCAGGTGCACTATATTATGTCCCTATTTATCCCCAGCATCTCCCGGCCTCCCCTATCTCTTCCCCGGCCCTTCCCCATCAGGTGCACTATCTTATGTCCCTATTTATCCCCAGCATCTCCCGGCCTCCCCTATCTCTTCCCCATCAGGTGCACTATATTATGTCCCTATTTATCCCCAGCATCTCCCGGCCTCCCCTATCTCTTCCCCGGCCCTTCACCTTCAGGTGCACTATATTATGTCCCTATTTATCCCCAGCATCTCCCGGCCTCCCCTATCTCTTCCCCGGCCCTTCCCCATCAGGTGCACTATATTATGTCCCTATTTATCCCCAGCATCTCCTGGCCTCCCCTATCTCTTCCCCGGCCCTTCCCCATCAGGTGCACTATATTATGTTCCTATTTATCCCCAGCATCTCCTGGCCTCCCCTATCTCTTCCCTGGCACTTCCCCATCAGGTGCACTATATTATGTCCCTATGTATCCCCAGCATCTCCTGGCCTCCCCTATCTCTTCCCTGGCCCTTCCCCATCAGGTGCACTATATTATGTCCCTATTTATCCCCAGCATCTCCTGGCCTCCCCTATCTCTTCCCTGGCCCTTCCCCATCAGGTGCACTATATTATGTCCCTATTTATCCCCGGCATCTCCCGGCCTCTCCTATCTCTTCCCTGGCCCTTCCCCATCAGGTGCATTATATTATGTCCCTATTTATCCCCGGCATCTCCCGGCCTCTCCTATCTCTTCCCTGGCCCTTCCCCATCAGGTGCACTATATTATGTCCCTATTTATCCCCGGCATCTCCTGGCCTCCCCTATCTCTTCCCTGGCCTTTCCCCATCAGGTGCACTATATTATGTCCCTATTTATCCCCAGCATCTCCTGGCCTCCCCTATCTCTTCCCTGGCCCTTCCCCATCAGGTGCACTATATTATGTCCCTATTTATCCCCAGCATCTCCTGGCCTCCCCTATCTCTTCCCTGGCCCTTCCCCATGAGGCCATTCCCCTTTTTTGGGTGCATTATGTCCCTTTGAAAAATGAGGGGAGCGCCAATGCTCTTTCTGGCACAGGGCACCAAAAAGTCTAGTTACGCCTCTGGTGAGGGGGCTCTCTCATCAAACTGTGTGTAGCCCCACCAATTCTAAGGATGGTAGCTATATATGTATATATTTTATCCTTATACTGTGTGCCTCCACCTAGGCTATTTTATAAGGGCTATCCTAGGGTTGCCCTAATATATAATTGGTATAATGAAATGTTTTGTTTGGATTCAAATATTTACACAGTACTTATAAATCAACATTTATACATTGCACTTAAATCAACACCTGTCTCCTTTCTTCTTTCACAGCTTCCCGATGGAAGACGTCCGTCAGATACCTTAAGGTAAGTAGTTCTATACACGGTTATTGTTTTTATACATATATTGTCATCATATATCAGGCCTCACAAAGTACACGCATAAATATACAGGTAATATCACAATACAATTCCCATGAACATTCCCTCCCCATGCAATAAATCTGCTATACTGTAATGAAACTATACTGATGGATTTCTGTAAATAACATTCACTATTAAAATATATAATAGTCAATTCTGTGAAGAGAATAAATGAAGAGGAGTCTATATCAAGAGTCCTGTCTCTTCAACTAAAATGTCTTAGTCCTAAAGAGTAGAATCCAGGATTATCCTAGGCAAAAGAATATGTTTATAGGATGAGCCCCAGATTTATCCAAGTTTATGCATCCTTTTAGGGCTTATATATATGTACGAAAATCCTCTGACTCTGTAACTTACATAAATATATACATATAAGTCTCTAGAGTGTAGTAGCCAGGGCTTTATCTACTGCAATATCCCTACTCTGAATTCCAAACATGAGATGAGAATTCACACTGTACTATAGACGTGTAAAGTCTGCTACAATTGTATCCATCTTCTATTTGATACTTTTCTCCTGCGTTGGCTATACAGGTGCATATAGCAGTATTATATCCCTTAATTCATAGTGCCTTGCTGACAATAAAGGGATTCTCTCTGATATATCCCCTGCTGTATACTTATAAATTATGCCAGTCTGCTTTACTAATGATGCTTGTAAGTGTGGTGTGGGCTTTTATAGTACTCACAACCACTCTGGATAGCTGTCAGGGACTGAAAGGGTTACACTGTATCAACTGCTGAGGCACTGGCTACACTCCGCAGCTCTCAGGCTGTCAGCGTATCTCCAGCTCCTGCTCACACATCAGGGTCCGCCTCTCCTACTCTCCCCCTCCTGCGTGACCTCAGATCAGGGGATGCCCCTTCCGACGAAGCGGCTTTCTGTTGCTGCTTACCGCTGGAGCCAAGCCAGAACACACAGCTCTGTCTCCGGCAAACACAAAGGTAATGCCCACTCTGGCTTCAGTGCTGGAGCTCCCGGCCGCTGCCGCTACTAGCGCTCACTCCTAAAGTAGCGCCAGAGAGACTCCCAGCATGAGCACTGTTGGGGAACTGCAGACTGGACTGTGCACCAGCCCCCTTATATCCCCCACAGTACGAGCATCCCTACCGAACCTAACTGCCACTGGCCACCTAACTGCCACTGGCCACCTAACTGCCACTGGCCACCTAACTGCCACTGGCCACCTAACTGCCACTGGCCACCTAACTGCCACTGGCCACCTAACTGCCACTGGCCACCTAACTGCCACTGGCCACCTAACTGCCACTGGTCAGAGCTCATGCCATTTCTGGCACTTTCTAAACTACCTCGTGCCGCTGCACTGGCTAATACCCCAAACCTATATGTTCACAATACGGAAATGTAATTACATACATTTATATTATTTACATTCATTTCTCTATAATGATTATAGTATAAACCTATTATTAAACATTCAGATAATTTATATATTAACCCATGTGTGTGTCCTGTACCACTGGCCTATATTCATGTATTTTTTTTTTAGCCATAAATTCATATGGCTACACGTGCTTCCTACTGCAAATACACTTGCTTATTCAGTGGGGTAGGGGGAAGATTTACATGTCTGAAAGGCTTCTGTGAGATCCAATTGTGATGATCTAAATAATGTCATGAATTTCTTCCTAATATTAGCCACGTAGGAAATAATGTCTCCTCTAACTACCGCCTTCGAGGTTTGCCAAAATAGCAATGGATCATTTTGTTCACAGGCTAAATGATCATGTTTATATGTCTGCCACAAAGTCTCTACTCGGCTGCAGAATGTAAGGGATGAGGTGAGATGTGTAGGGAACATCCAGTGTCTGCAAGGGCCTTTATCAACGGTCATGGCCAGGTTACTCCAGACTAAAGCATGGTCCCATATGTGAATCGGGAGAGGGTCAGTTACCAAAGTATAATCTAGTCTAGAGAGAGTCCTATGAGCTGCCGATAAACAGGAGTATTCCCGATTTATTGGATGTTTAGCCCTACAGGCATCATGTACAAAAACCATAATATCCTGCACAAGAACTCAAACTAATACTTGAAAAGTAATTATATAAAAACAGAAAACCCAGCACTCACCATGTTTAAACACTCACAATGATGTATAAATAAGTAAATAAATAATGGGGATTTAGTTCATGGATTGATCAATGCATTTAAGCCTGCAGCCCACATCACGGGACCCCACTTTCTGCAGGTCCTACACTAACCGTCACACTGATGGAAACCTGTTAGCTGCTATAACATAGTTTAGACTGAAAAAATGTTACCTGGTTTAAAGCTCACCTGCCAGCTAATGGCTTTTAAAGGTAAGGCAGTCACCTGACATAGCTTCTATCACACTACCAAAAAGACAGCTGACACAGGTTAATATAAACGAGTTTGCACATAGGGTGCATGGGAAAGCTATGATCACAAAAGGTTAATAAAAATTAACAGCATATATGTCACAGGCCACTTGCACCCCAGTCCTGGGAATGGCGAGTGCAGGTCTGCACCCCAAATCTAGGAGTGGCGAGTGCAGTGGATTTCTGACTTTGTATAGATACGCTATATATATATATATATATATATATATATATATATAAATATTGTCAAAACCGGATAATTGGCGAAGACAGAATCTGTTTGCAATTGGAATCTGCGCAATGCTGTCTTGTAAAGGGCCAAGACTCCATCTTAGAAATAAAATCTCACAGCACTATTTTGTAAACTAAAGGTACATAGTCAGCCTTCCTCAAACACAGGCAGACTAAACAGGGAGGCTCCGACAGCACAGCTGGAAGCCTCCTTCCTGTATGAGAATTAAATTCACTGTATAAACACATTTTGCATTTGCAGTTTAAAAACATCAGAAAAATACATGTGTGCTTGTGTGTGTGTGTATATATATATATATATATATATATGTGTGTGTGTGTGTGTGTATATATATATATATATATATATATATATATATATATATGTGTGTGTGTACATGTGGCCCATCATGCGTGGACTTTATAATATCACACAGACTTATATTTGAAAAGTAGCAAAATTCCCTGCAACTCATACACACAATGTTAAACAGAATAGAGTCAGTTTTTTAGTGATCCTTCCCAAAATCATACTGGCATGGCCACACACACACATAGATGCCCTTCCAGCTTAGTGCTGCTCGCTGAGTGCCCCACAGACCCTCAGACGCACAACGCAATTCAGTGGTGTTTTCCCCGCATACATACATTTAAAAGCAATGGTCCCGTAACGCAAAAAGGATAATTTAAACGCAATGTCAGTATATAAAGAAATGAATGTTTTCTGTAACTATGGCTTAGTAAATGACAATTGGACCGTGTGTGGAACCGTACTGATCCACTCTGTTTCCACAGCGTTCCGGTGACATCAATATGAAGATCAGAACATGCGGCTATGAAATATGAATGTTAGAGAGAATATCTATTTGAAATGTTGTTTTCCATAGCAGCTTAGATTTGCATGTGGGGGATACAAAAGGAGGTTGGAGACCTTTTGTATCCATTTGGAATTGTCCAATAAATGCCCTGTAACAGATTTCTAACCTTTACCAAAAGACAATAACATGGTGTAGGCCTGTTTACATTTTTGTCCAAAGGACTGGTTATTCCAGTCTAATCAATAGAGCTAGCTAACTGGGAGTAGAACCTAATTAACAGTAGTTTCAGGTAATCAAAAGGATACTCCCTTTCTGATGACCTCACAGGTAAAAGGGGGCGGGAACATAGCATGCACATCCTGAGAAAACACAGCTTAGCAGACACACTTGCAGATTTTGGAAGGAAGAGAGAGGTTCACTCCCTCACAAGACAACGGAAAAATGGGTCTCAGTTCCTCTGGGTTATAGCCAAGTATAAAATGTGCAATATTTAGCCTATTTGGGTGTCTGTAGCTATGTTTGGTGTTAATCTGTTATTAGCTTAGCATGGTGTGTTTTCTAAGGATAATCATGAGTCTGTGTTAGCATACAGTTAGCATACAGTGGATGATATGTTATCTAATCTGTACTCTTCATCTACACTGTAGGGTACAATAGTCTGTTATCAGCATGCAGGAAAGGGATTGATTATGGAGTTGTTGTAATATTTGTAAATGATTGATGCTGGTTGATTGAGATGCCATGTGTTCTGTGTTAGGGCCTTGCCATGTGTTCTGTGTTAGGGCCTTGCCATGTGCTTGAACGGTATCTCTGCTTGGGAGAGATGGGCTTGGTGTGTGCTGTATACTCATGAATGTGATCATAGGGTGGTGTCAGTGTTGTATCGTGGAGGTTGAATTGATGGCAGCTTTGAATGGTCGTGGGTGGTTGCCGTGTGGTGTTGTGTGGGTCAGATGGGTATGTTGTCTGCGGTTTGTTGGAGATGGCTTGCCTCCATGTGGGGTGAACAAGGGAAATTGTGATTCTGCCCAGTTGTGGTGTTGTGTGGGTCAGATAGGTATATTGTCTTTGTTGTGGTTATGGTCATCGATGGATGTATGATTTGCGGAGTTGCAGCTTGGTGCAGGGTGAAGTTTGCCTAGGGATCATGAGGCTTGCAAACAAAGGAAAAACATGTGCTTCGGCCCTTCCCCCTCCCCACGGTCTAGTGACTACTGGATGAGGTCTGTTGTAGGATGGTATTGTTGTATATTGGAATCAGCTTGTGTTGTACATGTTGGAATATTATATGGTGCAGTGTTTGCCTGATGTGTTGGCATATGATATCCAGCGTGCATATTTAATTAACTATGGCATTATGGGAGATTTCAATGAGGTAGCTTCATAATGGAGTTTGTTTGTAGACCATGCGGTTTGGACAATAGGGCAGGAAGCATTCCCACCCCCCCCCTCACACACAAACACACACACACACACACACACACCATCACCAGCCATCTTGAACATGTGCTCTCAGCAGACATTAATATATCTCTCATTGTATTTTAATGTGTCTCTTTTTCTCTCTCTCTCTCTCTCTGTCTCATATTGCTCATTGTATTTTGATCTTTAATAACCGTTTCATGTATTTTAACTGTACCTTATGACCTAATGTTTGTACAATTTATTTGCGCTCATTATTAGATCATAGCGTTGTAACATCTGTACTTTTACCTGAATAATAATCTTTAGCGCGTTAAACCGCTATTCAACTGTCTCAGTATTTCATTAATGGTATAATCAAACATAGCGCTAATTAGCGACATCTTGTGGTTTCAGAAGGTATAGGCAGGTTTTGTCTTAGAGGTTCTAGGCAGGTGAATCTTAGAGGTTTATAGGCAGGAATGTATTAAAAGGATTATTTACGAATTCAACTATATATATATATATATATATATATATATATTATATTATATATAATAGAACCAACTATTAATCAATTTTGCATTGAAACAAAATAGTCTCATTTATACACCCAGGATTAGCTGGTGGTGCTTCTCTAGGTTAGCGACACTATAAACTGATTTAGTATGATTTACTGCCGGCCGACAAGGATGAGAATCCTGATCGTCGTTGGTAAGTATTCACTAACCTAAATTCCCCCCCCCCTAACCCTAACCCTCCCTTAGGCGTGCCTAAACCTAACTCCCCCCCTTCCCCACCGCCTAAACCTAAGTCCGCCTGGGGGTTGCCTGACCCTAAACCCCCCCCCCGGGTTGCCTAACTCTAACTTCCCCTAGCCTAAACCTAACCATCCCGGGGGGTGCCTTGCCCCAAGTCCCCCCCGGGAACCCTAAATCCCCCCCCCCGCGCCCGGCTTACCTTTGATCGATAAGCCAGGTGTTGGGCTCTCGGCGTAGGGAAAATGACAGGCATCGGGATTTCGACGCCTGTCATTTAACCCTTGCCAGGATTAGACAGTCGGGAAGCAGACGGTCGGGATTCCGTCCATCGGCTTCCCGACTGCTTCCCATATAAACACATCAAGTAAATACTCCCACAGGAAGAAATCTGTAGGGTTATCAAAATAGGAAGAACCCTTTGTGGGGGCACAATTTACAGATTGTATATAGTACATGGCAGGGGCGTATCTACCCCTTGGCCGGGATGGCACTCGCCAGGGGCGCTGGCCAAGGGGGCGCGCCATTCAGCAGTGCCACCCGCGGCCAGGAAGTAGAATAAAGATGGGACTGTCTAGGTCACCAGCGGCCATTTACTTTAGCAGGCTGCGAGCTCCGAGTGTGCTGCACTAGCAGCGCTGATTCTATTTCCCATCCCCTCTCTGAGTACCACACTACAGTCACTATGCTCAAGTGCTGAGGAGGCACTGACTAGATTACCTGCTAGGCACTCGCTGCCTCAGTCACCACCAGCGGAGCCCAGGCCAAGTCACTGCGGTGCGGGCTGTATAATCTGCGACCGCACAGCACTACACTACTGCCCGCCTCACGGTTGCTGGCTCTCTTCTACACTGCGGACAGATGATCCGCCCATGTCCTCTATTCCCCAGCGCTTCCTTCAGTTCAGTGATCCCCACTGAACTGCACTTGAGGAGCAATTCGTGTATGGAGCAGGTGTCACCGGGTGATGGCTCCGTGAGGAAGTCATGTGAACAGGAAAGTGATTATTATCAACAACGTCCTTGAGTACCATACTTTTCCAGTTACAGTATGTATGTATACAGTAAGTTTGTGTGTAGAAATGTATATAATATACAGTGTATGTATATATATATATATATATATATATACACACACACACACATACATAATATGAGCGCCATCTTTGTCCACTTATATATGTATATATTTCTACTTCCAGTATGTTTGTGTGTAGATGTGTATATATATATATATATATATATATATATACATACATACACACACACACACACACAGATAGATACATACATACATACACGCTTCCTTGCTAATATGCAAGTGCAGCAGGGGGTGTGGGGGTGTCTGACACCCCCTGCTGAATCTGTGATCCCATCGCGACCGAGGACGGCGCTGGCCAGCTGGCTAGGCCTCAGCTTACACAGGCTGGCCGGTATGCAAGGCTAGGAATCAGCGACCCTACGATTTCACAGGGATGTAGTTAGCATCCCGTCACACGGTATGCTGCCGATCTATATACCAGCGCCGGAATCCCGTTCCCGGCTCCAGGATCTCAACCACCGCATCCCGAAAATAAGTATCGACAGGTTAGGGGAAGGTTAGGGTTAGGCACTAGGGGGAGAGTTAGGTTTAGGCATCGGGGATGAAGGGCTAGGGTAGGGAGAGGGGGAGGGTTAGCATACCAAACAACAAGTGTCAGTATACTAGCCCTTTAGGGATGCCAGCGTAGGGATTCTGATAGCTGGGATCCCAAGCACTGGCATCCCATACCCAACCAGATTTCACATTACCATGCCTTACTCCTTCTATGTCCCATCACTTTGCTTTCTCTACACTTTTCCTCCTCCACTCCTTTCTAACCATCCATTTTCCCCTTCTCCCACTTACATCCACCTTAATCCCCTCCAGCCTTACCCATGGGTACCCCATTTTTGCAACTCTTAACTACGCCTCTCATCCACCTACAAAGCCACATTACACCCATAGATATTTTTAATACATCCTCCTCCTACTAATCCTGACACTTCTCCTTGTTGCCGGTTATCCTCCCACTTCCCTTTCCCCCATTCTTGTGCGCTTTTTGGAATACAGGCTCTATCAGCAACAAACTTGTCTCCATTCACAATCTTTTAATCTTTCATTTCTTTGGCCACACTTATTTGATGACTACACCTACCCATGCCGCTTCAGCGGCCCCACTCCATTGTATTTTCCTGTGGGCTCTTTGTGCCCCAGTCCGACTGGCTGGGGAGACAGAATGGGGTCTGGCTTTGGAGGCAGGAGGGGTATGGCTGGGGAGACAGGAGGGGAGCTGGCTGGGGAGACAGAAGGGGGGCTGGCTTTGGAGGCAGGAGGGGTATGGCTGGGGAGACAGGAGGGGAGCTGGCTGGGGAGACAGAAGGGGGGCTGGCTTTGGAGGCAGGAGGGGTATAGCTGGGGAGACAGGAGGGGAGCTGGCTGGGGAGACAGGAGGGGAGATGGCTTTGGAGGCAGGAGGGGTATGGCTGGGGAGACAGGAGGGGAGCTGGCTGGGGAGACAGGAGGGGAGCTGGCTGGGGAGACAGGAGGGGAGCTGGCTGGGGAGACAGGAGGGGAGCTGGCTGGGGAGACAGGAGGGGAGCTGGCTTTGGAGGCAGGAGGGGTATGGCGGGGAGACAGGAGGGGAGCTGGCTGGGGAGACAGAAGGGGGCTGGCTTTGGAGGCAGGAGGGGTATGGCTTTGGAGGCAGGAGGGGTATGGCTGGGGAGACAGAAGGGATGCTGCCTGATTAAACAGAAGGAGATGTTGGCTGATGAAACATGGGGACTGGCTTGGAAGACAGAAGGGGGCTGGCTGGGAGACATTATAAGTACAGAGTGTAATTCAGAAAATAAGGGGGGCGCCAGTCCATTATTTTGCCAGGGGCGCCCAAACCCCTAGATACACCCCTGGTGCAAGGTTTGAATAAATTAAAACATAACTTGTACTAATAATCACAAAATAAAACCATGAACATGAAGTACAAAGCAAACAGAGGAGCTTTGTGGGAATAATCCTAAACAAAAAGACTCACCCTTATAATCTCACCTTCTAGGGGTAAGAAATAATGTCCCTTTATACAAATGGGAAGACATCAACATTTTTTATAAATATTGGTTGATGTGCAATTTAGGCTGTTACTATACAAGTGCCCAATGGTGGTGAAAACCTAAACAGCAATCGTTCAGGAGTTGTGATATCCCTGGGATTAGCTGTAAAGGTTAATGAGTGGCAGTTGGTTGTTACAGTGTCACACAGTAGGATACTTTGGAGTATATCTAATATAATAGTGGAGGGTGATACAGTATCCTCTCAAAAATAGTGTTTATACAAAATATTCACAGTGTGTCTCAATAGGTATCAGAGTTAGTTATTGTGTTTAGTAAAGAGAGTGTGATAGTATAGTACACACAGTGTAGCAATTCAAGAGCAGTAATCACATAATATATCAAATATTATACATTGCTACACAAAAAATGTCAACTTCCACTAAGGTCTCCTGGGGTGAGGAGTCATTACAAATGCATATTAGTACAAGTAAGAAATTATAAATCATTTAGCATGCATTAATTAATGGTCAGGTCTCACCCTCTGCTCTGGTTTTCTCGGGTGATCGAAAATTATCATACATAACCAAAAAACACTGAATAAATATCAATGATCGCCTTTGCAACGCGATCAGGGCATGCTAGTACGGCCCCTGATCACATTGCAAAGAGCGATCCTATTGGCTGGATGTATAATCTGGGACATGCAGGGACACTGGCTCCGAATGGAGCCCGTCCCTGGGATGTCTCCGGAGAGCGGCCGGCCACTACAGGGGGTGGTGCGCATGCGTAGTCCCGTGGACTGCACGTGCACATCCGGTATAGCCGGGGAGGGTTTCGGCGGATCCCTCCGCCGGCAAATAGTGCGCGGTGTAGCCCATAGGCTACAGCGGCTAACGCTACCTTCAGATGGCGTTATCCAATATCTGGAATGCATCGCATCCCGGATATTGGTAAATTTGGCAGCATCGCTTCCCCCATAGAAACCTATAGGGAAGGCGGCTTCCAGCGGTAATGAAGGAATCACAGCAGGTATCGGAGATAGCTGCTGCTGTCCCTCCTCCATATATACGGGGGATACTTAGTATTTGAGGTAAACCCCCGATAACCTTAGATAAATGGGCCCCCAGGTCCTTTATTAGACCTGAAATAGTCGGTCACAAATAAGTTGTACTGTAGTCTAGTTGTTAATCCCAAGACTGTCAGTAGTACATTAGACGTTACACAAGACGGAGGGACATTAGATTGTCAGTAGTACATTAGACGTTACACAAGACAGAGGGACATTAGATTGTCAGTAGTACATTAGAGGTTACACAAGACAGAGGGACATTAGATTGTCAGTAGTACATTAGACGTTACACAAGACAGAGGGACATTAGATTGTCAGTAGTACATTAGACGTTACACAAGACAGAGGGACATTAGATTGTCAGTAGTACATTAGAGGTTACACAAGACAGAGGGACATTAGATTGTCAGTAGTACATTAGAGGTTACACAAGACAGAGGGACATTAGATTGTCAGTAGTACATTAGACGTTACACAAGACGGAGGGACATTAGATTGTCAGTAGTACATTAGACGTTACACAAGACAGAGGGACATTAGATTGTCAGTAGTACATTAGAGGTTACACAAGACAGAGGGACATTAGATTGTCAGTAGTACATTAGACGTTACACAAGACAGAGGGACATTAGATTGTCAGTAGTACATTAGACGTTACACAAGACAGAGGGACATTAGATTGTCAGTAGTACATTAGAGGTTACACAAGACAGAGGGACATTAGATTGTCAGTAGTACATTAGAGGTTACACAAGACAGAGGGACATTAGATTGTCAGTAGTACATTAGAGGTTACACAAGACAGAGGGACATTAGATTGTCAGTAGTACATTAGAGGTTACACAAGACAGAGGGACATTAGATTGTCAGTAGTACATTAGAGGTTACACAAGACAGAGGGACATTAGACTGTCAGTAGTACATTAGAGGTTACACAAGACAGAGGGACATTAGACTGTCAGTAGTACATTAGAGGTTACACAAGACAGAGGGACATTAGATTGTCAGTAGTACATTAGAGGTTACACAAGACAGAGGGACATTAGATTGTCAGTAGTACATTAGAGGTTACACAAGACAGAGGGACATTAGACTGTCAGTAGTACATTAGACGTTACACAAGACAGAGGGACATTAGATTGTCAGTAGTACATTAGACGTTACACAAGACAGAGGGACATTAGACTGTCAGTAGTACATTAGACGTTACACAAGACAGAGGGACATTAGACTGTCAGTAGTACATTAGACGTTACACAAGACAGAGGGACATTAGACTGTCAGTAGTACATTAGACGTTACACAAGGCAGAGGGACATTAGACTGTCAGTAGTACATTAGAGGTTACACAAGACAGAGGGACATTAGACTGTCAGTAGTACATTAGACGTTACACAAGGCAGAGGGACATTAGATTGTCAGTAGTACATTAGACGTTACACAAGACAGAGGGACATTAGACTGTCAGTAGTACATTAGACGTTACACAAGACAGAGGGACATTAGATTGTCAGTAGTACATTAGACGTTACACAAGACAGAGGGACATTAGACTGTCAGTAGTACATTAGAGGTTACACAAGACAGAGGGACATTAGATTGTCAGTAGTACATTAGAAGTTACACAAGACAGAGGGACATTAGATTGTACATGTTAGGAGTCGGCATTAATGTAAGACTATAAAGTGTAATTGCACCATACGCCGTCTCAGTGTGTGTCCACAGAGCAGGAGAAACGAGGATTAGATAACCGCGGCATCGGTCATATGTAATTCCTGTAATATATATGGTATGCTAAGTCTAGGAGGGTGGAACCCTTTGTTAGGGTTAGTGTATCTATCCAATACTGAGGATCGTACCATATTGAAATCTCTGTAAAAAAATCAAATTAGCATCAGCAAAAAGGGTATAAATGTAACAGGGAAAGAGCAGAACAATTGTTTGTTTATCATATTTGTTTAGTGCAAGTAATTTACACAGAGCCGGCCCTAGACAAATTAGTGCCCAAGGCAATGTTTTGGGTGCCCCCCTCCATGGGATCCTAAAACAGAGGGTGTGGCCTCACAGAAGGGGCATGGCCTCACAGTGCTGTGGCTCCTTCCCCCAATGTACAGCGCTCCCAGCATCCAGCACAGCACCCCTCTTCCAGCACAAATCATACCGCACAGCACAGATCACAGCACCCCTTAACCCTATCCCGGCACAGATCACAGCACTCATCACCAACATAGCACACCACCCATCACACCTCTCCCAGCACAGCAGTGTCAGCACCCCCCACCTGACCCAGCACCCCTATCCCAGCACCCTCCTCACCTGACCCAGCACTCCTATCCCAGCACAGCCAGCACCCTCCTCTCCCGGCACAGAACTGTGTCAGCACCCCTATCCCAGCAGAGACCCCTCCCCAGCAGTGAGCACCACAGCACCCCGGCCATCTCCCAGTTCCAGACTCGAGGTACAGCGGACCCCCTTTTTCCGACTCAGGCTGGCAGGCCACGCTCGGTACATGCCGTTTCAGAGCCGGCCCGGCACTAACCACTAGCTGCCATCGAAGTGCCCCACCCTCTCCGCTGCCAGCTGTTCCGCCGCTGCTGAGCTGCGATCGTGGACGGTGCGAATTCGCAGCTACCAGTTTCTGCCCAACTTGCAGCAGTTGTCCTGGCCGTGCCTGCCCCAAACCTCTGCTGGTATGCCCCTAGGCATTACAGATGCCGAAGGCATCTGCTTAGTTTGCCTATGCCTAGGGCCGGCTCTGAATTTACATTACACAACACATAAGGACTATCGTGTATGGTGACCTGAAGAGTAAGATATTGGCCTTCTACATGAATAACTGATGGGAGAACATTAACAGGAAGACTGGGCTTAGTGAGCAATACCATCCCTCGAGTTAAAGGGGGCTGAGGAAACCACTCTCCAGCCTAGAGTATTACGTTTACCAACTTCAGATTGAATTAAATGGGTTTCTTGAATAAATGCCAAATTTTGATACATTTTGTTAAGATACAGCAAAATTTTCCTTCGCTGTATAGGGGAGATGAAACCTCCCACATTCCCGGTTCCTATATTTAATGGTGACATATTCTATGTAATGCGTGTCATGATAAAATCACAAGTAATCATACAATATATTTTAAAAATATTTCCCATATGGTTAGCAACAAGGGCATGCACAGTATGCATGAAGGAACAAGGGCATGTACAGTATGCATGAAGGAACAAGGGCATGTACAGTATGCATGAAGGAACAAGGGCGTGTACAGTATGCATGAAGGAACAAGGGCATGCACAGTATGCATGAAGGAACAAGGGCATGTACAGTATGCATGAAGGAACAAGGGCGTGTACAGTATGCATGAAGGAACAAGGGCATGTACAGTATGCATGAAGGAACAAGGGCATGTACAGTATGCATGAAGGAACAAGGGCATGTACAGTATGCATGAAGGAGCAAGAGCGTGTACAGCATGCATGAAGGAACAAGGGCGTGTACAGTATGCATGAAGGAGCAAGGGCGTGTACAGTATGCATGAAGGAGCAAGGGCGTGTACAGTATGCATGAAGGAGCAAGGGCGTGTACAGTAGGCATGAAGGAACAAGGGCGTGTACAGTATGCATGAAGGAGCAAGGGCGTGTACAGTATGCATGAAGGAGCAAGGGCGTGTACAGTATGCATGAAGGAGCAAGGGCGTGTAGAGTATGCATGAAGGAACAAGGGCGTGTACAGTATGCATGAAGGAGCAAGGGCGTGTACAGTATGCATGAAGGAGCAAGGGCGTGTACAGTATGCATGAAGGAGCAAGGGCGTGTACAGTATGCATGAAGGAACAAGGGCGTGTACAGTATGCATGAAGGAGCAAGGGCATGTACAGTATATGCATGAAGGAACAAGGGCGTGTACAGTATGCATGAAGGAGCAAGGGCGTGTACAGTATGCATGAAGGAGCAAGGGCGTGTACAGTATGCATGAAGGAACAAGGGCGTGTACAGTATGCATGAAGGAACAAGGGCGTGTACAGTATGCATGAAGGAACAAGGGCGTGTACAGTATGCATGAAGGAACAAGGGCGTGTACAGTATGCATGAAGGAACAAGGGCGTGTACAGTATGCATGAAGGAACAAGGGCATGTACAGTATGCATGAAGGAACAAGGGCGTGTACAGTATGCATGAAGGAACAAGGGCATGTACAGTATGCATGAAGGAACAAGGGCGTGTACAGTATGCATGAAGGAACAAGGGCATGTACAGTATGCATGAAGGAAGAGTGAGGAGAAAAAGGAGAAGGAAGAAACATACAATGAGGGGAGGGAGGGAAAAAAACCACAATAATACAAATATAGAAAATGTCTGCAACATTCGCTTATTGGGAATTTCCGCTTGGTCTAGTACCAGATTATAATCTCGGCTTCACAACTCCTGACTGTACCCGGCGTCTGACAAATACAAAGTCTCAGAGCATCATCATCTAACAACAAGCAAATCACAGAATTTAGAAATACACAGAACTCTGTATCAAACTCAGGGAAATAAACTCTGCTATGTGCCCGGTGAATGCAATTCATTTTTTTTTACGATGAAGATGATTTTTCAGGCGTGACAGCAACGTCCTGTAATGTTTGATAAATAAGCAGCAGCATTAGTGAAATAAATGTAAGAGGGGCCATTGTGGAGCCTCAGGTGCCCTGGAAATAAAAGAACCAATGTTCTTCCCTGTTGGAAGGAGAAAGTGACAAATGGGAGAAAGTTCCTTGTGGGCGTTTGTTACCTCCGCGGAGTTGTCCTGGAACAGAGAGATCTTATTACAAGGTTTTCTTGTTGCTGCCAATCGCAATTCTTTGTGCATAATTAAGGCAACGGAATAATACTACCCGTGGTCTGCCATGGGGGGTCATTTCTCGGGGGACCCAGGAGATGTGCCCTTTCAATACTCGACATTCCACAGGAACGTGGAGGATGTCCGTTAGGGATGAAGAAAGAAATGTAAATAGGTCAGGGCCTTTCATGGATTGTGGAAATCCCACCATCCGCAGGTTATTGTGACCCGACCAGTTTTGTAAATCATCCAGTTTGTTTAATGATAGTATGTGAGACTTCTGTAATTTAGCATAATTATCTTTCAATTCTGTGACACGTGTAAATACGTTCCCTGCAGTGACACGCTGGTAGAGCGGCTGCAGGTGTCCCTTCAGCTCAGCGATTGCTAACTGCTGCCCGTTCCTGCAGCATTGGCACCATAGCCTCCTTAATGGCTTTAAGTACTTCCCCATATGTGATGAAGGCATCTGCAATACCGGAGGTGGAGGGGTCTGACCTGGGGCGTGAGACTGGTGCGTTTGTCTTACTTGCTCCAGGTGAAGTCGCCGCGGCCGGCATCTCGGATTTCGCCTGGCGGCGGTTTCTTGCTTTATTCGGCAGGTGCGGAGAGAAATGGCTCTCCATTCTAGGAGGCAGCCTGCGGGGATGATAGGACAGCCAGGCAGCGCCCGTGGAGGCCGAAAAATGGCCGCGTGTGAGAGGTGAGCCGGGGCAGAAGCGGAACTGCGGTCAGTATGTTAGCTGGAAGTGGAAGTCTCCGATTGATTTTAAACAATTGTAGTTATTAGTCAGCCAAAGTCGCCCAAGTTTGATCTCATTAGCCCCATACGGTGTAAGCCTCGTTTGTGCTGATTATGAGCCGGATTCAATTTGAGTGGACCCGCAATACTTTCTCGCCTCCCGGACTTTTCGCTTACATCGCGTGTTTTGCAGGCGGAAAAGTCTTGCGCGTGTGCCCGCGTATTCCCGTATTCAATTTGAAAGTAGGTGAAAACGGGACCCGGCGAAACTTAAACAAGCGTAAAGTCCTGTCAGATTTGGGGAAATCAGCCTGATACCCCCCAAAAGATGCTCTGACATGGGGGTTCCCTATGGTACCCCCCGATTTGGCTTGCTGAAGGTATTTGGTGTTTTTACACGGGCTCAATAGCTGCTAAATAGCGTTTTTCTATATGTGGCGCAGAATAGTATTCAGGAGGATTTTTTCCAGAAAATAATTTATCCCAGCAAATTTGGGGTACATGAAAATGGGGGTCAGCATATTTTAAAGTTGCTAAAGTTAAATTGAAAAAAATTTGAAAAATCCCCCTGCCAAAAGCCCCTGCAATGATAAAAATAGCTGGGGCATACTTGGGGACCCCCCCAGAGTCAAGTTTTTTCTTTGTCCCCCAACATTTTTTTTTTCGCTACCAAATTCAAAGTGATTTTTTTTGGGGTGTCCTTAAGTGTTTTTTATTTATTTTTTTATGCACTTTACCTTTGGGGACTGTCTGAAGGCTGCACGGGGGTTCCTGCAACGTTGCACCCCAAAACCCCAATTATGCACTTTTTTCCGCCTGCTATTCATAGGCAAAACTTTTCCGCCTATTACATTGAATTGACTTTCCGCCTAGGCGAAAATTTCTCCAAATTGAATACGGTGGAAAGTCAAAACAGGCGAAAATGACGTCATCGGCGAAACACTATTGTGTAAACGGACTTTTCGCCTCAAATTGAATACGGGCCTATATTGTGATCCGGGGGCACTACTGTTAGTAGTGGAGTGCGCTACTGCTCAGTCTCCAATAATATCGTTTCTCAAGGCAGGGCCGGCTCCAGGGTTTGGAGCTCCCTGTGCCGGAGTTGTGGAAGCCGCCTACAAATGGGGGGGGGTGGCCTAATTACCATAGTCTACGCCCCCTAAGTGACGTTATTTGGGGGCGTACCCGCATTGCATGCCTCCCGTATAACGTCAGACTGGGGGTGGCTGTATATCCACTACTACAAAATAAAGTACAGAGCCTGGGGTTACGCTACCTGAGTGCCTATAATGTAATCACTGGTGTGTACAGTACTCTGCTCACCATGAAGGCTTCACACACATTCTCAACAACTACACGGTGACATGATGTAACTTGGAGGAACTAGACGGTGGCATAATGTGCATTGCGGGTACTACACTGTGGCATGATGTAAATTGGAGGCACTACAAGGTGGCAAAAGGTGAACCGAGGCAATATAATAGGTCACTGTGAATTGGGGGCATATTTACCGACTTTGTAAAACTCCTTTCCATTTGTGGCGTGGGGCCAACCTGTAGACGTAGTTAGGGTCACCCCTTTCCTGGAGAAGTCCTAGATATGTGGGTCTGCGAGGAGGGGGCAGGGCTAAATGGTGTGATTTGCATAATTAGCTGGATCCACCCCCTCGTTACGGAACTGCAAATTCCCCATTAAAATCTTCCCATCCTGCCCACTTCACTAGGAAGTTTGCAGGATATCTGCCTACACTTCCGGGGGGGGCTGCCCAAAAAAGCGGGAGCCTTCTGGGAGTGTAGGCAAGTATGATTGGGGGTATTACAATGTGGCTTAATGTGAACTGGGGACACTACAGTACAATGTGGCATAAAATTTATCAACTACTGTGGATAGATGGGTCTCTAAAGTAGGGGTGGGCAATAAGAGACCCCCAGCTGCTGTAAAACTACACATCCCAGCATGCCCTTCCACAGTTTTGCTATCTGACCATGCTGAAACTGCTGCAAGGCATGCTGGCATGTGTAGTTAAACAGCTGGAGGGCCGCTTATGGTCCATCCCTGCTCTAAAGACTTTGGCGCTAAGGTCTCTTAAAAAATGTTGCTATAGGGCAGACACAATTGTAGTTATATCTCCGCTATGTTCTATGCACACTATAGCGCCATGGTTCATGAATGGGTCCCACATACGTTAGTACAGACAGGATATCTGCCCTCATCGAAGATAGATAACACATTTACCATCTTCTTCATGTATACGCCTTTATACACAGAGACATGTGGCTTACTAACAGATCCATTATAGGCAGAGCCGTAACTAGAATGTCCAGTGATATACGGAAGCTACAGAAACCCATTCCAGAGGCTTCAGCGCACTAAATGATGGCGGCAGATGCTGCGGACAGACTATGGAGGTGCGAGCAGAATTTGTCTACCGTACAAGGTAAAAAACAAAACGTGAGCTGCCGATAATGGAGCTCATTGAATGGATATAGAAATGGCAGCTGATATGGAAATGACGACCCGGAAGAAACTTGTTCTGACACCAAGAACCGCTCATCTGTTCTTCCCTCCGTGGAACCTAGCGCTGCAGTTCACAGCAATGGGCATGATTCAGAGATGTGCGCTAACGCCGCAGCTGCCTGTGTATACGTAGCTGCTATGCGGAAATATGCAAATGTGTCAGCCGCCGGGAGACGCCCACCTGCAGCTCTGCAAATCCCGGCATCTGCTTACACAGAGGCACTAAGGTGACAGACGCTTCAATGTCACAGGCCTAGGTACATCTATGTTCCTGTAGAATGGTGGTGGAAACAGACGCCGGAACCTTATTTCTTGTGTACGGGATCAAAGCCCCAGGATGCGACACGCCATGAAAACGTTTTTTTGCTGCCAATCCCCATTACCTCCCCGCCAATCACACTGCGAGTAAATAGCTTTTTCCTTTTGAGCTGTGCCAATGACTTCACACTTTATATTTAGTGCTAGACAGGTTCCCCGCATGCTGTGTGTATGATGTTATTAAATTCACTAGAAATACTCCATGCACATTGTCTGACCACAGGAAGTGACAGCAGCTTCAGCATACAGCTGGCGTCTATAGGCAATTGCTCAGTATGAGCAGGAACAGCACCATGTCACTCCTGGGCTTCCTCATATTAGTGGGCAAGTACGGGGATCTTCTATTAGGGCATGCTTGATGGGTGTTCCTATGGTGGTCTGTAATGTGAAGAATATAGGAGCAGGGGTAATGTATACATGCCTGGGATACGCATAATGAGAACACAACTATGGATTAATTTGCCCATTTAGGAATAAAACTGTCAGGCTGAAGGGGCTCTATGGTTTTCATCAGCCATCAAAATCCAAATTCTTTCTATGCTGTTAGTCAGTGGTTCCTAAACTTTCCCTAATGGCGGCGCCCTAGAGTATCAGTATTTGTGTCATGGCAGCCCTGGGTCAAATGTTACTTATTGAAAAATTCAGGGAAAAAATAATCTATATCTATTAAATGAAGTAAATTGTGCTCAGACATCACCCTTAGGTGAGTTATGTGGTGGGGGCAGGGTTGCGCTCAGCTGTCGCTCTTAAGTGAGTTACGTGGTGGGGACAGGGTTGCGCTCAACTGTCGCCCTTAGGTGAGTTACGTGGTGGGGACAGGGTTGCGCTCAGCTGTCGCCCTCAGGTGAATTACGTGGTGGGGACATGGTTGCGCTCAGCTGTCGCCCTTAGGTGAGTTACGTGGTGGGGACAGGGTTGCGCTCAGCTGTCGCCCTTAGGTGAGTTACGTGGTGGGGACAGGGTTGCGCTCAGCTGTCGCCCTTAGGTGAGTTACGTGGTGGGGACAGGGTTGCGCTCAGCTGTCGCCCTTAGGTGAGTTATGTGGTGGGGACAGGGTTGCACTCAGCTGTCGCCCTTAGGGGAGTTATGTGGTGGGGAGAGGGTTGCGCTCAGCTGTCGCCCTTATGTGAGTTATGTGGTGAGGACAGGGTTGCGCTCAGCTGTCGCCCTTAGGTGAGTTATGTGGTGGGGAGAGGGTTGCGCTCAGCTGTCGCCCTTAGGTGAGTTATGTGGTGAGGACAGGGTTGCGCTCAGCTGTCGCCCTTAGGTGAGTTATGTGGTGGGGACAGGGTTGCGCTCAGCTGTCGCCCTTAGGTGAGTTATGTGGTGGGGACAGGGTTGCGCTCAGCTGTCGCCCTTAGGTGAGTTATGTGGTGGGGACAGGGTTGCGCACATATTTTATGACTGGCAGCCAGCAGCTCTAGTTTCCCTATCACAGTGACCATAAATAATTTGATTTGGTGCTGGACCACCAGCCTGTGGTACCCCTGCAAGTGCCCCGCGGCACCCAGTTAGGGAACCACTGTTGTAAAGTATACGGATTCAATTCATTTAATATATACAGTAGGTAGTCATTTGGCAACAGTAATATTACACAATAATTAACACTATTTGATCAGGGAAAGAATTGAAGAAGGATATTTCCTTATAGTGATATTTTGATGTGTGCGGATGGGGACTCAGATCTACAATGTGAATTAAAAGTAATGTTTTGTTGTTGTGGTGATTATATGTTGTGAGATTAATAATGTGTCCAGGAAGCTGAATGTGACACATAAGACATTGAATAGATAAAGGGCATTGGGGAAGGAGGAAAAACTAAGCACCTGGAACAAAACAGTGATCTAAATAATGATGGTAATATATGTGATCATTTATGTAACGGGCCCCGTAGTCCCATTTATTGACAGGTGCTCCCAGAGAGTTCATTATCCAGGGTAAAGAGAGAAAGAAGAGCAAACTCTCATAGGTGGGGCACAGTGTGTCTTCTGAAAATTATTAAAGATTAACTTCATAATTGTAAAAGTACAAATAAAATGTTTTATATATATATATAGAAAAGAAAAAGGTGAGAACAAGCGCCTATATAGTGTAGTATTATATGAAATATACAGCACACTCTATTTAAAATTGGCATGCGTACCGTAATGACCCAGAGCAACAGGCAATAAAATATGAGTCCTTATTCGGGCTTCACCAAAGTAGTCCTCTTATATTCCCCAAACGTAGCTTGTTACATCCTCCAAATATAGGATTTAAGGAGAAAGAGGACACTTCTCATAGTGTAGTACGTTTAAAAGATTTTTAATCAAAAATACACACAACACACAAAGAAATGAAGAATGACATTAATAAAGATTGAAATAGGCTTATCTGATAGTAGCTGGTTTCAGAGTTAGGGATACATCCACAGTCCTCAACGCGTTTCGTCCTTATTGCAAATGTAGCTGGACTTCTTCAGGAGGATTCACACACATTAGTCTACAATGCTCTCTTATATACCCTTAGATACAATTATTAGTGTCTAATACAGGTGTTTCCGGTGTTTGCCGCCATTTTGTAACATAAATTTAATGAACATGAAATCGAGTACCTGGATCTAATTTTAAGTAGCGACAATTGTGGAATCAAGAGTCCTAACTATATAAAATCGGTTGACACCAATAGTTATGTACATTTTAAAGTGGACACAAAAATAGTTGGAAAACGAATATACCATTCTCCCAATTCTGTCGTCTACGAAGATACTGTACATCGATGGAGACTTTTAAAGAACAAGCGGACATCTATTCCAACAGGTTTCGGGAAAGGGGATATCCAGAAGAAATCGTATGCCAAGCTACAGAAAGAGCGACCAGTATCAAACGGGAAGATCTTTTGGTCTACAGACCTAGGACTACAACCAAAAACAACCCAATTTTTGTCACTCAATATAACAGCAAAGAAAAAGAAATACGAAGAATATTCATTAAACATTGGAATATACTAAAGACTGATCAAATTCTTGGAGAAGTACTCCCGGACAAACCATTACTGGCTTTTAGGAAAGCAAATAATCTAAAAAATTCTCTTGCTCCCAGCAATCTAAAAACATTAGAAACCAAACCCCCACAATGGATTAGGCAAACAAATGGTTTTTTTAAATGCAATAATTGTAATATCTGTAAGTTTGTGAATACCAATAACAGCCACTTCTCCAATCATGATAATACATCTTTTTATAAAATCAAGAGTCTGATGAATTGCATGAGCAATTGGGTTATATACGTAATTGAATGTCCTTGTCATTTGAAATATGTAGGCAAGACAAAAAGAAATGTGAAACTGAGAATCCAAGAACATATACGAGGAATAAGAAACAGGGTTGACAACCACGCCGTCCCCAAACATTTTTGCAAATATCACAATGCAGACCCCACTGGTTTAAAGTATAAAGCTATAGAATGTGTCTCACTGGGGGATAGGGGCGGAGATAGGGAAAAGAAACTGTCACAACGTGAAATGAATTGGATCTATACTCTAAACACAATGGCCCCATTTGGTCTGAATGAAACATATGAGATCGCACCATTTTTATAATTTTATTCTGCACATCTGTAATATTTAGTGATATTTATAACCCTATTTTTTATGATGCCCGCATGTACATGCGTTTTAATGTCAATGCACTAATCTGTTTTGCACTTTTAATGTATCCTCCTTTATATACATCCTCATTTTAGTCTATTTTTATTTTGATTTTCACTCCATTTTGCTGCTAGTGTTTTTAAAGAAATATGCTGCTATATATGTATTATTGCTAATAAGTTCATGCCAATATGTGTTTTAAACTGTAGAGCGATTGCTGTTATAATGTTAAAAGGTACTCCAACAAAATGGCCACTATAGGTGGGACATTCTTTGAATGTACAAACATCATCACTATTTGAAATAAGTGATAAATGTTCTAGCCAAATATGAAAATCAGCCTTAATTTAAGGACAAAATTTGTTATAGGTGATTTTAACAGCATCGCTCATAACAACTCCTTATATTGCATTACAATAGCATGTCTCCGGCAAAGTGTTTACCGCGCATGCGCGGGAAACACAAAATGGCGCCGCGAGTCACGCGTGATGCTTCATCTCTCTTAGAGACCCACGAGATGTCAGGGTGTTTCGCGCATGCGTGGGTAAACATAAGATGGCGCCGCGACTCACGCATGGAGGTATGCATCTCCTGGAATTTCGCGAGTGTGATATCAATCCCGCGCATGCGCGATACCCTACAAAATGGCGGCAAACACCGGAAACACCTGTATTAGACACTAATAATTGTATCTAAGGGTATATAAGAGAGCATTTTAGACTAATGTGTGTGAATCCTCCTGAAGAAGTCCAGCTACATTTGCAATAAGGACGAAACGCGTTGAGGACTGTGGATGTATCCCTAAAGGTGCATACACATGATCAGATTTTTCCTTCAGATATGAATGATAACGATTTAAAAATCGTTCAGTCGTTCATATCTGAAGGAAAATCGTTCATATCTGACATGCCTGAACGATGGACGATCAACGATGCGCGTTCCCGTTTGTCAGATAACGATATCTGACATCTGATGGGTTTGCAGTCAGACTTGGACGATTCCATTCATTTTAATGCAGTCAAAAATCGTTCAATCGTTCAAATCGTTCAAATCGTTCAAATCTTTGGTAAAATCGTTCAGATCGTTTAATCGTTCAATCGTTCATCTGACAAATCTGACAAGTCTGACAAATCTGACCATGTGTACGCTCCTTAACTCTGAAACCAGCTACTATCAGATAAGCCTATTTCAATCTTTATTAATGTCATTCTTCATTTCTTTGTGTGTTGTGTGTATTTTTGATTAAAAATCTTTTAAACGTACTACACTATGAGAAGTGTCCTCTTTCTCCTTAAATCCTATATTTGGAGGATGTAACAAGCTACGTTTGGGGAATATAAGAGGACTACTTTGGTGAAGCCCGAATAAGGACTCATATTTTATTGCCTGTTGCTCTGGGTCATTACGGTACGCATGCCAATTTTAAATAGAGTGTGCTGTATATTTCATATAATACTACACTATATAGGCACTTGTTCTCACCTTTTTCTTTTCCACAAACCTTCCTGGATCACACAACAATTGATTCTCCTGGAGAACATACAGCAGCCACCACAAAAAACGGGACTATAGTGGACTATATTATCCGTATCTATAGAGATTAACTGCATATACACAGAAACTTATGGGATTGAGCGCTGTCTCAGTATCTCACTATATTTTATATATATATATATTTTAATATTCAAAAATATGTAAAACTACAACTTTGTAGTATAAAAACCACAGTATTGTAGTGCAGATCTCCTATTAGAATTTACCTATATAAAAAGGCGAATTGTTTTTCCAAAATAACACTCTGTAATGCTCAAAAACTGAATGACGACACCAATGACATAACTGTACAATGAACACGTAATAAATACAGAAATGGACAATTATTTTATCAGAGATCTCCTAAAGTGCTACCTGCAAAGATGTGCAGAAAATTGCCATTAATGGTGAGCGTCTTACCACGTAATATATGTGACATCTGCAGCATGCACATGAGCCGCTCAGAAGTTACAGCGCCCGGCACCACTCTGACGCATCCACACTATCCCACAACTCTTTATAACACACAAATGTCTCCGTGTAGTTAAATATGAACATAAAACAGAATCATCAAAATTTATTAATCTGACAAGAAAATGCAAAGTGCTAAGCGCCAAAGAAATAAATAAAAAGAAATAAATAAATTCATGCAAAGGTACATACAGTATGTTTGTAGTGAAATGAAGAAAAACAATAAAGATAAATACTTCAGGTAAATCTTGTAATTCTGTGTCCTATATTGATGTAAAACACCAATATAAATCAGTGGCGAAATGATCACGTGTATTGACAGAATTTCATACATAAGTCCCTGTATAAATGTTTTTGTAATTGAATGCAGCAACACAGCGGACTTAATAAGTCTCTCTCTAGACTAGAAAATACATTTGAGAGTAGAACCTGTCAGCGGAGAACAGGGAGAAAGTCTGCTGTTTGGATTTAAGTCCGTGGTGAAAGGAGTCCCTATAGTGATCTAAACAATAAGGGGCGGAATTCAATTCTTTCCAGCCCCTATCGCGCCCGACAGAGCTATTCAATTCTTGCTCCTGTCAGGTTTAGCTGCCTTACGCAGCTAGACCTGACCTCTAGGGGCGCGATCAGCACGAAAATCTTGGACAATTGCATAGCGGCCCGCGATCTGTCACTTTAGACGGGAGATGCGGGCCGCGAAGACAATTGAATTCCGCCCAAAGAGTTAACTCTCTGGGAGCACCTGTCAATAAATGTGACTACGGGGCCCTTTACATAAATGATCACATATATTACCATCATTTGAATTCCTTTATTGTTTAGATCACTGTTTTGTTCTAGCGGGCCACGTCTCCACAGGAGTCTCTGGTCCTGATTCAGAGCCGGGCGCTCTGACAGAGCGCTCGCTCTGAATCAGGGCCGTTTTATTTATTTTTTTGACCACCCACAGCTATAGCGAGCGGCCAGGATGATGGTCGCGATGGTCAAGACCATCGCGACCATCGGGCTTGCGACGAGACCCTTGTGGTAGGGTCTCGTGGCCGCAAGCCCCAGAGAGATTTCGGCTCATTCAACATCGACAGCACGCCCCCTTTGGTGCGAGACCCTGAGCGACTGATTGCCAGTTGCTATCCGGGTCTCACGCATGCGCACGACGGAGCCAACTCTGTCGTGCGCATGCGCTCTGGGCCACCATCGACCCGGTTGCGAGCGCACAGCCCTCGCGATCGGGTCTGAATCACGCCCTCTGTGCGTACAGGGACTCCTTTCACCACGGACTTAAATCCAAGCAGCAGACTTTCTCCCCGTTCTCCCCTGACAGGTATCTACTCTCATCAGTTGCCGCCTGTGATCCCTATTCAATATGAGCCGAGCCGCGATACTTTGTCGTCATTCGGTTTTTGAGTATTACATAATAAGACACACACCAGAAATTCAGTATATATTTTTATCTTGTATCTAAATAGCGCATTTTGTTTTTCAGCACTGAGTAATGGAGGAACCGGTGAGTACCCGGCAAATAGTGAATATGGGGGCTGATTCAGCACGGATCGCAATTGCAACGGCGTATGCAGATTGGTCGATGGTGCATGCACCGCAGAGCTCAGCGGCTGAAATGCGATCGCACTGTGATCACGCAGAACATGGAAAGCCGTCGCAGGGTGACAGGCAGCGAGTGTTTGGGGGTGGTGTGGTTAGAGAAACGCAGGCGTGCCTGTCCGTGTGAACGCCCTTACAGGGGCGTGCATAAATTAGCCACTGTGACGGCATACGCAGCTTGTGTACTTACTGCGTGCGAGGAGGTTAGCCAATTCTGAGTAAGGTCAGAGCTGCTGTAATTGTGCGTGAGGGGGCGATGCTACTCGATGATATCAATGTATACGCAGGACTGCCAGGTATGACGGATGTGAGATAGGGCAAGTGAGCGTCTCTATGCTGGCTGTGCGTTTGCATTCATTAGCATATTTTCACAGTAGAACTGCGTGCGATTACGGAGCCGCGATGGCAATAGCGATCCTTACTGAGTCAGACCCAGTGTCACTATCTCGTTGTGCATGCAGGATGCAATTGTGAGTACCTATTTTCCTTTATATGTATAGTGCTCATTCTCTTGTTCTCTATGCCAGGTATTATATCCTGTGTCCTATACTCTATGTATGGCCATATACATACAGACAGTAGTATGTCTGGTTTATATGTTGTACAGTGTGTGGTACTGGTGAGATAATTATTGCTGTAGAACACTGTATATAGAGCTGTACAGATGGAATGGGCTTTCTTTAAGGCAGTGATTCCAAAAGTGGGTGATAGCGCCCCCTGGCTGGCACTGCACAGCCCTAGGTGGCCTCTAAGAATTGAATTGATCCCTCAGAGGCAATGAGAACAAAGGGGGAAAAGAGGGAGGAAGAGAGGTGGAGAGAGAGAGACAGGGGACCGAAAAGGCAAGGACAGGGGATGGAGAGGTGTCAGCAGATATTTTTTTATGGGGGCACAAAGTTTAAAAAAAAAAAAAAAGGTACATTTCTAGCTTCTATAATCTTTCATTTATTTTTTTTATTTTATTTATTTTTCATTTATAATAGGGACCCCTCTGGTACACCCACAGCTGCTGCAGGGAGTTAGGTGTTTTTTGGGGCGAGAGGAGCTCTAGCTGTCAATAAGGAGGACAAGTCAGGTTCATCATTCGCAGTGTAGATGCATATGCATAGGGGTAACTCCACTTGTCCTCCGCAAGAAAGGAGTTTAAACACCTTATAAAGAAGGGCCATTGCTCCTGGGCTAGTGCTGAGGATTTGCCCCCAAGACTAAAATTTGCCAGCCAGCCCCTGGCAGGAGGTGTGTGCGAACTGATCATATGGGCAGCTTCTATCCAATCACAGAGCCTCTAACATGACCCCTCCCATCAGGCACACAGTGCTCTGCACCTGGGCTTCCCTCATCATGAATGATTGCAGACACCTGTGTAGGAGCACTAGTGTAGGTCACTGATGACACAGGTGGCTGCAATCATACATGATGAGGGAAGTCCAGGAGCAGAGCATTGTGTACCTGATGGAGGGTTTGCAAGCATTTATCACACATCTCTAGCCCAGCTTTGTATTATCCCAAGCTGTACCTCCTGGATGAATAATGTCTGGCATTGGTGGCTGTAATCAAGTAACAGTAGGGTGATGAGAGAAGACCCTCTATATATAACAAGACTCATACCAAGGACCCCCCTGCACTTATCAGCAAAAAGACAATTTACAACCTGCCATTACCACATACAGTATAACATGCTCTGCCTCAATATGTTCCCATAGCAACATAGAAGGTATGTAAGAACTAATTACCACCATACAAACGACATTAATATGCAATAGGTTCCTATCAATACTTCTCTATGATAAATAACTAGCAGACTGGGTCTCTCTTGTGAATAAAACACAAACACACTTAATCTCAGCTGCTGCAGCACCTCTTTAATTAGGACTTGGTAGAAAATGCAATTCCTAAACTACTTCAACACAATAAATTGTGAATATGAAGTATCACTCACACGTATGTATAGGATAGGAACATAAAATACTTTTAGGTTCCTATGTAAAATACCATAAATACCCCAGACTGGTCAGTGATCTCAGTGTCCTTTCATTAAAGTACTCTCTTCCTAGGTGGCCACTGTCTGTCCTATGACATACATGTATTTGTCATCCCAAGGCGGCAGACGTTAGCATCTAATGCAGTTTGTTAGACACACAGAGAAAACACAATCTTCAGCACATTAGGAATTATCTCAGTCCTGAGGGCACATATACTGTATCTCTCCAGCACTTATCATTTTATATAGGTCTCTCCAGCACTAATACACAGACTCAGTACACTTTACACATACAGTATGGATAGCAAGATGAGGCATAGACTTACTATGGGACGTCATCCTCCGTGGTCACTTCCTCTAAACTGGTGGAAACAAAGAAAAAAAAAAATAGCCAGTGACCTGGCACCTGGGTAACACCATTCTGCAGTGCAGGTGGGACTGATTTCATATGCTCAGGGAGAGCTAGATGTGGGAGGGGTGTGTCCAAACTCTAATCTACTGTAATTAGTGGTGTAATAATAATAAGGCTGTCCTGCATTTGTGGGCTACATGCAAAAGCAGCCAATAATTATTCTGCATCAGGCTTGCCGACTTTCTGGCTGCGTCTTTCGAGAGAAGCAGCCAGCTCAGCACAGCTGGGGGGCGTGGCAAAGAATTGAGGGTGAGCCGGGGGCGTGACATCACGATGGCGTCATCGCGGCCCCGCCCCTGGCAACATAATGCCTGTAATTTCGGCAATGTGTTGCCAGGGGCGGGGCCACGATGACGCGATTTAGCGCGAATCACGTCATCAGCCCCCGCTGCAGGTAAATATTTTTTCTGTTGCGTCCGGCGGGCGGGCAGGAGCCGAGATTTCTTCCCGGGACATATGCCTACTGTTCTGGGAGGTTGGAAGCGGCACCCGATTTTCGGGAGGCTCCCAACCAAACCGGGATAGTAGGCATGCAATAAAAAAGCACGGGAATTGGGACTACGGAATTTGGCCAAGGCCACGGCCCTTTTTCGGTGTCGCATGGCTACGCTGCCAGCACAGCATCCCTCCCCGCACCAGGTGACACTGCAACCACAAGCTGACCAGCACTCAGCCAATACTGTATGGCAGGATGCAAGACTTTCATAAATCTACTATTTGAGTTTATGGTGAGCCAACAGAAACTGGTCACCCATACTAATGTCCATTAAAGAAAAGTAAATTTTAATATGAGAGCATTTTATAGCTCATTCACCTGTATTAGTAACGTACTGCATAGGATGGATTTAAGGATAATGCAATATAACCAAGCTATAACATATCAGACAATAATCCCATCAACAGATGATGCCTCTAATCTGCTCCAACCTCAATCAGATGCACAATGCTTTGCCTCACAGGTTCTCAAACTTGGTCCTCAGACCCCAAACAGTGCATGGTTTCCAGGTCTCCTCACAGAATCACAAGTGAAATAATTAGCTCCACCTGTGGATGTCTTAAAATGTGTCAGTGAGTCATGACACTGTTGGGTGACCTGGGAAATGTGTCAGTGAGTAATGACTACACCTGTGCTCCTGCTGGGTGACCTGGGAACTGTGTCAGTGAGTAATGACTACACCTGTGCACTTGCTGGGTGACCTGGGAAATGTGTCAGTGAGTAATGACTACACCTGTGCAGCTGCTGGGTGACCTGGGAAATGTGTCAGTGAGTAATGACTACACCTGTGCACCTGCTGGGTGACCTGGGAAATGTGTCAGTGAGTAATGATTACACCTGTGCACCTGCTGGGTGACCTGGGAAATGTGTCAGTGAGTAATGACTACACCTGTGCTCCTGCTGGGTGACCTGGGAAATGTGTCAGTGAGTAATGATTACACCTGTGCTCCTGCTGGGTGACCTGGGAACTGTGTCAGTGAGTAATGACTACACCTGTGGACCTGCTGGGTGACCTGGGAAATGTGTCAGTGAGTAATGATTACACCTGTGCTCCTGCTGGGTGACCTGGGAACTGTGTCAGTAATGACTACACCTGTGCACTTGCTGGGTGACCTGGGAAATGTGTCAGTGAGTAATGACTACACCTGTGCACCTGCTGGGTGACCTGGGATATGTGTCAGTGAGTAATGACTACACCTGTGCACCTGCTGGGTGACCTGGGATATGTGTCAGTGAGTAATGACTACACCTGTGCAGCTGCTGGGTGACCTGGGAAATGTGTCAGTGAGTAATGATTACACCTGTGCTCCTGCTGGGTGACCTGGGAACTGTGTCAGTGAGTAATGACTACACCTGTGCACCTGCTGGGTGACCTGGGAAATGTGTCAGTGAGTAATGACTACACCTGTGCAGCTGCTGGGTGACCTGGGAAATGTGTCAGTGAATAATGATTACACCTGTGCTCCTGCTGGGTGACCTGGGAACTGTGTCAGTGAGTAATGACTACACCTGTTGATCTGCTGGGTGACCTGGGAAATGTGTCAGTGAGTAATGACTACACCTGTGCTCCTGCTGGGTGACCTGGGAAATGTGTCAGTGAGTAATGACTACACCTGTGCACCTGCTGGGTGACCTGGGATATGTGCCAGTGAGTAATGACTACACCTGTGCACCTGCTGGGTGACCTGGGTAATATGTCAGTGAGTAAAGACTACACCTGTGCACCTGCTGGGTGACCTGGGATATGTGCCAGTGAGTAATAACTACACTTGTGCCACCTGCTGGGTAACCTGGGAAATGTGTCAGTGAGTAATGAGTATACCTGTGCACCTGCTGGGTGACCTGGGAAATAAAATGTTATAGCTTATATAAATCTAGGTAATAACCATATTAAAATGTTCCATTCTCTAGTCAATCCAGTATATTGATTGGACAACATTCTCTGTAACCACACGCCACCTTGGAATCCCAAACCTGCATCCTTAGTTTGGCAGTTGGGATCAGTCTAATAAACAGGACCAGCTCCAGGGGTTGCCGCGAACTGTGCTGGTGTGGTCCCCGGCACCTCTTCACTCGCGTACCTATTATGACCTAGGAATGCACGCGCCCGGCATCCATTCCTCCTCTCCAGGGCCAGGCACAACTGCAGCAGGGGAGGTTCCCAACATCCCGACCACTCGCTGGACACTTCGTCCCGAGGGTGGAACAGCAGGGCAGTTCCCAAAAAACGGGACTGTCCCGCTGAAATCGAGAATGGCTGGTAGGGTATGCCCTCTATGGGGTGGCACCCCTGTTTGACTGCACTGGTCGAACATGCCTCGAGCCAGCCCTGCTAATAAAGTACCTCGGCTTGTAATATCAGTTGGTAATAATTGGTGCCAACCACAAAATACCTCCTTACCTTACTTCTGAGAAGGTTACACCAAGCCCAGAAGCCATGCCCATAACCCAGCCAGGAAATTATAGGTATAGCTGCACATATAAACAGTTAGGAGCCACTATTTTTTAAATTGAGGTTATAAAGGTCTTTGAAATAAATGACTGATGATAAGTATGATGGTACCTGTGGGTGACAGCGACGCTCCTCAGCCAGCCTCCTGTATTTATATAAGAATTGCTCATGGTCACTGGTAGACAAATGTTAAGGTGCCCACACATATAGCGACATTTTACACGATCTGGCCGATTTCGACAAATCGTGACGACGAATCGGGTACAAAAAGTACAAATCGTGAGTTTATACTCACGAGCACGATGCCGATGCGCGTCCCCGCTGGTCGCACATCGCATCGTCAGGTCTGCCGTGCAGTAGGGCAGATCTGACAATCTAGGAGGCGATGCACTGTGAGAGTCTGGATGCAGGAGAGATCGTTTGAAGATTGGACACCAAATCGTGTGCAGAGCTGCCGGGGAGAGTTTTAAGGGAAATCGTACACATCGGCTGATCGTGTGCAGATCGGTATGTGTGTGGGCACCTTCACCCAACCGGCTGATCACAAAGCTGACGACCACAAAGCGCGCAAGGTCTAATACATTAGGGAACTGTACAGGTTGTTTGGCTCCTCTCTCAGAATTACCATGTACCAGTTGCTGGGAAAGTACCCACTATGCAGCATCTATGTAATGATTACAGGCACCTGTCCAGCATTCTATCTATCCCTGGATATTATACTGTAATATAATAACTTCTCCTGTTTTGTAGGAGCTGCCGTCAGACCCGTGGTGACCTTCACTCCTAATTATTATAATATACTACCCGGCGACTCTCTGACTATAACATGTAACACAGGATCAGCTGTTGATGGGATGCAGACATATTATTATTGGTATAAAGACAATCAACTGATATATGGAATACACTGGCACAGCTTTGATATTAACAATGCCGATACGGTGGCAGACAGCGGAGATTACCAGTGTAGGACCAGTACTAGCGAGTACAGCCATCCCGTCTTCCTGCATGTTGTTATTAATGGTGAGTTATGCAGCTCAGCTCATTTCCCACTTGTCGTACAATTAGACTCATTAACACATTGGTAATACTGTTTTTATATTTTAGAGGATGTCATCCTACAGAGACCCCCCTTCATCTATGAAGGAGACCCTCTGACTCTGGAATGTCACAGTCATTATTTCTCTTATGGAAGAAACACAATATTTTACAAGAATGGTGTAATAATACGGAGCTCAGACACCTCCTCTGTGTTACATATAGATAAAGTATATGAAGACGTGACCACCACATATAGCTGTGTCCAGCAATTTCTATATCCTTACAGTCCTCCTTACTCCTCTGCTCCATCTCAGATCTATGCGACAGGTGAGCTGTAGGGAATGTGATTTATATAATAATCTTACCAGACACAGAGGCCACTGACATCTATCCCTCTGTGTGCCCGGTGCCAGCCCAGAGCTGTGTGTGTGTGTGCTCCTGTCTCCTCTCCCATAACTGTTACTGATACAGAGTGCAGGCAGTGTCATCACACAGGTATTGGGCTGTGATGTATCCCTATAAGGGGGAGGTACCTGGATGTATGTGCAGTGCTGTGTGTGTGTGTGCTCCTGTCTCCTCTCCCATAACTGTTACTGATACAGAGTGCAGGCAGTGTGATCACACAGGTATTGGGCTGTGATGTATCCCTATAAGGGGGAGGTACCTGGATGTAAGTGCAGAGCTGTGTGTGTGCTCCTGTCTCCTCTCCCATAACTGTTACTGATACAGAGTGCAGGCAGTGTGATCACACAGGTATTGGGCTGTGATGTATCCCTATAAGGGGGAGGTACCTGGATGTAAGTGCAGAGCTGTGTGTGTGCTCCTGTCTCCTCTCCCATAACTGTTACTGATACAGAGTGCAGGCAGTGTGATCACACAGGTATTGGGCTGTGATGTATCCCTATAAGGGGGAGGTGCCTGGATGTAAGTGCAGTGCTGTGTGTGTGTGCTCCTGTCTCCTCTCCCATAACTGTTACTGATACAGAGTGCAGGCAGTGTGATCACACAGGTATTGGGCTGTGATGTATCCCTATAAGGGGGAGGTACCTGGATGTAAGTGCAGAGCTGTGTGTGTGCTCCTGTCTCCTCTCCCATAACTGTTACTGATACAGAGTGCAGGCAGTGTGATCACACAGGTATTGGGCTGTGATGTATCCCTATAAGGGGGAGGTGCCTGGATGTAAGTGCAGTGCTGTGTGTGTGTGCTCCTGTCTCCTCTCCCATAACTGTTACTGATACAGAGTGCAGGCAGTGTGATCACACAGGTATTGGGCTGTGATGTATCCCTATAAGGGGGAGGTACCTGGATGTAAGTGCAGTGCTGTGTGTGTGCTCCTGTCTCCTCTCCCATAACTGTTACTGATACAGAGTGCAGGCAGTGTGATCACACAGGTATTGGGCTGTGATGTATCCCTATAAGGGGGAGGTGCCTGGATGTAAGTGCAGAGCTGTGTGTGTGCTCCTGTCTCCTCTCCCATAACTGTTACTGATACAGAGTGCAGGCAGTGTGATCACACAGGTATTGGGCTGTGATGTATCCCTATAAGGGGGAGGTACCTGGATGTAAGTGCAGTGCTGTGTGTGTGCTCCTGTCTCCTCTCCCATAACTGTTACTGATACAGAGTGCAGGCAGTGTGATCACACAGGTATTGGGCTGTGATGTATCCCTATAAGGGGGAGGTGCCTGGATGTAAGTGCAGAGCTGTGTGTGTGCTCCTGTCTCCTCTCCCATAACTGTTACTGATACAGAGTGCAGGCAGTGTGATCACACAGGTATTGGGCTGTGATGTATCCCTATAAGGGGGAGGTACCTGGATGTAAGTGCAGTGCTGTGTGTGTGCTCCTGTCTCCTCTCCCATAACTGTTACTGATACAGAGTGCAGGCAGTGTGATCACACAGGTATTGGGCTGTGATGTATCCCTATAAGGGGGAGGTACCTGGATGTATGTGCAGTGCTGTGTGTGTGTGCTCCTGTCTCCTCTCCCATAACTGTTACTGATACAGAGTGCAGGCAGTGTGATCACACAGGTATTGGGCAGTGATGTATCCCTATAAGAGGGAGGTACCTGGATGAAAGTGCAGAGCTGTGTGTGTGCTCCTGTCTCCTCTCCCATAACTGTTACTGATACAGAGTGCAGGCAGTGTGATCACACAGGTATTGGGCAGTGATGTATCCCTATAAGGGGGAGGTGCCTGGATGTAAGTGCAGTGCTGTGTGTGTGTGTGCTCCTGTCTCCTCTCCCATAACTGTTACTGATACAGAGTGCAGGCAGTGTGATCACACAGGTATTGGGCTGTGATGTATCCCTATAAGGGGGAGGTGCCTGGATGTAAGTGCAGTGCTGTGTTTGTGTGTGCTCCTGTCTCCTCTCCCATAACTGTTACTGATACAGAGTGCAGGCAGTGTGATCACACAGGTATTGGGCTGTGATGTATCCCTATAAGGGGGAGGTACCTGGATGTAAGTGCAGTGCTGTGTGTGTGCTACTGTCTCCTCTCCCATAACTGTTACTGATACAGAGTGCAGGCAGTGTGATCACACAGGTATTGGGCTGTGATGTATCCCTATAAGGGGGAGGTACCGGGATGTAAGTGCAGTGCTGTGTGTGTGTGCTCCTGTCTCCTCTCCCATAACTGTTACTGATACAGAGTGCAGACAGTGTGATCACACAGGTATTGGGCTGTGATGTATCCCTATAAGGGGGAGGTACCTGGATGTAAGTGCAGTGCTGTGTGTGTGTGTGCTCCTGTCTCCTCTCCCATAACTGTTACTGATACAGAGTGCAGGCAGTGTGATCACACAGGTATTGGGCTGTGATGTATCCCTATAAGGGGGAGGTGCCTGGATGTAAGTGCAGTGCTGTGTGTGTGTGCTCCTGTCTCCTCTCCCATAACTGTTACTGATACAGAGTGCAGGCAGTGTGATCACACAGGTATTGGGCAGTGATGTATCCCTATAAGGGGAAGGTACCTGGATGTAAGTGCAGTGCTGTGTGTGTGCACCTGTCTCCTCTCCCATAACTGTTACTGATACAGAGTGCAGGCAGTGTGATCACACAGGTATTGGGCTGTGATGTATCCCTATAAGGGGGAGGTACCTGGATGTAAGTGCAGTGTTGTGTGTGTGTGCTCCTGTCTCCTCTCCCATAACTGTTACTGATACAGAGTGCAGGCAGTGTGATCACACAGGTATTGGGCAGTGATGTATCCCTATAAGGGGGAGGTGCCTGGATGTAAGTGCAGAGCTGTGTGCGTGTGCTCCTGTCTCCTCTCCCATAACTGTTACTGATACAGAGTGCAGGCAGTGTGATCACACAGGTATTGGGCTGTGATGTATCCCTATAAGGAGGAGGAACCTGGATGTAAGTGCAGTGCTGTGTGTGTGTGCTCCTGTCTCCTCTCCCATAACTGTTACTGATACAGAGTGCAGACAGTGTGATCACACAGGTATTGGGCTGTGATGTATCCCTATAAGGGGGAGGTACCTGGATGTAAGTGCAGTGCTGTGTGTGTGTGTGTGCTCCTGTCTCCTCTCCCATAACTGTTACTGATACAGAGTGCAGGCAGTGTGATCACACAGGTATTGGGCTGTGATGTATCCTTATAAGGGGGAGGTGCCTGGATGTAAGTGCAGTGCTGTGTGTGTGTGCTCCTGTCTCCTCTCCCATAACTGTTACTGATACAGAGTGCAGGCAGTGTGATCACACAGGTATTGGGCAGTGATGTATCCCTATAAGGGGGAGGTACCTGGATGTAAGTGCAGTGCTGTGTGTGTGCACCTGTCTCCTCTCCCATAACTGTTACTGATACAGAGTGCAGGCAGTGTGATCACACAGGTATTGGGCTGTGATGTATCCCTATAAGGGGGAGGTGCCTGGATGTAAGTGCAGAGCTGTGTGTGTGCTCCTGTCTCCTCTCCCATAACTGTTACTGATACAGAGTGCAGGCAGTGTGATCACACAGGTATTGGGCTGTGATGCATCCCTATAAGGGGGAGGTACCTGGATGTAAGTGCAGTGCTGTGTGTGTGCTCCTGTCTCCTCTCCCATAACTGTTACTGATACAGAGTGCAGGCAGTGTGATCACACAGGTATTGGGCTGTGATGTATCCCTATAAGGGGGAGGTACCTGGATGTATGTGCAGTGCTGTGTGTGTGTGCTCCTGTCTCCTCTCCCATAACTGTTACTGATACAGAGTGCAGGCAGTGTGATCACACAGGTATTGGGCAGTGATGTATCCCTATAAGAGGGAGGTACCTGGATGAAAGTGCAGAGCTGTGTGTGTGTGTGTGCTCCTGTCTCCTCTCCCATAACTGTTACTGATACAGAGTGCAGGCAGTGTGATCACACAGGTATTGGGCAGTGATGTATCCCTATAAGGGGGAGGTGCCTGGATGTAAGTGCAGTGCTGTGTGTGTGTGTGCTCCTGTCTCCTCTCCCATAACTGTTACTGATACAGAGTGCAGGCAGTGTGATCACACAGGTATTGGGCTGTGATGTATCCCTATAAGGGGGAGGTGCCTGGATGTAAGTGCAGTGCTGTGTTTGTGTGTGCTCCTGTCTCCTCTCCCATAACTGTTACTGATACAGAGTGCAGGCAGTGTGATCACACAGGTATTGGGCTGTGATGTATCCCTATAAGGGGGAGGTACCTGGATGTAAGTGCAGTGCTGTGTGTGTGCTACTGTCTCCTCTCCCATAACTGTTACTGATACAGAGTGCAGGCAGTGTGATCACACAGGTATTGGGCTGTGATGTATCCCTATAAGGGGGAGGTACCGGGATGTAAGTGCAGTGCTGTGTGTGTGTGCTCCTGTCTCCTCTCCCATAACTGTTACTGATACAGAGTGCAGACAGTGTGATCACACAGGTATTGGGCTGTGATGTATCCCTATAAGGGGGAGGTGCCTGGATGTAAGTGCAGTGCTGTGTGTGTGTGCTCCTGTCTCCTCTCCCATAACTGTTACTGATACAGAGTGCAGGCAGTGTGATCACACAGGTATTGGGCAGTGATGTATCCCTATAAGGGGGAGGTACCTGGATGTAAGTGCAGTGCTGTGTGTGTGCACCTGTCTCCTCTCCCATAACTGTTACTGATACAGAGTGCAGGCAGTGTGATCACACAGGTATTGGGCTGTGATGTATCCCTATAAGGGGGAGGTACCTGGATGTAAGTGCAGTGTTGTGTGTGTGTGCTCCTGTCTCCTCTCCCATAACTGTTACTGATACAGAGTGCAGGCAGTGTGATCACACAGGTATTGGGCAGTGATGTATCCCTATAAGGGGGAGGTGCCTGGATGTAAGTGCAGAGCTGTGTGCGTGTGCTCCTGTCTCCTCTCCCATAACTGTTACTGATACAGAGTGCAGGCAGAGTGATCACACAGGTATTGGGCTGTGATGTATCCCTATAAGGAGGAGGAACCTGGATGTAAGTGCAGTGCTGTGTGTGTGTGCTCCTGTCTCCTCTCCCATAACTGTTACTGATACAGAGTGCAGACAGTGTGATCACACAGGTATTGGGCTGTGATGTATCCCTATAAGGGGGAGGTACCTGGATGTAAGTGCAGTGCTGTGTGTGTGTGTGTGCTCCTGTCTCCTCTCCCATAACTGTTACTGATACAGAGTGCAGGCAGTGTGATCACACAGGTATTGGGCTGTGATGTATCCCTATAAGGGGGAGGTGCCTGGATGTAAGTGCAGTGCTGTGTGTGTGTGCTCCTGTCTCCTCTCCCATAACTGTTACTGATACAGAGTGCAGGCAGTGTGATCACACAGGTATTGGGCAGTGATGTATCCCTATAAGGGGGAGGTACCTGGATGTAAGTGCAGTGCTGTGTGTGTGCACCTGTCTCCTCTCCCATAACTGTTACTGATACAGAGTGCAGGCAGTGTGATCACACAGGTATTGGGCTGTGATGTATCCCTATAAGGGGGAGGTACCGGGATGTAAGTGCAGTGCTGTGTGTGTGTGCTCCTGTCTCCTCTCCCATAACTGTTACTGATACAGAGTGCAGACAGTGTGATCACACAGGTATTGGGCTGTGATGTATCCCTATAAGGGGGAGGTACCTGGATGTAAGTGCAGTGCTGTGTGTGTGTGTGCTCCTGTCTCCTCTCCCATAACTGTTACTGATACAGAGTGCAGGCAGTGTGATCACACAGGTATTGGGCTGTGATGTATCCCTATAAGGGGGAGGTGCCTGGATGTAAGTGCAGTGCTGTGTGTGTGTGCTCCTGTCTCCTCACCCATAACTGTTACTGATACAGAGTGCAGGCAGTGTGATCACACAGGTATTGGGCAGTGATGTATCCCTATAAGGGGGAGGTACCTGGATGTAAGTGCAGTGCTGTGTGTGTGCACCTGTCTCCTCTCCCATAACTGTTACTGATACAGAGTGCAGGCAGTGTGATCACACAGGTATTGGGCTGTGATGTATCCCTATAAGGGGGAGGTACCTGGATGTAAGTGCAGTGTTGTGTGTGTGTGCTCCTGTCTCCTCTCCCATAACTGTTACTGATACAGAGTGCAGGCAGTGTGATCACACAGGTATTGGGCAGTGATGTATCCCTATAAGGGGGAGGTGCCTGGATGTAAGTGCAGAGCTGTGTGCGTGTGCTCCTGTCTCCTCTCCCATAACTGTTACTGATACAGAGTGCAGGCAGTGTGATCACACAGGTATTGGGCTGTGATGTATCCCTATAAGGAGGAGGTACCTGGATGTAAGTGCAGTGCTGTGTGTGTGTGCTCCTGTCTCCTCTCCCATAACTGTTACTGATACAGAGTGCAGACAGTGTGATCACACAGGTATTGGGCTGTGATGTATCCCTATAAGGGGGAGGTACCTGGATGTAAGTGCAGTGCTGTGTGTGTGTGTGCTCCTGTCTCCTCTCCCATAACTGTTACTGATACAGAGTGCAGGCAGTGTGATCACACAGGTATTGGGCTGTGATGTATCCCTATAAGGGGGAGGTGCCTGGATGTAAGTGCAGTGCTGTGTGTGTGCTCCTGTCTCCTCTCCCATAACTGTTACTGATACAGAGTGCAGGCAGTGTGATCACACAGGTATTGGGCAGTGATGTATCCCTATAAGGGGGAGGTACCTGGATGTAAGTGCAGTGCTGTGTGTGTGCACCTGTCTCCTCTCCCATAACTGTTACTGATACAGAGTGCAGGCAGTGTGATCACACAGGTATTGGGCTGTGATGTATCCCTATAAGGGGGAGGTACCTGGATGTAAGTGCAGTGTTGTGTGTGTGTGCTCCTGTCTCCTCTCCCATAACTGTTACTGATACAGAGTGCAGGCAGTGTGATCACACAGGTATTGGGCTGTGATGTATCCCTATAAGGAGGAGGTACCTGGATGTAAGTGCAGTGCTGTGTGTGTGTGCTCCTGTCTCCTCTCCCATAACTGTTACTGATACAGAGTGCAGGCAGTGTGGTCACACAGGTATTGGGCTGTGATGTATCCCTATAAGGGGGAGGTACCTGGATGTAAGTGCAGTGCTGTGTGTGTGTGTGCTCCTGTCTCCTCTCCCATAACTGTTACTGATACAGAGTGCAGGCAGTGTGATCACACAGGTATTGGGCTGTGATGTATCCCTATAAGGGGGAGGTACCTGGATGTAAGTGCAGTGCTGTGTGTGCTCCTGTCTCCTCTCCCATAACTGTTACTGATACAGAGTGCAGGCAGTGTGATCACACAGGTATTGGGCTGTGATGTATCCCTATAAGGGGGAGGTACCTGGATGTATGTGCAGTGCTGTGTGTGTGTGTGCTCCTGTCTCCTCTCCCATAACTGTTACTGATACAGAGTGCAGGCAGTGTGATCACACAGGTATTGGGCTGTGATGTATCCCTATAAGGGGGAGGTTCCTGGATATAAGTGCAGTGCTGTGTGTGCTCCTGTCTCCTCTCCCATAACTGTTACTGATACAGAGTGCAGGCAGTGTGATCACACAGGTATTGGGCAGTGATGTATCCCTATAAGGGGGAGGTAGCTGGATGTAAGTGCAGAGCTGTGTGTGTGTGCTCCTGTCTCCTCTCCCATAACTGTTGCTAATTCAGAGTGCAGGCAGTGTGATCACACAGGTATTGGGCTGTGATGTATCCCTATAAGGGGGAGGTACCTGGATGTATGTGCAGTGCTGTGTGTGTGTGCTCCTGTCTCCTCTCCCATAACTGTTACTGATACAGAGTGCATGTAGTGTGATCACACAGGTATTGGGCTGTGATGTATCCCTATAAGGGGAAGGTACCTGGATGTAAGTGCAGAGCTGTGTGTGTGTGCTCCTGTCTCCTCTCCCATAACTGTTACTGATACAGAGTGCAGGCAGTGTGATCACACAGGTATTGGGCTGTAATGTATTCCTATAAGGGGGAGGTACCTGGATGTAAGTGCAGTGCTGTGTGTGTGTGTGTGCTCCTGTCTCCTCTCCCATAACTGTTACTGATACAGAGTGCATGTAGTGTGATCACACAGGTATTGGGCTGTGATGTATCCCTATAAGGGGAAGGTACCTGGATGTAAGTGCAGAGCTGTGTGTGTGTGCTCCTGTCTCCTCTCCCATAACTGTTACTGATACAGAGTGCAGGCAGTGTGATCACACAGGTATTGGGCTGTGATGTATCCCTATAAGGGGGAGGTACCTGGATGTAAGTGCAGTGCTGTGTGTGTGTGCTCCTGTCTCCTCTCCCATAACTGTTACTGATACAGAGTGCAGGCAGTGTGATCACACAGGTATTGGGCTGTGATGTATCCCTATAAGGGGGAGGTACCTGGATGTAAGTGCAGTGCTGTGTGTGTGTGTGCTCCTGTCTCCTCTCCCATAACTGTTACTGATACAGAGTGCAGGCAGTGTGATCACACAGGTATTGGGCAGTGATGTATCCCTATAAGGGGGAGGTACCTGGATGTATGTGCAGTGCTGTGTGTGTGCTCCTGTCTCCTCTCCCATAACTGTTACTGATACAGAGTGCAGGCAGTGTGATCACACAGGTATTGGGCAGTGATGTATCCCTATAAGGGGGAGGTACCTGGATGTATGTGCAGTGCTGTGTGTGCGTGCTCCTGTCTCCTCTCCCATAACTGTTACTGATACAGAGTGCAGGCAGTGTGATCACACAGGTATTGTATTAGTGTAAATCTCTGTATTAGGGGCCCATTTATTAATGTTCGCATTTTGCAATGCGATCAGGGCATCCAGTACCGCCCATGATCGCATTGCAAAATGCGATCATAGCGTCTGAATGTATGTACAGGCACATGTAGGGAGACGGGCTCCAAAAGGAGCCCGTCCCTGCGATGTGGCCGGAGTGCATGCGGTGCTGCTGCGAATGCGCAGTCCCGCGGACTGCACATGAGCAGCAACGAAGGTGACGCCATGACCCTGACATGTAACACAGCTCTCGCCCCTCCCAGAGCCACCACCAATGAGCGGCGCCCATTGCCGGTGGAGGGATCTAAAAGATCCCTCCGCTGGCTGAAATGCGGTAGGTTGCCTATAGACTACAGCGGCTAATGCTATCTTCAGATGGCGTTAGCTGATGAGGCCAATATCGGGAATGCACTATGCTTCGCATTCCCGATATGGATACATTTAGCAGCATCGCATCCCCCATAGAAACCTATGGGGGAGGCGGCTGCTGGCGGCAATGGAGGGATCGCAGCAGGTATCGGAGATCATCCTATATATAGATATCGGAGATACCTGCTGCCGTCCCTCCTTCATACATCTGGGGGATACTTAGTATTTGAGATAAACCCCCGAAAACAGGTGTTTTCGGGGAATTTACCTCAAATTAACTTTGATAAATGGGCCCCTCAGTGCTGATGGAACATACAGACAGAACGGACCATATATATGGAACATACATAGTTCTGTCAGCACAGCTGGTGTACACTGGGGATTATACCTGTGATGTGGGAACGCCCAGGATCAGAATGAGCACGCCACAAATGATTCATTGAAAAAAAATATCAATTTGCAGATTCATTGCTCTGTAATCTCCCTTATTTAAACTATTCTTAAGTTGTACTGTAACTAAAAAAATCACTGTTTCAGCTTTCACCTACTAGTAAACGAAACATAATACACATGTTACAGACAACGCTGCTGTGTAACATACATTCTGTCTCTTTCATCTCAGACAAGCAATTATTCATTTGAACAATTCCCTCTTCTAGAGCTGTTCTCACATCCCAAAATAAAAATGGTTCCAAGCACAATAAATGAAGGTGACGCCATGACCCTGACATGTGACACAGCTCTCGCCCCTCCCGGAGCCACCACAGAGCTGCAATTTGCTTTCTACAGAGATGGGCGGAATATTCAGGAATTCAGTGTATCTGCTACATACAGCGTTCTGTCAGCGCAGCCGGTGCATTCTGGGTATTATACCTGTGTGGTGACAGTGCCCAGCGGCCGTGTGAGGAAGAGGAGTGACAGGTTATATATACAGATAGAAGGTGAGTGCGGGATACTGTATCATGATTATTACCAGTTATTTATATAGCGCACACATATTCCGCAGCGCTTTACAGAGAATATTTGTCCATTCACATCAGTCCCTGCCCCAGTGGAGCTTACACTCTATATCTCCCAACATTACAAAGGGGAGAATCAGGACACAATTTCTTTAGGCTATAGCTGGGATTTCAAGGCTGAGGTTTAGTAAATTCCAATCCTAGCTTCTAACATTTTTATTATATATATAATTATTAATGCCATTTTTTTCTGCACCCACCAGTCTGTGATGTACAAATGCTTGTAATAATCAGTGATTATTAGTAGCAATAGTTCTGCCTTATAACTGATTGCCGCCTTCAATTTAGCAGCACTTTTGATGAATTCCTGCCAGTTCTGTGAAATCAGCCCCTAAAACATAACCCCCATACTCTCGCCACAAACACGGAAACTAGTCCTGAGAAGTGCACACATCGCCCTTGTATGCAGAGGACATGCTCAGGCCTAATCCCCTCAGCACCTCTGCAGAAGGGTCTGACTAGGCACCAGGTGTGGCAGCCCCGATCTGGAACAAGCGTGTTCCAAAATTCTGACTGTCTAAACCCAAATGCTCCATACAACTCTGAAAGACCGTGAGGAACTGGAACTTGGTGAGAGGAGAACCATCCTCATGTACCGGCCACCGGAAACTGGGCGCACGCCAAGGAATTTAGCAGCTAAACTGGACAAATAGGAAGGGACACATGGGAAAACAGTTTAACTCACTTCAGACTACCCAACTGGTGTGTCTTAGACCTCAACAATTGCCCTTCTTGGACCACTACACAATGAAACAGCAAACCCATTGTGGAGAAGTTGCTAGCAGACACAAGGTCGCTGATTCAAAAGGTGCTGAGAAACGGCATCGAAAAAGCCAGCAGGAAAAGTTCCATCTGGAATTTGTACTTAGCCTTGTGATTTACCACCTCCTTCAGGGAATGCAGTATGCCAACGTATACAGGCCTATGGCTATCCGCAAGTGCAACCCTCTCCCTAGCCCAACCCTGTCAGCCACTGGAAACTGCCAAATTAGGGTGCCAATGAAAGAATCAAGAAACGCTAAACAATTGCAGAAATCTTCTACAATCTTCCTGGGCAAACTTATGGGGTTTCTTGGTGCCAGCTGATCCATAACAGGCAGCCGCTGTATCTACCTCTATTCCCACATAGGGCAGACATGTGGTGGGACCATTTTATGATGTGCCACGGGGACAGGGATTACCAAACAGAACAAAGACCATCGGCACACTGCCTACTATCTTTTCGGACCGGCCAGAAGCAAGCCATCCAATAATGAGCAATGCCAGAATGACCTTTACCTGCCTTAATGCACCAATGCAAAAACATAATTAAACACTGCACAGCACATAGGTTCCACCTTCACTCTCACAACGTCTATGCAGTCATAAGCAGCACATAAAGTAACCAGAACATTCCCCCAAAACCAGCACTCTAACCCCAAACCAGACAACGACAGATCCTCCTCCACCCTGAGCGAATAGAGGTCTAACTAATGAATCAATGACACTTAACAAATGGGCGAAGGCACTACAAGAAGCATCCTCCCGGTGGCACTAAGGAAACCAAATCCCGAGTCTCTAGCTGGGTGACTCCCCCCACTGGTGGAACACAAGTGACCAGAATGACACATGCTGCTATAGGAACATTGCGTATCATCGAATGCATAGCATTTGCCCCTGTTGCACCACCAACTTAACCGACAGCCCAGGTTTCCTAAAAAAGGCCATAAAAGGAGGTTTCTGTGGTTGGTTAAACTCCAACCAAATTTTAACATCCTTCATACCAAAATTAATTATATGAACCCCATCAAATTTTCCTCAAAACACCTCATGTAAAAGATGTCAGGCCTGACCTTCAGGCACCACATACAACCCATGGCAAAAGTAAGATACTTTAAGCAGGGGTGTAGCGAGGGTGGTTCTAGGGGAGCATGAGCTCCGGGCGCCAAAATGGACACAGGGCACCATCCCTGGTTCTGGAATTCATGGGGCGCTGCACAGAATGACGTCCGCCTGTTAGTTTTATCTCAGTTTCTTTGCTCTATATCCTAATTAAGTTACAGATCTCAAGCTGCCCAGATTACCTCCCCTCCGACCCTCCCTCCTCTGTGATCATCATCTGTTACCTCCCCTCCGACCCTCCCTCCTCTGTGATCATCTTCTGTCACCTCCTCTCTGGCCCCCCCTCCTCTGTGATCATCTTCTGTCACCTCCCCTCCGGCCCTCCCTCCTCTGTGATCATCTTCTGTCACCTCCCCTCCGGCCCTCCCTCCTCTGTGATCATCTTCTGTCACCTCCCTCCTCTGTGATCATCTTCTGTCACCTCCCCTCCGGCCCTCCCTCCTCTGTGATCATCTTCTGTCACCTCCCCTCCGGCCCTCCCTCCTCTGTGATCATCTTCTGTCACCTCCCCTCCGGCCCTCCCTCCTCTGTGATCATCTTCTGTCACCTCCCCTCCGGCCCCTCCTCCTCTGTGATCATCTTCTGTCACCTCCCCTCCGGCCCTCCCTCCTCTGTGATCATCTTCTGTCACCTCCCCTCCGGCCCTCCCTCCTCTGTGATCATCTTCTGTCACCTCCCCTCCGGCCCCTTCTCCTCTGTGATCATCTTCTGTCACCTCCCCTTTCCTGTCAGTGATTACATTCACTTCTCACCTCTTTAATTCCCTCCCCTATCTACCATGGCATTGGCTCTTTGCCCCACCCCTCTCCTTTCTTATTGGCTTCTGTCACCTCCCCTCTCTGATCGACTCTTTGACCCTCCCCTCTCCTTTTCTTACTGGCTTCTGTCACTGGCCCTCTCTGATTGGCTTTGCCCTTCCCCTCTCCTTTCTTATTGCCTTCTGTCACCTCTCTGACTGGCCCTTTCCTCTCCCCTTCCCCTGTTTTTTCATCCCCTCCCTCCTTCTCTCCTCATTCATTCATTGTGCTTCAAAGGACTTAAAAGTGACACATTTGAGGAAAAATCCTAAACTTCAATTACAAGGTTTGAGTTTAAAAAAAGTCACTGCTTTGCTATATAAAGTAAAGGTCTTTTCAAAAATATTAGCATACCTAAAATAATAATAATGGTGGTACACAGAACATGGTTAGTAGTACTCACATTAATAATACTGTAGGTGCAATCAATGTATATTTGCTAAGTAGGAGCATAGCTGAGAAGGGAGCTTCCCATAGGTGTCCCCACGCCAGTGATAGCTGCTCGGGGCAGTAATTGCAGTAATAAGCTGGGCACCCTGTGGAATCTCACTCTTTCACATGTACTCTGTCAATTTAAGTTAAATGCTCAGAATATATAATACAATATCCTCTATTTACTAATAACAATGATTCAAAGGAGATAAAAGTCAGATCCTATGTGCTATACCTAAATAAAGCAGTGCCAAAGCAGCTACTCCTTAATGTCAGATTACCAGGGCATTCTATTCCCCCAATAGGACCTCAATGCCCAGCACGATGCTGCCACTGTTTGCTGTTTATTTCAGTATTTCCCCAGCAGGCTGGCCATACCCCACTGGCACAGTTCAGTACGGAGGGGGGGAAGGGGGGGCACTATGACATGCACTTTATCCGGACGCCATGGTTCCACGCCTATGACTTTAAGCATTGCATTTATCTAGGTATTCAAATGATGGCGCTCTGGCCATAGTCAGATTTTACCCCCGGCAGTGATACTATCTGAGGTCCCTGACACTAACGCTGATAGCAGACTAACAGTGTCCTTATCCCTAATTGCAGCCTAACCCCAATGACGTATGATCACTTTCTAACTACATCCCATAAGTTGTAACTTTAAATAATTCACTGTTACAGCTCCCGCCTGTTAGTAAATGAAACATAATACATATACTGTATTACAGACAACGCTGCTGTGTTACATACATTCTGTCTCTTTCATCTCAGACAAGCAATAATTAATTTGAACAATTCCCTCTTCTAGAGCTGTTCTCGCATCCCAAAATAAAAATGGTCCCAAACACAATATATGAGGGTGACGCCATGACCCTGACATGTGACACAGCTCTCGCCCCTCCCCGAGCCACGACAGAGCTGCAATTTGCTTTCTACAGAGATTGGCGGAATGTGCAGGAATTCAGTGTATCGGATACATACAGCGTTCTGTCAGCGCAGCCGGTGCATTCTGGGGATTATACCTGTGAGGTGACAGTGCCCAGCGGCCGTGTGAGGAAGGAGAGTGACGGGTTATATATACAGATACAAGGTGAGTGTGGGATTCTGTGCACATCCCAACATTACACAGGGAAAATCAGGATACAGTTTGGCCACATCCCCGTCACTCGGGTTTATCCCAAATTAGTATAAAACATGATACAAAGCACTGCGCCAATCACCAGGGCCGTAGCTAGGGTAGTGCGGCCGGTGCCATGGCACAGGGCACCACAGGTCAGGGGGCGCTGTTTGGGCATGTCACATTTCTGTTTATTATCATTCTTACTTGTAGCTTCCTATTATTTCATCCCCAGCCTCCCCTATCTCTTCCCTGGCCCTTCCCCATGAGGCCATGGCCCTTTTTTGGGTGCATTATGTCCCTTTGAAAAATGAGGGGGGCACCAATGCTCTTTCTGGCACAGGGCACCAAAAAGTCTAGTTACGGCTCTGCCAATCACCACATAGGACAAAGATTGTGAGATGGCAGACAATATATCAATTGGAACTCTGTTATAAATATATATAAAAGGTAATAAATGAAATCACATAAAAATAGTAACAAGGATCACACAGATATCTCTAAAACAACAATTTACATATCTGTATAAATAAAACAAATGTATACACACTGTTTTAAATGTTTGTGTTAATTTTTTCCAGCATCCAATAAATCAGGGATGGGGAACCTCAGGCCCAGGGGCCGTATAAGGCCCCCGGAATCATTTGGTCTGGCCCTCTGAGCTTTTTTCTGCTGCCTCATCTGGCTAGCAGGGTGCCTACAATAGCACATCGCAGCCAGAATCTATGCAGCAGTGCCGTCTGGGGCGTCCTTAGGGTGCTTCAGACAGTCACACCGCTGCCTGCTCCGGGAATAGCTGTAATCACTGTCGATTGTGGTCCCGCCCCTGTGTGACATCACACAGAGGGGGCGTGGCCTGTACCAGGCCCACAAATAATGTTATATATATCAAAATGGCCCTCGGCAGAAAAAAGTTTCCCCACCCCTGCAATAAATCAGTAGTTGTGACATATAGTTACAGTACTTTGTAAGCTGTTAGAATACGTCCCTTGTATCAGCGTTGTACCGGATCACTGCGCCTCTTATGCCTGCAGGCTGAGAGCGGGGCTTGCCAAAGAGCAGCATTTGTTATCAGAGACCAGCAGGGGGAGAATCACCAAATTTGCTGTGTTCGTTGTAATAAGCGCTGGATCATCAATCACCAGGTGGATAACGTCACAGCCAGGGGTGCTCACATTCAGGGGTGCCCTGACACATTTCGCCCCTTCTATAGAGAGGGTTTTTCAAAGAGTAACATTCCTTTCAACAGATTGTTCTTAAATAGCCCCAAGAAGATTCTGATTGGGGTTATCCAGTGATTATCATTAGTGTACCCAGGAGAAATGTGTATACACCGGGTTAGAATGACTCCAATTGTATCCTTTGGTATATACACAAAGTGGATATACTATTTACATTTAAACCAAGCATTAGTTGCATAGAAAAAACTGGATGGGTACGGGACGCTGGCGCTCAGTATACCGGTGCTCGGAATCCTGACAGGGTTAGGATAAAGACACCTGTCAGTTGGTATCCTAACCCTCATCCTCTCCCTACCCTAACTCTCCCTCCCCGGTGCCTGAACCTAAACTTCCCCCTTCCCGCTCCCTAAATCTAACCATCCCCCCTTAGTGTCTAACCCTAATCCTCCCCATAGTGCCTAACCATAACCCTCCCCCTAGTGCCTACCCTTAATCCTCCCCTAGTGCCTAACCCTAATCCGCCCCATAGTGCCTAACCCTAATCCTCCCCCTAGTGCCTAATCCTCCCCCTAGTGCCTAACCCTCACCCTAATGCCTAACCCTAATCCTCCCCCTAGTGCCTATCCCTAACCCTCTCCTAGTGCATAACCCTAATCCCCCCCCTAGTGCCTAACTGTAATCCTCTCCCTAGTGCCTAACGCTAATCCTCCCCCTAGTGCCTAACCCTAATCCTCCCCTAGTGCCTAACCCTAATCCTCCCCTAGTGCCTAACCCTAACCTTCCCCTAGTATCTAACACTCTCCCTAGTGCCTAACCCTAATCCTCCCCCTAGTGCCTAACCCTAACCTTCCCCTAGTGTCTAACCCTAACCCTCTCCTAGTGCCTAACCATAACCCTCCCCCTAGTACCTAACTCTAACCCTCCCCCTAGTGCCTAACCCTAACCCTCCCCCTAGTGCCCAACCCTAACCCTCCCCTTAGTGCCCAATCCTCTCCCTAGTGCCTAACCTTCCCCTAGTGTCTAACCCTAACCCTCTCCTAGTGCCTAATCCTCTCCCTAGTGCCTAACCCTTATCCTCCCCCTAGTTCCTAACCCTAATCCTCCCCCTAGTTCCTAACCCTAATCCTCCCCCTAGTGCCTAACCCTAACCTTCCCCTAGTGTCTAAGCCTAACCCTCTCCTAGTGCCTAACCCTAATCCTACCCCTGCCTAATCCTAACCCTCCCCCTAGTGCCTAACGCTAACCCTCCCCCTAGTGCCTAACCCCAACCCTCCCCCTAATGCCTAACCCTAACCCTCCCCCTAGTGCCTAACCCTAACATTCCCCTAGTGTCTAACCCTAACCCTCTCCTAGTGCCTAACCCTAATCCTCCACCTGCCTAATCCTAACCCTCCCCCTAGTGCCTAACCCTATCCCTCCCCCTAGTGCCTAACCCCAACCCTCCCCCTAGTGCCTAACCCCAACCCTCCCTCTAGTGCCTAACCCTAACCCTCCTCCTAGTGCCTAACTCTAATCCTCCCCCTAGTGCCTAACCCTAACCCTCCCCCTAGTGCCTAACCCTAACCCTCCCCCAAGTGCCTAACCCTAATCCTCCCCATAGTGCCTAACTCTCTCCTAGTGCCTAACCCTAACCCTCTCCTAGTGCCTAACCCTAATCCTCCCCCTAGTGCCTAACCCTAATCCTCTCCCTAGTGCCTAACCCTAACCCTCCCCCTAGTGCCTAACCCTAATCCTCCCCTAGTGGCTAACCCTAATCCTCCCCATAGTGCCTAACCCTTTCCTAGTGCATAACCCTAATCCTCCCCCTAGTGGCTAACCCTAACCCTCCCCTAGTGCCTAACCCTAACCCTCCCCTAGTGCCTAACCCTAATCCTCTCCCTAGTGCCTAACCCTAACCTTCCCATAGTGTCTAACCCTAACCCTCCCCCTAGTGCCTAACCCTAACCCTAGTGCCTAACCCTAATCCTCCCCCTAGTGTCTAACCCTAACCCTTTCCTAGTGCCTAACCCTAACCCTCCCCCTAGTGCCTAACTCTCCCCCTAGTGCCTAACCCTAACCCTCCCCCTAGTGCCTAACCCTCCCCTTAGTGCCTAACCCTAATCCTCCCCCTAGTGCCTAACCCTCCCCCTAGTGCCTAACCCTAACCCTCCCCCTACTGCCTAACCCTAATCCTCCCCCTAGTGCCCAACCCTAATCCTCCCCCTAGTGCCTAACCCTAATCCTCTCCCTAGTGCCTAACCCTAACCTTCCCATAGTGTCTAACCCTAACCCTCCCCCTAGTGCCTAACCCTAACCCTCCCTCTAGTGCCTAACCCTAATCCTCCCCCTAGTGTCTAACCCTAACCCTTTCCTAGTGCCTAACCCTAACCCTCCCCCTAGTGCCTAACTCTCCCCCTAGTGCCTAACCCTCCCCTTAGTGCCTAACCCTAATCCTCCCCCTAGTGCCTAACCCTCCCCCTAGTGCCTAACCCTAACCCTCCCCCTACTGCCTAACCCTAATCCTCCCCCTAGTGCCCAACCCTAATCCTCCCCCTAGTGCCTAACCCTAATCCTCCCCCTAGTGCCTAAGCCTTCCCCTAGTGCCTAATTCTCCCCCTAGTGCCTAACCCTAATCCTCCCCCTAGTGCCTAACCCTAACCCTCTCCTAGTGCCTAACCCCAACCCTTCCCCTAGTGCCTAACCCTAACCCTCCCCTAGTGCCTAACCCCCCCCCTAGTGCCTAATCCTCCCCCTAGTGCCTAACTCTCCCCCTAGTGCCTATCCCTAATCCTCCCCCTAGTGCCTAACCCTCCCCCTAGTGCCTAACCCTAACCCTCCCCCGTAGTGCCTAACCCTCCCCTAGTGCCTAACCCTAACCCTCCCCAGCAGGGCCTAACCCTCCTCCTAGTGCCTAACTCTCCCCTAGTGCCTAAACCTAACCCTCCCGCGCAGTGCCTAACCCTCCATCCTAGTGCCTAACTCTCCCCCGCAGTGCCTAACCCTCCCCCGCAGTGCCTAACCCTCCCCCGCAGTGCCTAACCCTCCCCCTAGTGCCTAACCCCAACCCTCCCCCTAGTGCCTAACCCTCCCCTAGTGCCTAACCCTCCCCCTAGTGCCTAACCCTAATCCTCCCCCTAGTGCCTAACCCTCCCCTAGTGCCTAACCCTCCCCCTAGTGCCTAACCCTAATCCTCCCCCTAGTGCCTAACCTAGTGCCTAACCCTAACCCTCCCCCTAGTGCATAACCCTCCCCCGCAGTGCCTAACCCTCCCCGTAGTGCCTAACCCTAACCCTCCCCCTAGTGCCTAACCCTAACCCTCCCCCTACTGCCTAACCCTAATCCTCCCCCTACTGCCTAACACTAATCCTCCCCCTACTGCCTAACCCTAATCCTCCCCCTAGTGCCTAACCCTAATCCTCCCCCTAGTGCCTAACCCTAACCCTCCCCCTAGTGCCTAACCCTCCCCCTAGTGCCTAACCCTTCCCCTAGTGCCTAATTCTCCCCCTAGTGCCTAACCCTAATCCTCCCTCTAGTGCCTAACCCTAACCCTCTCCTAGTGCCTAACCCCAACCCTTCCCCTAGTGCCTAACCCTAACCCTCCCCTAGTGCCTAACCCTCCCCCTAGTGCCTAACCCTCCCCCTAGTGCCTAATCCTCCCCCTAGTGCCTAACTCTCCCCCTAGTGCCTAACCCTAATCCTCCCCCTAGTGCCTAACCCTCCCCCTAGTGCCTAACCCTAACCCTCCCCCGTAGTGCCTAACCCTCCCCTAGTGCCTAACCCTAACCCTCCCCAGCAGGGCCTAACCCTCCTCCTAGTGCCTAACTCTCCCCTAGTGCCTAAACCTAACCCTCCCGCGCAGTGCCTAACCCTCCATCCTAGTGCCTAACACTCCCCCACAGTGCCTAACCCCAACCCTCCCCCTAGTGCCTAACCCTCCCCTAGTGCCTAACCCTCCCCCTAGTGCCTAACCCTAATCCTCCCCCTAGTGCCTAACCCTAACCCTCCCCCTAGTGCATAACCCTCCCCCGCAGTGCCTAACCCTCCCTGTAGTGCCTAACCCTAACCCTCCCCCTAGTGCCTAACCCTAACCCTCCCCCTAGTGCCTAACCCTCCCCTAGTGCCTAACCCTCCCCCTAGTGCCTAACCCTCCCCCTAGGGCCTAACCCTAACCCTCCCCCTAGTGTCTAACCTAATCCTCCCCCTAGTGCCTAACCCTAACCCTCCCCCTAGTACCTAACCCTCCCCCTAGTGCATAATCCTCCCCCTAGTGCCTAACCCTAATCCTCCCCCTAGTGCCTAACCCTAATCCTCCTCCTAGTGTCTAACCCTTACCCTCTCCTAGTGCCTAGCCCTCTCCCTAGTGCCTAACCCCAACCCTCCCCCTAGTGCCTAACCCTCCCCCTAGTGCCTAGCCCTCCCCCTAGTGCCTAACCCTAATCCTCCCCCTAGTGCCTAACCCTAACCCTGCCCCGCAGTGCCTAACCCTCCCCTGCAGTGCCTAACCCTAACCCTCCCCAGCAGGGCCTAACCCTCCTCCTAGTGCCTAACTCTCCCCTAGTGCCTAAACCTAACCCTCCCCCGCAGTGCCTAACCCTCCCCCTAGTGCCCAACCCTAACCTCCCCCGCAGTGCCTAACCCTCCCCCTAGTGCCTAACCCTAACCCTCCCCCGCAGTGCCTAACCCTCCGCTAATGCCTAACCCTCCCCCGCAGTGCCTAATCCTCCCCCTAGTGCCTAACCCTCCCCCGCAGTGCCTAACCTTCCCTGTAGTGCCTAACCCTAACCCTCCCCCGCAGTGCCTAACCCTCCCCGTAGTGCTTAACCCTAACCCCCCGCAGTGCCTACCCTCCCCCTAGTGCCTAAATTTAACCTCCCCCTCCCCGCAGCCTAAACCTAACCCTCCCCCCTTAGTGTCTAACCCTAACCCTCCCCGTAGCGCCTAATCCTAACCCCTAATGCTAACCCTCCCCCTAACCCCGCTACTTGCCTTCGGGATGCTGACGGTCGGGATGATGATAACATTCTAACTACATCTCATAATTGTAACTCACTGTTACAGCTCCCACCTATTAGCAAATCATACTGTACATAATACACATGTTACAGACAACGCTGCTGTGTAACATACATTCTGTCTCTTTGATCTCAGACAATTATTAATTTGAACAATTCCCTCTTCTAGAGCTGTTCTTACATCCCAAAATAAAAATGGTTCCAAACAAAATAAATGAAGGTGACGCCATGACCCTGATATGTGAGACAGCTCTTGCCCCTCCCCGAGACATCACAGGACTGCAATTTGCTTTCTACAGAGATGGGCAGAACGTGCAGGAATTCAGTGTATCTGATACATACAGCGTTCTGTCAGCGCAGCCGGTGCATTCTGGGGATTATACCTGTGAGGTGAGAACACCCAGCGGCCGTGTGGGGAAGGAGAGTGACACGTTATCTATACAGATACAAGGTGAGTGTGAGATTCGGTAATCATATCTGGACACAATTTCATCAGGATACAGTTGGGATTTCAAGGCCGAGGTTTAGTAAATTTCAGTCCTGGTTTATAACAATTTTATTATATGTATAATTATTAATGACATTTGTTCTCCACCCACCAATGTGACATAGTCTGCGTTGTACATATGTTTTGTTATGTGAGAATGTTGGTAATCAGTAGTTATTAATAGCAATGGTTCTGCCTCATAACTGATTGCCACCATAATTTAGCGCCAATCTTGATGAATTCCTTCCAGTTGTCATGATCCGTTCAGGAAGTTCCTCAGATGAGGACAAAAGCCAGGAGGTTAGGGTGGCTAGGGAACAACTAGGAGAGTGACAGTGACTAAGTCTTCCTATTGCGGCCAAACCCAGGTTTGGCTAGACCTGCCCAGAGGCACGGAGTCTAACTAACTTGGTGGTCTTCACCAGTGACCCCTCCAGTTGGGATATGGGTTTCGCTGCACCAAGTGAGCAGGTTGCGGCCCTCTGGACAGGTACAGTACCTGGGAGTGGATGGAAGACCGGAAACTATAGTTAAGAAAGTTACCATTGAGAACCCTAGAAATGTATTAACACTAGGAAATGAGATGGTTACTGGAGATGATCCAGCTGCAGCCTTGCTCCGAGGAGCACTGGGAATGTAGACACAGGGGTGTAATGAGGATTGTAGAAATCCAGTCACAGACTTGCACTGACAAACACAAGGAATGTAGACACAGGAATGCACAAAGAATTGTTATGGATTCCGTCGCACACTTGCTCTGAAGAACATAGAAAGTGTGACACGGGAGTACACTGAGAATTTGTTAGGGATCCAGTCGCAGGTTTGCTCTGAAGAACACAGGAAAGTGTAACATAGGAATGCACTGAGAATTAGTTACGGATCCAGTCGCAGGCTAACACTGGGATTCAATTGAGAGCTAACTAGTAATCAGCATGAAAGCTGACACCTGTAACATGGGGATGCAGCTGGGGAACTGACAGCACAATAATAAACAACACAAGAACTATTACATGAAGAACTGGAGGTCAGTGAGAGAACTGAAGACACACTGGAAGTCAGCATGGGAACTGATACAAATAACACTGGAGGACAGCGAGAAGGCTGATGCAACACAATGAGGATATTACATAGAGAAACACTGGTGAGTATCACAGTCACTCGAACAGTGAAGTTGAACAGCAGCTTCCTGTTCCTGAGTCAGACCCCTGGGTAGCTGGTCATTGGATCAGAGGATCAGCTGAGTGACCGCAGGACAACCATTGGGAGAGACTAAATCAGGTAATATGGACCAACATGGCTGTGTCCAAGCAGGGCACCCCGGAAACTAGGACGAATGCATGGAAGCTCTAGCAGACCCTTGGGAGAATACTCAGTCACTACTCTAAAGTATCCTAATATAGGATCCTGCTCTAAAAACACAAATAAATTAAAGGGGATATACCTTCAAACAAGATGAAACAAACTTTCTTGCAACTAAGAGACTAATGATCGCAAACAAGATACAATTAAGGAAACCATTTAAGGCAACAACAGGAAATTAGCACCACACCTATAGTCCCGGACGAAGCCTGACTGGGAGAAACGCATTTCAAACGCCCACCACACACCCGCACTCAAGCAGTAACAAGACATCACAGCGGCAGTAAGAACAGCTCCGGAGGTACGAGCTCTGCAGGACGGAGCTTCCTCTTCTGCACAAGCCGCCCGTGCCTCCGGCACTCGCCCCCGCCAAAGAACCAGAAACTGCACGGAGTACGGAGCGCTGCCTAAACATCGCCGGAGGAGAAAGCCCAAGTTAGTGACGCACACCGCTCCAGGACTAGAGACAGTTTACGGAAGACGGAGCCCTGGCTAAACATCACCGCAGGAGGAAGATAAGGCTGCAACCCCCACAAGTCCGGGACAAGCCTGCAGATACCCATGAACGGGTGAAGGTAGGAGATGAGCGCACCATTTAGTTACTGTGGCCACAAATTAAAAAATTTTTATTTCTCTACTACCTGCATTCCGAATACACGAAAATCTTTCTCAATACGGAACTGGACTATACTCTGCCTATTATATAAAGAAATACTCGGCTGACATGTTATTTATTTTGGCTCTTAACAGTTTAGTTGTATAGTTCTTAGTAACATACCATTTTTTGTAGACTGCTTCAATGTGAATATTTTGCGTTATTTAAATGTTTATTTCTGCTCCAGTGCTCTCCCCAGAAAATGTTTCCAGCCGGGTGGCATCAAGAAGTAGCCGGGTGGGGGCCTTCGCAATAAAATATTTTAAACCATGACCTTATAATTATTTAAACTTGAAATAACATTTTGTATATTAGGTCTCCTCTTCTTATTAGAGGCCCAGTCGTCGGATTATGAAAAAGCTGCAAAGTTGTAAGATCTGGTCCTTTTTATACAGCTCCCAGATACTGTCCCCACTTGCAGGCTCCCAAAGTGCCGGGTGGTGCACCCGCAAAAAACAGCCTGGGGAGAACACTGTGCTCAATTTTACTCACTGTATTTTATTTAGCTAATTTTTTTTATTTTCAATTCCTATTTTATTTCACATATACACCCATATCCTGTTGTTTTATTATCAACTTATTTACGACCTGCAGACATTTTCTAACTACAGGTTGAGTCTCCCATATCCAAATATTCCGAAATACGGAATATTCCGAAATACGGAATAATTTTGGCATGACTGAGATAATGAAACCTTTGATTTTTGATGGTTCAATGTACACAAACTTTGTCTATAATATAAACTATATGAAACATAAATGAATTTCATTTCTGTACACAAACTTTGCTTGAGCCACAAAATTATTGAAAATATTGTATAAAATGAGCTGCAGGCTGTGTGTATAAGGTGTATATAACACATAAATGCATTCTGTGTGTATATTAGGGTCCCATTCCCAAGATATTTCATTATGGTATGCAATTATTCCAAAATACGGAATATTCCGTTATCCAAAATACCCCTGGTCCCAAGCATTTTGGATATGGGAGACTCAACCTGTAGTAATAAATACTTATTCGAATTTCAAATATTGATTTTTTTTTACATTAATTTCTTTCATATCTTGATCCACACATGTAAAGATTACACCCACGTGCGCCTAGTAAGACCAAACCCATAACCTCCTTAGACCTAAATATGCTTGCAAAGGACTTGCCCTTCTTGGACCACTACACAATGGAACAGCAAACCCAATGTGGAGAAGTTGCTAGCAGACACAAGGTCGCTGATTCAAAAGGCGCTGAGAGATGGCATCGAAAAAAGCCTGCAGGAAAAGTTCCATCTGGAATTTGTACTTAGCCTTGTGATCTACCACCTCCTTCAGGGCATGCAGCATGTCAACGTATACAGGCCTATGGCTATCCGTAAGTGCAACCCTCTCCCCAGGCCAACCCTGTCAATCACTGAGGGCTGCCAAATGAGGGTGCCAATGAAAGATTCCAGAAACACTGACTAATTGCATAGATCCTCTACAATCCTTGTGGGGTTTCTTGATGCCAGCTGTTCCACAGCAGCCAGCCCCTATATCTACCCCTATTCCCAGATAGATCTCTCCATTTTATGGTGTGCCACGGGAACAGGGATTACCAGTCCAGGGGAGTGGCTGTCGGGCCACCTCTCTCCCCAGTAGCCGGCAGCGCACTGAGCACAGCAGTAGACTCTGGGCACTAGTATGTGCCCAGGGTCTACTGCGCAGGTCACCGGGGAAATGGTGCGGCAGCCATTTCCCCGGTGATTTCCCTACTGCTCATGCACAAAACACCGGGAAAATGGCCGCGGTGACTATTTTCCAGTCGATTTGTACAATGCTGATACCGCCAATGTAAAATATGGGTGTGTGGTGTGGGTCCACCTGGACCCAGGGGTCCGTGTGCCTCGCACATCCAGCGCTCATTATAGATATGCCCCTGACAGACTATAAAAAAATCCCCTAACAGAAAAAAGAACATTGGCACACTGCCAACTAGCCTTCGTACCGACCAGGAGCATGCCATCCAATAATGAGCAATGCCAGTATGACCTTTACCTGCCTTAATGCACCAATGCAAATACATACTTAAACACTCAAACTAGGCATGTGAGACTGCACAGCTCATAGGGAGGCACCAATCAATGTAAAAACTGCTCTCAAAGCGAAAACCCACGAAATGGAAAGAATCAGGATCTAGAGTAGGAGACGGAAGACAGATTCAATGTCTACCTTGGTCTACTGTGCCCCCTGCCCAAAACTCCTCACATTTTCCAGGGCCTGATTGGTATTTCACATAGCAATGCCCGTAGCTCAAAGTCAATGGCATCATTTACCAAACAGGCTGGTTAGGCCAAAACTGACCTTTTTAGGAACCACACCCAGTGTTGAAACACAAAGCTGTCCTGCCGGGGTCTGTACATGTGTTGCTTCTTAATTCAGATCCCACCATCACTCTCACAACGTCTATGCAATTATAAGTGGAACACCATGAGTAAATAGAGGTCTAACTGATTAATCAACAAACCAAACAAATGCGGTAGCACTATAAGAAGCACACTCCCCGGGGCACTATGGTAACCAAACCATCAAGACCACCCTTTCTACAGTCTCTAGCTGGGTGACTTCTCCCCACAGATGGTACACACGTGACACATGCTGCTATGGAAACACCGCGCATCATTGAATGCATAGCATTTGCCCCTGTTGCGCTGAGACACCGCCAACTTAACCGACAGCCCAGGTTTCCCAAGAAAAGGCTCAAAAGGAGGTTTCTGTGGTTGGTTCAACTCTAACCAAACCTCAACATCCTTCATACCGAAATTAAATTATATGAACCCGATCAAAGTTTCTCCAAAACAGATAATCTTAAAGACGCCAGGTCTGACCTACAGACACCACATACAACCCATAAACAAGATAAAGGTACTTTATTGCTTTTCATGTGCTCGGCCGGGCGGGTCTCTAATAGCACGCCATGAACACAAACATCCCCAACAATTAATGTAGGAATGGAATGTTTCCTCACCCGTGCCACCTGAACCCTTGGCCGCTGCTAGACCCTTCTAAGCCTCCTCTGTACATACACATTACGCCCCTTCCTAATGTCATCATGGACACTAGCCCTCATACCACGAAAGAAAGCTGTGTTATTGTAATAAACCATCAAGGTGCAGTGAGCCTAGCCACTGGCACAGACTGCTTAGACTTCCCTGCCGCATGCAGCTGCCATGACTGAAAACGCATAGGCTTGTGTAGTTGTGTATGGGAAGCATCAGAACTGCTGGAAGAGCTAGAGAAAGATGGTAAAATAAAGCCCCTATGTTGTGCAGCTTGCTTATCGGATGATGGGCTTGGAATCATGGGATCCTCCACAGAAAAATACGCTGCAGGAGGGACCATGACAGTAAACTGGGTGCAGAGCAAAAGGCACAGGATCTACCCAAGAGGAAATTGCAGAAGCATCTGGAAAGGAAGCAGAAACACCGGCAGAAATGGGTCAATATGTTCCAAAACCCAGTCTTTGTAGAGACTACGAGACCACTAGTCTAAACTGTTAATAATTGCTAGAAGCAGGGGGTGACTAAGACTTGTGGCACCTTTAAGTATCACTGGTTGTGGAAGTAAAAGGAAGCTTTGCTCTGGCAATAGTCAGTGTGCACCCCCGGCAGGGATACTATCTGAGCCTAATAACTGCACCCTAACCGCACCCTAACACTAACTCTATTAGACTAATATTAACCCTAACACTAACGCTAATAGCAGACTACCATTAAACCTAATTGCACCCTAACCGCACCTTAACTCTGGCTCTGGCTCTAATAGCAGACTAATAATAACCCTAATTGCACCCTAACACTAACTCTAATAGCAGACTAACATTAACCCTAATTGCACCCTAACACTAACGCTAATAGCAGACTAACATGAACCCTAATTGCACCCTAACACTAACGCTAATAGCAGACTAACATGAACCCTAATTGCACCCTAACACTAATAGCAGACTAACATGAACCCTAATTGCACCCTAACGCTAATAGCAGACTAACATTTACCCTAATTGCACCCTTACACTAACTCTAATAACAGACTAACATTAACCCTAATTGCACCATAACACTAATAGCAGACTAACATGAACCCTAATTGCACCCTAACACTAACGCTTTTAGCAGACTAACAACTCTAATTGCACCCTAACACTAACTCTAATACCAGACTAACATTAACCCTAATTGCACCCTAACACTAATAGCAGACTAACATGAACCATAATTGCACCCTAACACTAATAGCAGATTAACATGAACTCTAATTGCACCCTAACACTAACTCTAATACCAGACTAACATTAACTCTAATTGCACCCTAACACTAACTCTAATAGCAGACTAACATGAACCCTAATTGCACCCTAACACTAACACTAATAGCAGACTAACATTAACACTAATTGCACCCTAACACTAACAGCAGACTAACATTAACCCTAATTGCACCCTAACACTAATAGCAGACTAACATGAACCATAATTGCACCCTAACACTAATAGCAGACTAACATGAACTCTAATTGCACCCTAACACTAACTCTAATACCAGACTAACATTAACTCTAATTGCACCCTAACACTAACTCTAATAGCAGACTAACATGAACCCTAATTGCACCCTAACACTAACACTAATAGCAGACTAACATTAACACTAATTGCACCCTAACACTAACGCTAATAGCAGACTAACATTAACTCTAATTGCACCCTAACACTAACTCTAATAGCAGACTAACATTAACCTTAAGTAAAAATTCTGTAAAATGGGGCTAAAATAGCCGCACCTAGGGATAAAAATGAAAAAACTCCCTAAAATAACTGGGTCCTATGACCAAAAGGACCAAATGAAGCAATGATAAATTAAGAAGTTAGGTTAGCGCCAAAAGATAACCTAACGTCTTAATTTTTCATAACCTTATCCCTAATTGCAAGCTAACCCGAATGACGTATGATCACATTCTAACTACATACCATAAGTTGTAACTTAAACATGTAACTGTTTCAGCTCCCACCTATTAGCAAATGAAACATAATACACATGTTACAGACAACGCTGCTGTGTAACATACATTCTGTCTCTTTCATCTCAGACAAGCAATTATTAATTTGAACAATTCCCTCTTCTAGAGCTGTTCTCGCATCCCAAAATAAAAATGGTTCCAAACACAATATATGAGGGTGACGCCATGACCCTGACATGTGACACAGCTCTCGTCCCTCCCAGAGCCACCACAGAGCTGCAATTTGCTTTCTACAGAGATGGGCGGAACGTGCAGGAATTCAGTGTATCTGATACATACAGCGTTCTGTCAGCGCAGCCGGTGCATTCTGGGTATTATACCTGTGAGGTGACAGTGCCCAGCAGCCGTGTGAGGAAGGAGAGTGACGGGTTATATATACAGATAGAAGGTGAGTGTGGGATTCTGTAATCATATGACTGGGCACAACCCAACATTACACAGGGAAAATCAGGACACAGGGTCTCATTCAGACCCGTCCGCAAGCGCTGAGCGCTCGCAGCCGGGTCGATGTTATGGCCCTGCGCATGCGCAGCGGCCACACTGCGCGTGCGCAAGCCCTGGAGCGAGAGAAAATCTCTCGCTCCGGAGCTCTCTATGGTGATCGACAGCTCGCCCCGTTTTGTAGGCGGGGCGGCGGGGTGGTTTCACAAACGAAGGAACGCCTGCCGTTTTGTGGGCGGCTGCACTGACATCAACAGTGATGTCAGTGGGGAGCTTCCTGCTCGATCAGAGCAGGAAGCTCCCTGGGGCTTGCGGTTGCCAAGACCCTACCTTAGGGCCTCGTCGCAAGCCCCGATGGTCGCGATGGTCTTGACCATCGCGACCATCACCCTGATCGGTCGAGAAGCTGTGGGTGGTGCCCCACAGCTTAGCTAGCAACCAGGAGGCGGCACTTAAAATTCAAAGCGGCCGCCCTCATTCAGAACGAGTGGTCGCTTCTTGCGACCGCCTCTGAATGAGGGCCACAGTTTGGCCACATCCCTGTCACCCGGCTTTATCCCCAAATTAGTATAAAACATGATATAAAGCACTGCGCCAATCACCACATAGGACAAAGATTGTGAGATGGCAGACAATATATCAATTGAAACTCTGTTATAAATATATATAAAAAGGTAATAAATGAAATCACATAAAAATAGTAACAAGGATCACACAGATATATCTAAAACAACAATTTACATATCCGCATAAATAAAACCAAATGTATACACACTGTTTTAAATGTTTGTGTTCATTTTTTCCAGCATCTAATAAATCAGGGATGGGGAACCTCAGGCCCAGGGGCCGTATAAGGCCCCCGGAATCATTTGGTCTGGCCCTCTGAGCTTTTTTCTGCTGCCTCATCTGGCTAGCAGGGTGCCTACAATAGCACATCGCAGCCAGAATCTATGCAGCAGTGCCGCCTGGGGCGTCCTTAGGGCGCTTCAGATGGTCACACCGCTGCCCTTACAGCTCCCGGAGCATCCTCAGGATGCTCCAGGCATTGCTGTAATCACCGGCAATTGTGCCCCCGCCCCCGTTTCACATCACGTAGAGGGGGCGTGGCCTGCACCAGGCGCGCAAATAATGTTATATATATCAAAATGGCCCTCGTCAGAAAAAAAAGGTTCCCCACCCCTGCAATAAATCAGTAGTTGTGACACCTAGTTACAGTACTTTGTAAGCTGTTAGAATACTTCCCTTGTATCAGCGTTGTACCGGATCACTGCGCCTCTTATGTCTGTAGGCTGAGAGCGGGGCTTGCCAAAGAGCAGCATTTGTTATCAGAGACCAGCAGGGGGAGAATCACCAAATTTGCCGTGTTCGTTGTAATAAGCGCTGGATCATCAATTGCCAGGTGGATAACGTCACAGCCAGGGGTGCTCACCCGTCACAGCTAGGGGGGCTCACCCGTCACAGCTAGGGGGGCTCACCCGTCACAGCCAGGGGGGCTCACCCGTCACAGCCAGGGGTGCTCACCCGTCACAGCCAACGGTGCTCACATTCACAACACCTGTCGGTTGGTATCCTAACCCTCCCCATCTCCCTACCCTAACCTTCCCCCTCTCCCTACCCTAACCCTCCGTCCTCGGTGCCTAAACCTAACCTCCCCCTCCCCTCCCCGCACCCTAAATCTAACCCTCCCCCCTTAGTGTCTAACCCTAACCCTCCCCATAATGCCAAACCCTAACCTCTAATGCTAACCCTCCCCCTAACTCCGCTACTTACCTTTGGGATTCCTGCGGTCGGGTTCCCGGTGCCAGGATTCTGCCCGCAGGAATCCCCGCGGTCAGGATATTGACCGCATCCCTAAAAAACAGTATTAAACAATAATCTCATCACTATAAAATACAAAGAATAGTTACAAGCTGATAATAAATATTAATGACATCTTATTGAGAATAAGCCCATTAAGCATTAAGTATCACAGGTTGTGGCAGTAAAAGGAAGCATTGTATTTGTCTTGGTATTCAAATGAGGGGCTATAGTCAGTGTGCACCCCCGGCAGTGATACTATCTGAGGTCCCTGACACAGCCTAACACCCTAAAGCTGTGCGTCCACTACCCGACTCGGAAAGGCAGTACAATTACGACATCATAATCGTACAGTCCTCTTCTCCCTGTAGTGCCTACACTGAACGATATTTCATTCAGTGCAGGCACTCTCCGTCATCCTTAATCTGTTGTTACCGGCAGATTGACCAGGATGTCCGGGCGATGATTGATGTCGGAAACGGCCAACGGGAGCGCGCATCGCTCTTTGTTTCCGTAATTTTAGTGCCAGATTTATGCGCGATTAATGAGCGATTGAACGATAATGATATAGTTATCGTTCAATCGCTCATTAAAATCGGCAAGTGGAAACTTGGCTTCACGCTAACACTGATAGCAGACTAACATTATCCTTAACCCTAATTGCAGCCTAACTTGAATGACGTATGATGACATTCTCACTACATCCCATAAGTTGTAACTTAGGGCCTGATTCAGACCCACTCGCGAGCGGCTGTCCGCTCGCAAGTGGGTCGATGTTCTGCACTGAGCATGCGCACGACGGCGGGAGCTCCATCGTGCGCATGCGCCAGACGCGACGAGCGAAGGACTTTCCTTCGCTCGTTGTGTCTGATCAAAGGGGGCGTGCTGTCGATGTTGATTGACAGCACGCCCCCTTTGGTGGGCGTGCCTCCCTGACGGGGGCGTTCCTAAGGGAACGCCTCCCGTCAGAAGCCGGCCCACTGACATCACTAGTGATGTCAGTGGGAGTGATTTTGGCTCTGATAGAGCCAAAATCACTCCGGGCCTTGCGGTTGAGAAACTCAACCGCAGGCTCTGGCTCGCAGTTTCGATGGTCGCGATGGTCAAGACCATCGCGGCCTTCAAACTGCACGCTCGTATAGGCTGTGGGTGGTGACCCACAGCTATACGAGCGTCCAGGAGGACGCTCCATAGTTATGGAGGCCGGCCCTCATTCAGAGCGTGCGGCTCTGAATGAGGGCCTTAAACGATGAACTGTTACAGCTCCCACCTATTAGCAAATGAAACATAATACACATGTTACAGACAACGCTGCTGTGTAACATACATTCTGTCTCTTTCATCTCAGACAAGCAATTATTAATTTGAACATTCCCTCTTCTAGAGCTGTTCTCACATCCCAAAATAAAAATGGTTCCAAACACAATAAATGAAGGTGACGCCATGACCCTGACATGTGACACAGCTCTCGTCCCTCCCTGAGACATCACAGGACTGGAATTTGCTTTCTACAGAGATGGGCGGAACGTGCAGGAATTCAGTGTATCTGAAACATACAGCGTTCTGTCAGCGCAGCCGGTGCATTCTGGGAAATACACCTGTGTGGTGAGAACGCCCAGCGGCCGTGTGAGGAAGGAGAGTGACAGGTTATATATACAGATACATAGCATACAGGGTGAGTATCTAATGTCCCTGTTCTGTACGAGCCATAGCATTACCATAGGCAAACGCAGGGGGGGTTTCCGTCTGCCTGGAAACCCCCCTCCCCAGCACACACATGACCACAGTAGAAATAGTAATATAATAGATTGTTGCTAGTGCTGCGTGTTCTTCTCAGTATCACAAATGAAATAATTAGCAACACCTATGGATCTTTTAACATGTATCAGTCAGTAATAAATAACTTGTGCGCCAACTAGGAGATCTGGAGAACATGCACTATTAGGGATGCACTGCTATAGAGACCAATATGTACATATATGTCCAGGGCAGTGGTAGGTTCTTCTGCTGCTCCTCCAGACTCCCAGACTTGCTCCCATGCCCTGGAATGGTGGCCACATCTAAAATAAATACATCCAGCTCAGGAAGGATGGCCCTACTGCTACATATAATGGCTTATTGTGATCGCTGGTCCTGTATATGCTGGAATTATGATACACAATACACTTTGTATGACTCATATTTAAAACTGGTTGAGTACTAATTCTGCCCTCTTCATGGACTGCCACACTTGCTATAAAATCAAGCATTTGGAAACCCCCCTTCTAGAAATCCTGCGTTTGCCACTGATTACACATATGCTCATAGTATCATTTGTATCCTTAGATTTCTCAGTTTCTAAGTCCGTTAGCCTGGGACGTCACTTCTAAGTTACTTTTCTGTATCATGTGCCCAAATCTCTAGGTCGCAGCTCTGAGTTTATATTTTTATCTATTATACTCATCAGCATTTGAACATTTTTCTTCTCGTCAGAACCGATTTAAGGAAATGTAAAAGGAAACTACAGTAGGACAAGACGCAAATGCAAAATTAAAGTTTCCATTTAAAGTTCAGACCAATATACACATCTGCTGCTGTCCTCTTTAGTATGCCTTATTGTAGTTAACGGATTGCAAATATCGCTGTAGTACAGTCATTCAGACAGATCGCAGCAGCAATATTAGCATAAATGGGCGGGATAACAACGTATTCAGCCAATCAGATGCTTTTACTGATCATCAGTTCACATTTTGCACCAAGGGTCAGGCACCCGCATGTGATCTGACCGGAAACAGGAGCATATGCATCAGTTAGATGGTAAGCATGAGAAGCTGCTGCCTAAGCCAAGGCTTTAATGCCCAGATGTGATATCAGAGTGATATGCACAATGAGCGCCCTGCCATCTGCCCGGCTCCCCTCCTCCAGCTGTGAGCTGCGAAGTTTAGTGGCTAGTCACAAAGAAGGGCACGTGGTGTTCCTGAGGGATGACAGGAGAACAGAAGACTTTGAAGAAGAATTAGAATCGGAGGAGATGGGCTGGACTGCCCATATGGCAGTTCTGGCAAATGCCAGAAGGGCCAATGGCCAGAAGGGCTGGTCAGGCCAGTGCCACCGAGAGGGGCCCAGGGAGCAGCAATGTGTATTTGGTGCCCGGTCGCCAGCTGATTACCGGTATGCAGCTGCCGTCATTTTTAATCTGGCACCGGTCGCATGCCAATCGTAGCTCGCGGACCGGCGGCCAATCATTAGCGGTTGCCGGTGTGCGAGCTCTGACTTGCTACCAGTGCCAGATTCGAAAACACAGCGGTGCTGTCTCTCCATGGCTATGGCTGCATGGTCGTGCGCTAGTGGCCCGGGACCAAATTCACCTGCTGCACACAGGGAGAAGACAGAGACTGCTGGATGGACACAGGGGGAGTAGAGGAAAGAAGCTGCTGGTGGGACACGGGGGGGGGCATAATGTGTAAGGGGCATTACTGTGTGGCATAATGTGTTTTAAGGGACATTACTGTGTGGCATAATGTGTAAGGGGTACCACTACTGTGTGATATAATGTATAAGGGGCACTGTGTGGCATAACATGAATGGGCTCTGGCCCTGATTCAGAGCCGGACGCTTTTTCAGAGCGCTCGCTCTGAATCAGGGCGGCATTTTTTTTTTTTGTGCCGGACTCCTGGCCGTTCGCTAAGCCGTGGGTGACCACCCACAGCTTTTGCGAACGGCCAGGTGATGGTCCTGACCATCGGGCTTGCGACGAGACCCTTGTGGTAGGGTCTCGTCCATCGCTAATAGAGCAGGAAGTCCACCTACTGACATCACTAGTGATGTCAGTAGGACCGCCGACAAATGGAAGGCGTTCCCTCGGGAACGCCTCCGTTTGTCAATCACAATCGACAGCCGCCCCGTTTTGGTGCGAGACCCGTAGCGACGGAGCGCCCGTCGCTGGCCGGGTCTCACGCATGCCGGAGGCGGCGCATGCGCAGGAGGTAAACATCGACCCGCTTGCGAGCGGGTCTGAATCAGCCCCTCTGTGCGGAGTAACGTGAATAAAGTACTCTGCTGTGCAGTGTAATGCGACTAGGGGGCACTACTGTGCAGTGTAATGTGACTAAGGGGCACGACTGTGTGGTATCATTTGAATTGGGGGTACTATTGTGTGGTCACGTCCCTTCCCAGCAAGAACACACCTGTTTTTTCGGCGCACGCTGTCCCTGCTTCAGTTGTGGATGGAGGCACCATTGCTATTTTTATGTACACACGGCACCAAAATGTGTAGTTACAGCTCTGCTTTGGTGTGCACAGATGTGTCATCCTCTGTGTTCAGCCCCCCTGCCCTAAATAATTCGCACAATGAATGCCATCTTATATGCCATCAGATACCTCTATATGCCCCTGATATGCCATCAGGCATGGTCACATGCCCCTTATATGCCATCAGGCACCTCTATATGCCCCTCATATGCCATCAGGCACCTCCACATGCCCCCTATATGTCTTCAGCTCCTCCACATGCCCCTTAAATCATCAGACTACCCCACATGCCCCTTAAATGGTTCAGACACCTTTATATGCCCCTTATATGCCATCAATCACCTCTATACAGTATGCCCCTTATAGGCCATCAGGCACCTCTACATGCCCCTTATATGCCATCAGACACCTCAGTATGCTCTTATATGCCATCAGGCACCTCCACATGCCCCCAGACACCTCTATATGCCCCTTATATGCCATCAGGCACCTACACATATTTCTTATATGCCATCAGGCACCTCTATATGTCCCTTATATACTATCAGGCACCTCCACATGCCCCTTATATGCCATCAGGCACCTCGATATGTCCCTCATATGCCATCAGGCACCTCCACATGCCCCTTATATGTCTTCAGCTCCTCCACATGCCCCTTAAACCATCAAACTACCCCACATGCCCCTTAAATGGTTCAGACACCTTTATATGCCCCTTATTTGCCATCAGAGTCCACCATATGCCCATTATATGCTTCAGACAACTGTAGATGTACCTTATATACCATCAAACTTCTCCACATGTCCCTTATGTGCCATCAGTCCCCTCCACATACCCATTATGTGCCATCATTCCTCCACATGCCTCTTAAGTGACATCAGACTTCTCCACTTGCCTCTTATGTACCATCAGACTAAACATGCCCCTTACTTGTCATCAGACTCCTCCACATGCCCCTTATGTGCCATCAGAGTCCTCCCCATCTCCCTGTATAAGCTACTCCCATAGAATAATATCCTCATTGCATGTAGGGTCACTGTACCCAGTTTAAACTCATATTCCTCCAGTCTTTGGCTATCACTTATCCTGGATGTAGTTTCTAAATTATTTTCCAATGAAATATTCAAAATCCACATTTTGAACCTCTGGTGTTACATATAGGAGCAGATTCCATTAGATGCGTTGCAGTCTACAGCTCTTGCACATTTTTCATTTTCGTTTCCTATTAACGTTTACCATTTGGTGTCTATCTAAACATTGTCTACCTTGATACTGTTGATCTTGAACTACACCCGTTGTGACACAATGTATAATGTTACAGGAAAAGTTTGTTTAGAATTTAAAACCAGGGCTTTGTAGGAGGGTGCAAGAAGAAATCTTTAGTCCGACTAAACAGCGCTCTGAATTGAATAGCTCCGGGACCTCCCTCCCCGTGCTATTCAATTCACGCTGAATTGAATCGACCCCTAAGAATTACATTCTGAATGCATCTAAGGAAAATTATAGATTTACACAATGTGTTATTCTCTAACGGAGCTAAAAATCTAGTAATAGAAAATGATTCCATACATGTTCTGGCTAATTGTTATTTCCAAACATTAGGACATTTTTAATCTGGAAACAAATTTGCAGTTTGAATGTACATTTTCCTTATATTATAATGATCTGCAATATAATAAAGCAAATGATAGACTTTACCCTAGTAGTAAGACGTGTCTTATATCATTTCATGCCCCACCAACTTGCTGTTGTAGCACAATGTATTTATTATAGGGGAAGTTTTTTTATAATATACGACTTGTATATCTTAGAAAAAATATACCTAATTAAATATTTCCTCTTCTAGTGCGGTTCTCTCATCCAGTAATAAAAATAAATCAGAATACAATAAATGAAGGTGATAACGTGACCCTGACATGTAACGTGACCCTGGCTCCTCTCAGAGATGGCAAAGAACCGGAATTTGCTTTCTACAGAGATGGGCGGAATGTGCAGGAATTCAGTGTATCCGCTACATACAGTGTTCCGTCAGCGCAGCTGGTGCATTCTTGGAAATATACCTGTGAGGTGAGAACTCCCAGCAGTGTGAGGAAGAGTGATGCATTATATATGCAGATAGGAGGTAAGTGGCTACTGGTAACCAGTTTTGTGTCCTATGCAGAAATGTGTATGTTTGAGCTCTTACTTTAGATATTATCTGTTGTGCTCAACGGCATTTGAACAGTGTCCTTATTGTTAGGATTGGTTGTTAGGTGGTTTTAGTCATTGGTCTGTTTTGCTCTATTCAGTTACTTCTATTTTGTATTTCACATTTATGGCTGATGTATTTCGTATTTGTGCTGACATATTTAAATGGTTAAACACTACACTGTGTGTGATTAACGGAGTATGACTCATCATCCACAATAACATCACATGTCTACAGTGCATGACTTGTCACATATCTGAGTAACAAGACTTAAAAAGTCAACCAATTAGACTGCAGGTGTAAACCTTGTTTACTTGGCTCTATAAAAGGGTCTGCATGTGCCCAAGCCTGTCACTGTGTTATTGGAGCATCACAGTGCTGTATGGCTGTACTGTACTTAGCTCAAGAGAAATTACTACCTTATCATATTTACTGATGTTAACTTTCTATCACATGTATCCTGTTATCTTCAATAAAGCCTACACTGGTTTGGAATCAATGTGTGGTCTGTGGCCCTGATTCAGAGCCGGACGCTCTGACAGAGCGATCGCTCTGAATCAGGGCCGTCCCTCTGAATTTCACTCACCATCGACAGCACGCCCCCTTTGGTGCGAGACCCATAACGACGGCTTGGCCGTCGTTATTCGGGTCTCGCGCATGCGCACGACGGAGCCGCCTCGTCGCGCGCATGCGCACTTGGCCAACATTGACCCGCTTGCAAGCGCTCAGCGCTCGCGAGCGGGTCTGAATTAGGCCCTAAGTTCCTTGCTCACATCCACTATGCACCTACCAACTTGTAGTCATATGCCAATAGTATGTCATGCTGAAATTGTGCTGAAGATTTTGGAATTTTAAATGACCCCAAAGGGCAGCAAACAAGTTATAATCCAACTAGTTTCCAATATTGCAACCAATTGTAGACAAACTTATTTATGAAGCAGAGTGAATTTAGAAGACAGAATGTGTGAAAAAAGCACTAGCATCCCGGCACTATACAAGTAAAAATAAAATATCATTTATAGAAATTAATCTAAATCTTACAACTGCTGCACATAATATGAAAACGTCAAACTCCCCAAAACAGGACAATAAACAAGAGCAGGAACATACAGCGCAGACAACAGTAAAGAATCCTGAGACCATTCATGTGTGGGGTTGGTACCAAAACATCCTCCAAGAGCAACTTCTCCCAACCATCGAAGAACAGTTTGGTGAGGAACAATGGACCTCATTCAGAGCCACTCGTAAAATGCGAGCGCTCGCTCTGAATGAGGGCGGCCGCATCTTAAAAATGATCCGGCCTCCTGGCCGCTCGCTAGGCTGTGGGTTACCACCCACAGCCTTAACGAGCGACCAGGATGATGGTCGCGATGGTCAAGACCATCACGACCATTGGGGCTTGCGACGACACCCTTGTCGTAGGGTCTCGTCTGCCGCAAGCCCCAGAGAGCTTTCGGCTCTAATAGAGCCGGAAGCTCTCCCACTGACATCACTGGTGATGTCAGCGGGGCCGCCCACAAACGGCAAGCGTTCGCTTGGGAACGCCTCCGTTTGTGAAACCACCCCCCGCCACGCCTACAAAACGGGGCGAGCTGTCGATCAACATCGACAGCCGCCCCTTTTGTAGTGAGCCCCGGAGCTAAACATCGACCCGCTTGCGAGCTGGTCTGAATGAGACCCAATGCCTTTTCCAGCATGATGGAGCACCTTGCCATAAGGCAAAAGTGATAACTAAGTGGCCCGGGGAACAAAATATCTACATTTTGAGTCCATGGCCAGGAAACTCCCCAGACCTTAATCCCATTGAGAACTTGTGGTCAATCCTCAAGAGGTGGGTGGACAAACAAAAACCCACAAATTCTGACAAACTCCAAGCATTGGTTAGGTAAGAATGGGCGGCCAGTCAGTCAGTATGTGGCCCAGGGAAGGTGACTGAGAGCATGCCAGGTCGGATTGCAGAGGTCTTGAAAAAGAAGGGTCAACACTGCAAATATTGACTCTTTGCATAAATTTAATGTAATTGTCAATAAAATCCTTTGACACTTATGAAATGCTTGTAATGTTACTTCATTATACCATAGTAACATCTGATAAAAAGGTGTAAAAACACTGAAGCAGCTGTGAAAACCAAAAAAAAAAAATATATAACAACTGATGAGTTGCAACTAGGATAATCGGCAGGACCTGCAATGAGCAGGTGAGATGACAAACTTGAAAGTGTGATGTGACGCACGGAAGTTGGGAGCTCAGACGGTTATATTATGATTTACTGGTGAAGGCGGCAGTACCCTAGTAGTAAGACGTGCCTTATATCATTCCATCCTCCACCAATTTACTGTTGTAGCACAATGTATATGTTACAGGGAAAGTTTGTTTATAATTTATAACTTATCATTTTGAGGCTAAAAAATCTTTATTTAATTAAAAAAACTTCCTCTTCTAGAGCTGTTCTCTCATCCAGGAATAAAAATGTCTCCGAATACAATAAATGAAGGTGATAACGCGACCCTGACATGTAATGTGACCCTCACGCCTCCCAGAGGCACCACAGAACTGGAATTTGCTTTCTACAGAGATGAGCAGAAGGTGCAGGAATTCAGTGTATCCGCTACACACAGCGTACCATCAGCGCAGCCGGTGCATTCTGGGTATTATACCTGTGAGGTGAGAACTCCCAGCGGCAGTGTGAGGAAGAGAAGTGACAATTTATATTTTCAGATACATAGAAAACAAAGTGAGTATTTAATGTCCTTGTTCTGTATGAGCCACAGCAGCATACATACTGTATGATAAAGTACTATGTGTATCCTAAGATTTGTCAGAGTCTAAATCAAATGATCTGAAATGTAATTTCTAAAATTAGATTACACCGTACAGAATATAATAAGACTGGTGCTGTCCGGGTGTATATTAGTTACTGCCGCCTGTCTCACCTTCTACCACATGTAACATTTCCCCATATCCCTCTCCTCAGATTACACCGTACAGATTATAATAAGACTGGTGCTGTCCGGGTGTATATTAGTTACTGCCGCCTGTCTCACCTTCTACCACATGTAACATTTCCCCATATCCCTCTCCTCAGATTACACCGTACAGAATATAATAAGACTGGTGCTGTCCGGGTGTATATTAGTTACTGCTGCCTGTCTCATCTTCTACCACATGTAACATTTCCCCATATCCCTCTCCTCAGATTACACCGTACACAATATAATAAGACTGGTGCTGTCCGGGTGTATATTAGTTACTGCCGCCTGTCTCATCTTCTACCACATGTAACATTTCCCCATATCCCTCTCCTCAGATTACACCATACAGAATATAATAACACTGGTGCTGTCCGGGTGTATATTAGTTACTGCTGCCTGTCTCACCTTCTACCACATGTAACATTTCCCCATATCCCTCTCCTCAGATTACACCCTACAGAATATAATAAGACTGGTGCTGTCCGGGTATATATTAGTTACTGCTGCCTGCCTCACCTTCTACCACATGTAACATTTCCCCATATCCCTCTCCTCAGATTACACCCTACACAATATAATAAGACTGGTGCTGTCCGGGTGTATATTAGTTACTGCCGCCTGTCTCATCTTCTACCACATGTAACATTTCCCTATATCCCTCTCCTCAGATTACACCGTACAGAATATAATAAGACTGGTGCTGTCCGGGTGTATATTAGTTACTGCCGCCTGTCTCACCTTCTACCACATGTAACATTTCCCCATATCCCTCTCCTCAGATTACACCCTACACAATATAATAAGACTGGTGCTGTCCGGGTGTATATTAGTTACTGCCGCCTGTCTCATCTTCTACCACATGTAACATTTCCCTATATCCCTCTCCTCAGATTACACCGTACAGAATATAATAAGACTGGTGCTGTCCGGGTGTATATTAGTTACTGCCGCCTGTCTCATCTTCTACCACATGTAACATTTCCCCATATCCCTCTCCTCAGATTACACCGTACAGAATATAATAAGACTGGTGCTGTCCGGGTGTATATTAGTTAATGCCGCCTGTCTCATCTTCTACCACATGTAACATTTCCCCATATCCCTCTCCTCAGATTACACCGTACAGAATATAATAAGACTGGTGCTGTCCAGGTGTATATTAGTTACTGCTGCCTGTCTCACCTTCTACCACATGTAACATTTCCCCATATCCCTCTCCTCAGATTACACCCTACACAATATAATAAGACTGGTGCTGTCCGGGTGTATATTAGTTACTGCCGCCTGTCTCATCTTCTACCACATGTAACATTTCCCTATATCCCTCTCCTCAGATTACACCGTACAGAATATAATAAGACTGGTGCTGTCCGGGTGTATATTAGTTACTGCCGCCTGTCTCATCTTCTACCACATGTAACATTTCCCCATATCCCTCTCCTCAGATTACACCGTACAGAATATAATAAGACTGGTGCTGTCCGGGTGTATATTAGTTAATGCCGCCTGTCTCATCTTCTACCACATGTAACATTTCCCCATATCCCTCTCCTCAGATTACACCGTACAGAATATAATAAGACTGGTGCTGTCCAGGTGTATATTAGTTACTGCTGCCTGTCTCATCTTCTTCCACATGTAACATTTCCCCATATATCTCTCCTCAGATTACACCATACAGAATATAATAAGACTGGTGCTGTCCGGGTGTATATTAGTTACTGCCGCCTGTCTCACCTTCTACCACATGTAACATTTTCCCATATCCCTCTCCTCAGATTACACCCTACAGAATATAATAAGACTGGTGCTGTCCGGGTATATATTAGTTACTGCTGCCTGCCTCACCTTCTACCTCATGTAACATTTCCCCATATCCCTCTCCTCAGATTACACCATACAGAATATAATAAGACTGGTGCTGTCCGGGTGTATATTAGTTACTGCTGCCTGTCTCATCTTCTACCACATGTAACATTTCCCCATATCCCTCTCCTCAGATTACACCGTACAGATTATAATAAGACTGGTGCTGTCCGGGTGTATATTAGTTACTGCCGCCTGTCTCACCTTCTACCACATGTAACATTTCCCCATATCCCTCTCCTCAGATTACACCATACAGAATATAATAAGACTGGTGCTGTCCGGGTGTATATTAGTTACTGCAGCCTGTCTCATCTTCTACCACATGTAACATTTCCCCATATCCCTCTCCTCAGATTTCACCGTACACAATATAATAAGACTGGTGCTGTCCGGGTGTATATTAGTTACTGCCGCCTGTCTCATCTTCTACCACATGTAACATTTCCCCATATCCCTCTCCTCAGATTACACCATACAGAATATAATAAGACTGGTGCTGTCCGGGTGTATATTAATTACTGCCGCCTGTCTCATCTTCTACCACATGTAACATTTCCCCATATCCCTCTCCTCAGATTACACCGTACAGAATATAATAAGACTGGTGCTGTCCGGGTGTATATTAGTTACTGCTGCCTGTCTCATCTTCTACCACATGTAACATTTCCCCATATCCCTCTCCTCAGATTACACCGTACAGAATATAATAAGACTGGTGCTGTCCGGGTGTATACTGGTTACTGCCGCCTGTCTCATCTTCTACCACAACAAATCGGAACATGAAGACGAACATGACTGTGGCTGACAGTATCCGTGTATCCCTCTATCTTGTTATATTGTGGATCTACACTTGGTTTATAGTCAGAAGCTTTAGTAATGTTACGATGCCAACAAGAGGAGCAGCTGTACTAAAATAAATTCAAATGAAAAAATGACAACAATCACTTTATCCAACCAAACTGTTACTGGTTCTCTATAGCCAAAAAACATGGCTGATATAACATCTGGACCATAATGAGAGGTGTTTAAGTTTAATTTCCATTTCTAGCTCCTATCTGTATATATAAACATTGCCCAGTCTGCCTGGGACTCTGGTACGCACCGGATACTGTATGTGTCTTTAAGACAATGGTATAATTTAAACACATGAAAAAATAAATAAATAAGATTTGCTTTTTACACTTGAAAGTATGTTTTGGTAGTGACCAGCCTGCTGTGTATTATATATACTGCATTTGTAGCTGGTGATTTGAAGCCCTTTAAATAAAGTATAAAATGTATGGATCAAATCACGTCCAAGACAGCTGAAACATGTCACAGATTGAATCGCTGCATTTCATAGTGGGGGGTAGAGTTGAACGTACAAATCTTTGTGGAGTCTCTCTTATGTGTTTTTGCACTGTGCACCCAACTGAGCGTATGCAAGAACTGGCGATACGTAGTCATGTGCAGCTGCATCCTCCCAAGTGACTGAACGGGAAGACCTGGGCTGTAACAGGGCATCATCCTCACACATGCCAACTTCTGAGAGGGCGCATCGGCCATGCAAAGTTGGCTGGAAGAGTAAATGCGCCTTTTCAGAGGTATCTGTTGCACATAGTATAGAGCTGGTGCCAGTGTTCCCTGATAACAAGCATCAAACCAAATGTACCAATGGGGTCCAGCGCAACTGCGCATACAGGCGTAAGTATATATTTATTTCCATGTACACAAGAGCGTTTACAGTCCAAGGACTTCATTCAGACCCGGTCGCAAGCGCTGTGCGCTCGCAACCGGGTCGATGTCTTGGTCCTGCACACACGCAGCGGCCGCACTGCGCGTGTGCAAGCCCCGGAGCGAGAGAGAATCTCTCTCGCTCCGGAGCTCACTACAAAAGGGGCGGCTGTCGATGTTGATCGACAGCTCGCCCCGTTTTGTAGGCAGGGCGGGGGTGGCTACACAGACTGAGGCGTTCCTAACGGAATGCCTGCCATTTTGTGGGCGGACGCACTGACATCAGCAGTGATGTCAGTGGGGAGCTTCCTGCTCGATCAGAGCAGGAAGCTCCCTGGGGCTTGCGGATGCCGAGACCCAACCTTAGGGTCTCGTCACAAGCCCCGATGGTCACGATGGTCTTGACCATAGCGACCATCACCCTGGTCGGTCGCTGAGCTGTGGGTGTTAACCCACAGCTTAGCTAGCGACCAGGAGGCCGCACTAAAAAAAAGAAGCGGCCGCCCTCATTCAGAGAGAGCTATCGCTTCTTGCGACCGCCTCTGAATGAGGGCCCAAGTGTGTTCTAATCCGCATCAGGCCCAATATTTCATTCAGTGTTTCACCTTCACATGGAAAACAGTAAGAAATACAAACAATGTAACATTTAGTCTTGAAGAAGTTAAAATGTACCTTAAAGTGTCCAAGCTGGCTAGCGTCGCAGGGCTCGATTCAATTCAACGCGAATTAAATAGAGCTGGGAGGGAGCTCCCGAAGCTACTCAATAATGCTCGCTGTTAAGGATTTCTTCTCCAGGGGTGCGAGCAGAAATCCGACAAAAGTACAGGCGCGATGCTGTTTTCTGACCTTAGCACGGCGGAAACCACATCGTGCTGGGAAGATTAGTCGGTGAATGCCCGTTCTCACAACTAAACACTCTGTGTAAGGCACAAGGGGCGGGAGAACTGGCATTCCCCAACCTAACAGCGCACAGAATTTAATAGCTACCAGAGCTCCCTCCCGGCGCTATTTAATTATCGTTCAATTGAATCGAGCCAGAAGAGTTTTGAGCAGCTTTACTATATTATTATCATCATTCTTTATTTACAGTATATGGCACCATGTGAAGTATTCAATGTACAAGCTGTCCACAGTCATTATGTTATCAGCATCATATCACCAGGGCAACGCTGATGATGCTCTATGGTCATGTTTAAGCTACACTGCCAACACTGTTACCACAAGGTTTTCATAGCACCTTACAAAGTCCTGTACATAAGCAGAAACAGTGCAAACAATACAAAATAATGTTCACAGTACAGGACATTGCAGAGCACGGGATACATGCTATATAACCATTATCACAGTGCAGGACATTGCAGAGCACGGGATACATGCTATATAACCATTATCACAGTACAGGACATTGCAGAGCACGGGATACATGCTGTATAACCATTATCACAGTGCAGGACATTGCAGAGCACGGGATACATGCTATATAACCATTATCACAGCACAGGACATTGCAGAGCACGGGATACATGCTATATAACAATTATTACAGTACAGAACATTGCAGAGCACGGGATACATGCTGTATAACCATTATCACAGTGCAGGACATTGCAGAGCACGGGATACATGCTGTATAACCATTATCACAGTGCAGGACATTGCAGAGCACTGGATACATGCTGTATAACCATTATCACAGTGCAGGACATTGCAGAGCACGGGATACATGCTATATAACCATTATCACAGCGCAGGACATTGCAGAGCACGGGATACATGCTGTATAACCATTATCACAGCGAAGGACATTGCAGAGCACGGGATACATGCTATATAACCATTATCACAGTGAAGGACATTGCAGAGCACGGGATACATGCTGTATAACCATTATCACAGTGCAAGACATTGCAGAGCACGGGATACATGCTGTATAACCATTATCACATGCTGTATAACTATTATCACAGTGCAGGACATTGCAGAGCACGGGATACATGCTGTATAACCATTATCACAGCGCAGGACATTGCAGAGCACGGGATACATGCTGTATAACCATTATCACAGCACAGGACATTGCAGAGCACGGGATACATGCTGTATAACCATTATCACAGCACAGGACATTGCAGAGCACGGGATACATGCTATATAACAATTATTACAGTACAGAACATTGCAGAGCACGGGATATATGCTATATATAGTAATAGTGATAACAGAAAATTATCGCCCAATAAAGAGCAGAACAGGGGCCAGAAATACAACAGTAAATGCTGGTAGTACAGTAATCACACACTGTAGGCTGAATTGTAACAGAGAGACACTAGATTAATGCTGGGCATACAATCTACAATTATCTGTCAGATATCTGTCCAATCTGGCTGGTTGGAATGAAAAACCTGGTAATGTATGGGAGCAAATGACAATCGTCCATTTGCTCACAAACACTGGAATACAGTCAAAAATGTTTGTTCAGACAAATTGGTTAAAAGTTAAAACACACGAATTTAACCAACTTGAACAAATAGTTTTTGTCCGTTTTCCGGTGTTTAAGACCATATGGACGACTGTCATTTGAAACAGGGACGTGCAGTCAGGGGAAGTAGAGCCTCCCCTGTCATACTCCTGAGATTTGATATAAAAATGATTAGAATAATACAAAGAATATATAACTTATAAAAATCTTCTTTGTTTATTGTAATAATTTTTATAGTTAACACTCACCAGCTTTGTGGAGCTCTCTGGGACTGCAGGGAGACGAGCGATGAGGCAGCAACAGCTCAGCCTCGCTTCTGTATAGCCAGATACTGATTACAAAGCTGGGGGTGGGACCACACCACGGGCAGTAAGCTGCACAGAAAGAGAGCTAATAGAGGCATGCCTCTGAGTGGGGGCGTGCCTTGAGCACTGTTGGACACCTTAGATGTGTCATGTGACCAGGAAGTGCACTGCAATGTTTAGTGATCAGATCAAGGAGAGTGTCATGTGACCAGGAAGTGTCCTGCAGTGTTCAGAAATCGGTAGCTGCAGCATCAAGTGAAAACACATTGATGCAGGAAGGAGAATCAATTGACACTCAAGAGTTACAGTGAGTAGGGGGTGAGACCAGTGGCATCTCAAGGGGGGTGCAGGCTGCACCTGGGTGTCATCCACTGAGGGTTGATACCAAAGTGCCGACTCCTCCTTAGTGACAGGAGCGCGGGTGCTGCACTGTAGCATTACATACAGCATTCGGCTCTTGACACAGTGAGGGAGCTGGCACTATGAAACAGCCCGCATCTCCTGGACCCCCGGAGTGACTGAAATGGGGCTTAGCTGCGCACACAACATCCGTCCCATCTCCTACCCACACCATATGTCACCTCAGTGGGGGACGCCACTGGGTGAGACAGGCTCCCAGCACTCAGACCCATTTCCATGTGTGCCTCCCCTGCCATTGACCTCACCGTAAGTCACTGGTAAGAAAATACCTTATTCACTGGAGAGAGGGATTGTGGGCATGCCCATCAGCATGATGAAAACGGGGGGAGTGGCTTGCGAGCATGGCATTTCACATTAGACCATACCCCTCTCTGTGCTAAGGGAGACGGAGCAGGGCAGTAAGTGGGACCTGCACATGAGGACTAGACTCTGACACAGTGATAGAGTCTGCCCACATGTGCCACCAGCTACAAAGGAGAGTGCACACAGGCCCCCTCCTCTCTTAATACGCCCCTGTGCCCAGGGGGGTATCCCTTTTAGTGATGACCTCAGGACGGACGTTTGCAAATGATGCCAGTGCTAGCGCTGCTTGCCTAAGATGGTTTTGGCTAAATCTGGGTAACAAAACGCAAAATACTGTGATGCCAGCCCTGGGATGGTAATCCTGCAGCGTGAGGTCAAGTCGTAGGCTCCAGTCATCCCATTAGCCGAGGAGCAGATCACTTGCAAACAGAGGCTCTAAAAATAGGACCAGAAGAAATAAAAACATCACATATTATATTAATAAATCAGACTGGAAGGACAGGTGCTGCTTCACAGAAGTTACTATAGCAACAATGTCATCAATTCACTTATACACTCACACACGGTTCCACAAACTAAGATACTTGCAAGTATTACAATATTTAATATAATAAAGATAAATACATATTATTTTTGTAATACACTCTACAATAATACTGACAAGTTATCAGCTCTGCTTCATATTTTTACTTTAGAGTTGCAGATAAACAACTAACTAACCGGATTTTAAATGAAGGTTTCACCTATATCACTCCTCCCTCTCTCTCTGACAGGCACATCACACAGAGATGTATCACTCCTCCCTCTCTCTCTGACAGGCACATCACACAGAGATGTATCACTCCTCCCTCTCTCTCTGACAGGGCACATCACACAGAGCTGAATCACTCCTCCCTCTCTCTCTCTCTGAGAGGGCACATCACACAGAGCTGTATCACTCCTCCCCTCTTTCTCTGACAGGGCACATCACACAGAGCTGTATCACTCCTCCGCTCTCTCTCTGACAGGACACATCACACAGAGCTGTATCACTCCTCCCTCTCTCTCTCTCTGAGAGGGCACATCACACAGAGCTGTATCACTCCTCCCCTCTCTCTCTGACAGGGCACATCACACAGAGCTGTATCACTCCTCCCCTCTCTCTCTGACAGGGCACATCACACAGAGCTGTATCACTCCACCCTCTTTCTCTGACAGGGCACATCACACAGAGCTGTATCACTCCTCCCCTCTTTCTCTGACAGGGCACATCACACAGAGCTGTATCACTCCACCCTCTTTCTTTGACAGGGCACATCACACAGAGCTGTATCACTCCACCCTCTTTCTCTGACAGGGCACATCACACAGAGCTGTATCACTCCTCCCCTCTCTCTCTGACAGGACACATCACACAGAGCTGTATCACTCCTCCCTCTCTCTCTCTCTGAGAGGGCACATCACACAGAGCTGTATCACTCCTCCCCTCTCTCTCTGACAGGGCACATCACACAGAGCTGTATCACTCCTCCCCTCTCTCTCTGACAGGGCACATCACACAGAGCTGTATCACTCCACCCTCTTTCTCTGACAGGGCACATCACACAGAGCTGTATCACTCCTCCCCTCTTTCTCTGACAGGGCACATCACACAGAGCTGTATCACTCCACCCTCTTTCTTTGACAGGGCACATCACACAGAGCTGTATCACTCCACCCTCTTTCTCTGACAGGGCACATCACACAGAGCTGTATCACTCCTCCCCTCTCTCTCTGACAGGGCACATCACACAGAGCTGTATCACTCCTCCCCTCTCTCTCTGACAGGGCACATCACACAGAGCTGTATCACTCCTCCCCTCTCTCTCTGACAGGGCACATCACACAGAGCTGTATCACTCCTCCCCTCTTTCTCTGACAGGGCACATCACACAGAGCTGTATCACTCCTCCCCTCTTTCTCTGACAGGGCACATCACACAGAGCTGTATCACTCCTCCCCTCTTTCTCTGACAGGGCACATCACACAGAGCTGTATCACTCCTCCCCTCTTTCTCTGACAGGGCACATCACACAGAGCTGTATCACTCCTCCCCTCTCTCTCTGACAGGGCACATCACACAGAGCTGTATCACTTCTCCCCTCTTTCTCTGACAGGGCACATCACACAGAGCTGTATCACTCCTCCCCTCTCTCTCTGACAGGGCACATCACACAGAGCTGTATTACTCCATCCCTCTCTCTCTGACAGGGCACATCACACAGAGCTGTATCACTCCTCCCATCTTTCTCTGACAGGGCACATCACACAGAGATGTATCACTCCTCCTCTCTTTCTCTGACAGGGTAAATCACACAGAGCTGTATGACTCCTCCCCTCTTACTCTGACAGGGCAAATCACACAGAGATGTATCACTCCTCCCCTCTCTCTCTGACAGGGCACATCACACAGAGTTGTATCACTCCTCCCCTCTTTCTCTGACAGGGCAAATCACACAGAGCTGTATCACTCCTCCCTCTCTCTCTGACAGGGCACATCACACAGAGCTGTATCACTCCTCCCCTCTTTCTCTGACAGGGCACATCACACAGAACTGTATCACTCCTCCCCTCTCTCTCTGACAGGGCACATCATACAGAGCTGTATCACTCCTCCCCTCTCTCTCTGACAGGGCACATCACACAGAGCTGTATCACTCCTCCCCTCTTTCTCTGACAGGGCACATCACACAGAGCTGTATCACTCCTCCCCTCTTTCTCTGACAGGGCACATCACACAGAGATGTATCACTCCTCCCCTCTCTCTCTGACAGGGCACATCACACAGAGCTGTATCACTCCTCCCCTCTCTCTCTGACAGGGCACATCACACAGAGCTGTATCACTCCTCCTCTCTTTCTCTGACAGGGCACATCACACAGAGCTGTATCACTCCTCCCCTCTCTCTCTGACAGGGCACATCACACAGCTGTATCACTCCTCCCCTCTCTCTCTGACAGGGCACATCACACAGAGATCTATCACTCCACCCTCTTTCTCTGACAGGGCACATCACACAGAGCTGTATCACTCCTCCCCTCTTTCTCTGACAGGGCACATCACACAGAGCTGTATAACTCCTCCCCTCTCTCTCTGACAGGGCACATCACACAGAGCACCCCTCCCCTTTTCTCTGACAGGGCACATCACACAGAGCTGTATCACTCCTCACCTCTCTCTCTGACAGGGCACATCACACAGAGCTGTATCACTCCACCCTCTTTCTCTGACAGGGCACATCACACAGAGCTGTATCACTCCACCCTCTTTCTCAGACAAGGCACATCACACAGAGATGTATCACTCCTCCCCTCTCTCTCTGACAGGGCACATCACACAGAGCTGTATCACTCCTCCCATCTTTCTCTGACAGGGCACATCACACAGAGATGTATCACTCCTCCTCTCTTTCTCTGACAGGGTAAATCACACAGAGCTGTATCACTCCTCCCCTCTTACTCTGACAGGGCAAATCACACAGAGATGTATCACTCCTCCCCTCTCTCTCTGACAGGGCACATCACACAGAGCTGTATCACTTCTCCCCTCTTTCTCTGACAGGGCACATCACACAGAACTGTATCACTCCTCCCCTCTCTCTCTGACAGGGCACATCATACAGAGCTGTATCACTCCTCCCCTCTCTCTCTGACAGGGCACATCACACAGAGCTGTATCACTCCTCCCCTCTTTCTCTGACAGGGCACATCACACAGAGCTGTATCACTCCTCCCCTCTTTCTCTGACAGGGCACATCACACAGAGATGTATCACTCCTCCCCTCTCTCTCTGACAGGGCACATCACACAGAGCTGTATCACTCCTCCCCTCTCTCTCTGACAGGGCACATCACACAGAGCTGTATCACTCCTCCTCTCTTTCTCTGACAGGGCACATCACACAGAGCTGTATCACTCCTCCCCTCTCTCTCTGACAGGGCACATCGCACAGCTGTATCACTCCTCCCCTCTTTCTCTGACAGGGCACATCACACAGAGATCTATCACTCCACCCTCTTTCTCTGACAGGGCACATCACACAGAGCTGTATCACTTCTCCCCTCTTTCTCTGACAGGGCACATCACACAGAGCTGTATAACGCCTCCCCTCTCTCTCTGACAGGGCACATCACACAGAGCACCCCTCCCCTTTTCTCTGACAGGGCACATCACACAGAGCTGTATCATTCCTCACCTCTCTCTCTGACAGGGCACATCACACAGAGCTGTATCACTCCACCCTCTTTCTCTGACAGGGCACATCACACAGAGCTGTATAACTCCACCCTCTTTCTCAGACAAGGCACATCACACAGAGACGTATCACTCCTCCCCTCTCTCTCTGACAGGGCACATCACACAGAGCTGTATCACTCCACCCTCTTTCTCTGACAGGGCACATCACACAGAGCTGTATCACTCCACCCTCTTTCTTTGACAGCGCACATCACACAGAGCTGTATCACTCCACCCTCTTTCTCTGACAGGGCACATCACACAGAGCTGTATCACTCCTCCCCTCTCTCTCTGACAGGGCACATCACACAGAGCTGTATCACTCCTCCCCTCTCTCTCTGACAGGGCACATCACACAGAGCTGTATCACTCCTCCCCTCTTTCTCTGACAGGGCACATCACACAGACCTGTATCACTCCTCCCCTCTTTCTCTGACAGGGCACATCACACAGAGCTGTATCACTTCTCCCCTCTTTCTCTGACAGGGCACATCACACAGAGCTGTATTACTCCATCCCTCTCTCTCTGACAGGGCACATCACACAGAGCTGTATCACTCCTCCCATCTTTCTCTGACAGGGCACATCACACAGAGATGTATCACTCCTCCTCTCTTTCTCTGACAGGGTAAATCACACAGAGCTGTATCACTCCTCCCCTCTTACTCTGACAGGGCAAATCACACAGAGATGTATCACTCCTCCCCTCTCTCTCTGACAGGGCACATCACACAGAGCTGTATCACTCCTCCCCTCTTTCTCTGACAGGGCAAATCACACAGAGCTGTATCACTCCTCCCTCTCTCTCTGACAAGGCACATCACACAGAGCTGTATCACTCCTCCCCTCTTTCTCTGACAGGGCACATCATACAGAACTGTATCACTCCTCCCCTCTCTCTCTGACAGGGCACATCTCACAGACCTGTATCACTCCTCCCCTCTTTCTCTGACAGGGCACATCACACAGAGCTGTATCACTCCTCCCTCTCTCTCTGACAGGGCACATCACACAGAGCTGTATCACTCCTCCCCTCTTTCTCTGACAGGGCACATCACACAGAGATGTATCACTCCTCCCCTCTCTCTCTGACAGGGCACATCACACAGAGCTGTATCACTCCTCCCCTCTCTCTCTGACAGGGCACATCACACAGAGCTGTATCACTCCTCCCCTCTTTCTCTGACAGGGCACATCACACAGAGCTGTATCACTCCTCCCCTCTCTCTCTGACAGGGCACATCACACAGCTGTATCACTCCTCCCCTCTCTCTCTGACAGGGCACATCACACAGAGATGTATCACTCCACCCTCTTTCTCTGACAGGGCACATCACACAGCGCTGTATCACTCCTCCCCTCTTTCTCTAACAGGGCACATCACACAGAGCTGTATCACTCCTCCCCTCTCTCTCTGACAGGGCACATCACACAGAGCTGTATCACCCCTCCCATCTTTCTCTGACAGGGCAAATCACACAGAGCTGTATCACTCCTCCCCTCTTTCTCTGACAGGGCACATCACACAGAGCTGTATCCCTCCTCTCTTTCTCTGACAGGGTAAATCACACAGAGCTGTATTACTCCATCCCTCTCTCTCTGACAGGGCACATCACACAGAGCTGTATCACTCCACCCTCTTTCTCTGACAGGGCACATCACACAGACCTGTATCACTCCTCCCCTCTTCCTCTGACAGGGCACGTCACACAGAGCTGTATCACTCCTCCCCTCTTTCTCTGACAGGGCACGTCACACAGAGCTGTATTACTCTATCCTTCTCTCTCTGACAGGGCACATCACACAGAGCTGTATTACTCCATCCCTCTCTCTCTGACAGGGCACATCACACAGAGCTGTATCACTCCTCCCATCTTTCTCTGACAGGGCAAATCACACAGCTGTATCACTCCTCCCCTCTTTCTCTGACAGGACACATCACACAGAGCTGTATCACTCCTCCCCTCTTTCTCTGACAGGGCACATCACACAGAGCTGTATCCCTCCTCTCTTTCTCTGACAGGGCAAATCACACAGAGATGTATCATTCCTCCCCTCTTTCTCTGACAGGGCACATCACACAGAGCTGTATCACTCCTCCCCTCTTTCTCTGACAGGGCACGTCACACAGAGCTGTATTACTCCATCCCTCTCTCTCTGAAAGGGCACATCACACAGAGCTGTATCACTCCTCCCATCTTTCTCTGACAGGGCACATCACACAGAGATGTATCACTCCTCCTCTTTCTCTGACAGGGTAAATCACACAGAGCTGTATCACTCCTCCCCTCTCTCTCTGACAGGGCACATCACACAGAGCTGTATCATTCCTCCCCTCTTTCTCTGACAGGGCACGTCACACAGAGCTGTATTACTCCATCCCTCTCTCTCTGACAGGGCACATCACACAGAGCTGTATTACTCCATCCCTCTCTCTCTGACAGGGCACATCACACAGAGCTGTATCACTCCTCCCATCTTTCTCTGACAGGGCAAATCACACAGAGATGTATCACTCCTCCCCTCTTACTCTGACAGGGCAAATCACACAGCTGTATCACTCCTCCCCTCTTTCTCTGACAGGACACATCACACAGAGCTGTATCACTCCTCCCCTCTTTCTCTGACAGGGCACATCACACAGACCTGTATCACTCCTCCCCTCTTTCTCTGACAGGGCACGTCACACAGAGCTGTATCACTCCTCTCCTCTTACTCTGACAGGGCACATCACACAGACCTGTATCACTCCTCCCCTCTTTCTCTGACAGGGCACATCACACAGAGCTGTATCACTCCTCTCTTTCTCTGACAGGGCAAAACACACAGAGATGTATCACTCCTCCCCTCTTTCTCTGACAGGGCACATCACACAGAGCTGTATCACTCTGCCTCTTTCTCTGACAGGGCACATCACACAAAGCTGTATCACTCCTCTCCTCTTTCTCTGACAGGGCTCATCACACAGAGCTGTATTACTCCTCCGCTCTTTCTCTGACAGGGCACATCACACAGAGCTGTATCACTCCTCCCCTCTTTCTCTGACAGGGCACATCACACAGAGATGTATCACTCCTCCGCTCTTTCTCTGACAGGGCACATCACACAGAGCTGTATCACTCCTCCCCTCTTTCTCTGACAGGGCACGTCACACAGAGCTGTATCACTCCTCCCCTCTTTCTCTGACAGGGCACGTCACACAGAGCTGTATTACTCCATCCCTCTCTCTCTGACAGGGCACATCACACAGAGCTGTATTACTCCATCCCTCTCTCTCTGACAGGGCACATCACACAGAGCTGTATCACTCCTCCCATCTTTCTCTGACAGGGCAAATCACACAGAGATGTATCACTCCTCCCCTCTTACTCTGACAGGGCAAATCACACAGCTGTATCACTCCTCCCCTCTTTCTCTGACAGGACACATCACACAGAGCTGTATCACTCCTCTCCTCTTTCTCTGACAGGGCACATCACACAGAGCTGTATCCCTCCTCTCTTTCTCTGACAGGGCAAATCACACAGAGATGTATCATTCCTCCCCTCTTTCTCTGACAGGGCACATCACACAGAGCTGTATCACTCCTCCCCTCTTTCTCTGACAGGGCACGTCACACAGAGCTGTATTACTCCATCCCTCTCTCTCTGACAGGGCACATCACACAGAGCTGTATCACTCCTCCCATCTTTCTCTGACAGGGCACATCACACAGAGATGTATCACTCCTCCTCTTTCTCTGACAGGGTAAATCACACAGAGCTGTATCACTCCTCCCCTCTTACTCTGACAGGGCAAATCACACAGAGATGTATCACTCCTCCCCTCTCTCTCTGACAGGGTAAATCACACAGAGCTGTATCACTCCTCCCCTCTTACTCTGACAGGGCAAATCACACAGAGATGTATCACTCCTCCCCTCTCTCTCTGACAGGGCACATCACACAGAGCTGTATCACTCCTCTCCTCCTTCTCTGACAGGGCACATCACACAGACCTTTATCACTCCTCCCCTCTTTCTCTGACAGGGCACATCACACAGAGCTATATCACTCCTCCTCTCTTTCTCTGACATGGCACATCACACAGACCTGTATCACTCCTCCCCTCTCTCTCTGACAGGGCACATCACACAGAGCTGTATCACTCCTCCCATCTTTCTCTGACAGGGCAAATCACACAGAGCTGTATCACTCCTCCCCTCTTTCTCTGACAGGGCACATCACACAGAGCTGTATCCCTCCTCTCTTTCTCTGACAGGGCAAATCACACAGAGATGTATCATTCCTCCCCTCTTTCTCTGACAGGGCACATCACACAGAGCTGTATCACTCCTCCCCTCTTTCTCTGACAGGGCACATCACACAGAGCTGTATTACTCCATCCCTCTCTCTCTGACAGGGCACATCACACAGAGCTGTATTACTCCATCCCTCTCTCTCTGACAGGGCACATCACACAGAGCTGTATCACTCCTCCCATCTTTCTCTGACAGGGCAAATCACACAGAGATGTATCACTCCTCCCCTCTTACTCTGACAGGGCAAATCACACAGCTGTATCACTCCTCCCCTCTTTCTCTGACAGGACACATCACACAGAGCTGTATCACTCCTCCCCTCTTTCTCTGACAGGGCACATCACACAGACCTGTATCACTCCTCCCCTCTTTCTCTGACAGGGCACGTCACACAGAGCTGTATCACTCCTCTCCTCTTACTCTGACAGGGCACATCACACAGACCTGTATCACTCCTCCCCTCTTTCTCTGACAGGGCACATCACACAGAACTGTATCACTCCTCTCCTCTTTCTCTGACAGGGCAAATCACACAGACCTGTATCCCTCCTCCCCTCTTTCTCTGACAGGGCACATCACACAGAGCTGTATCCCTCCTCTCTTTCTCTGACAGGGCAAAACACACAGAGATGTATCACTCCTCCCCTCTTTCTCTGACAGGGCACATCACACAGAGCTGTATCACTCTGCCTCTTTCTCTGACAGGGCACATCACACAAAGCTGTATCACTCCTCTCCTCTTTCTCTGACAGGGCTCATCACACAGAGCTGTATTACTCCTCCCCTCTTTCTCTGACAGGGCACATCACACAGAGCTGTATCACTCCTCCCCTCTTTCTCTGACAGGGCACATCACACAGAGCTGTATCACTCCTCCCCTCTTTCTCTGACAGCGCACATCACACAGAGCTGTATCACTCCTCCCCTCTTTCTCTGACAGGGCACGTCACACAGAGCTGTATCACTCCTCCCCTCTTTCTCTGACAGGGCACGTCACACAGAGCTGTATTACTCCATCCCTCTCTCTCTGACAGGGCACATCACACAGAGCTGTATCACTCCTCCCATCTTTCTCTGACAGGGCAAATCACACAGAGATGTATCACTCCTCCCCTCTTACTCTGACAGGGCAAATCACACAGCTGTATCACTCCTCCCCTCTTTCTCTGACAGGACACATCACACAGAGCTGTATCACTCCTCCCCTCTTTCTCTGACAGGGCACATCACACAGAGCTGTATCCCTCCTCTCTTTCTCTGACAGGGCAAATCACACAGAGATGTATCATTCCTCCCCTCTTTCTCTGACAGGGCACATCACACAGAGCTGTATCACTCCTCCCCTCTTTCTCTGACAGGGCACGTCACACAGAGCTGTATTACTCCATCCCTCTCTCTCTGACAGGGCACATCACACAGAGCTGTATCACTCCTCCCATCTTTCTCTGACAGGGCACATCACACAGAGATGTATCACTCCTCCTCTTTCTCTGACAGGGTAAATCACACAGAGCTGTATCACTCCTCCCCTCTTACTCTGACAGGGCAAATCACACAGAGATGTATCACTCCTCCCCTCTCTCTCTGACAGGGTAAATCACACAGAGCTGTATCACTCCTCCCCTCTTACTCTGACAGGGCAAATCACACAGAGATGTATCACTCCTCCCCTCTCTCTCTGACAGGGCACATCACACAGAGCTGTATCACTCCTCTCCTCCTTCTCTGACAGGGCACATCACACAGACCTTTATCACTCCTCCCCTCTTTCTCTGACAGGGCACATCACACAGAGCTATATCACTCCTCCTCTCTTTCTCTGACATGGCACATCACACAGACCTGTATCACTCCTCCCCTCTCTCTCTGACAGGGCACATCACACAGAGCTGTATCACTCCTCCCATCTTTCTCTGACAGGGCAAATCACACAGAGCTGTATCACTCCTCCCCTCTTTCTCTGACAGGGCACATCACACAGAGCTGTATCCCTCCTCTCTTTCTCTGACAGGGCAAATCACACAGAGATGTATCATTCCTCCCCTCTTTCTCTGACAGGGCACATCACACAGAGCTGTATCACTCCTCCCCTCTTTCTCTGACAGGGCACGTCACACAGAGCTGTATTACTCCATCCCTCTCTCTCTGACAGGGCACATCACACAGAGCTGTATTACTCTATCCCTCTCTCTCTGACAGGGCACATCACACAGAGCTGTATCACTCCTCCCATCTTTCTCTGACAGGGCAAATCACACAGAGATGTATCACTCCTCCCCTCTTACTCTGACAGGGCAAATCACACAGCTGTATCACTCCTCCCCTCTTTCTCTGACAGGACACATCACACAGAGCTGTATCACTCCTCCCCTCTTTCTCTGACAGGGCACATCACACAGACCTGTATCACTCCTCCCCTCTTTCTCTGACAGGGCACGTCACACAGAGCTGTATCACTCCTCTCCTCTTACTCTGACAGGGCACATCACACAGACCTGTATCACTCCTCCCCTCTTTCTCTGACAGGGCACATCACACAGAACTGTATCACTCCTCTCCTCTTTCTCTGACAGGGCAAATCACACAGACCTGTATCCCTCCTCCCCTCTTTCTCTGACAGGGCACATCACACAGAGCTGTATCCCTCCTCTCTTTCTCTGACAGGGCAAAACACACAGAGATGTATCACTCCTCCCCTCTTTCTCTGACAGGGCACATCACACAGAGCTGTATCACTCTGCCTCTTTCTCTGACAGGGCACATCACACAAAGCTGTATCACTCCTCTCCTCTTTCTCTGACAGGGCTCATCACACAGAGCTGTATTACTCCTCCCCTCTTTCTCTGACAGGGCACATCACACAGAGCTGTATCACTCCTCCCCTCTTTCTCTGACAGGGCACATCACACAGAGCTGTATCACTCCTCCCCTCTTTCTCTGACAGCGCACATCACACAGAGCTGTATCACTCCTCCCCTCTTTCTCTGACAGGGCACATCACACAGAGCTGTATCACTCCACCCTCTTTCTCTGACAGGGCACATCACACAGAGCTGTATCACTCCTCCCCTCTTTCTCTGACAGGATACATCACACAGAACTGTATCACTCCTCCCATCTTTCTCTGACAGGGCAAATCACACAGAGCTGTATCACTCCTCCCCTCTTACTCTGACAGGGCAAATCACACGGAGCTGTATCACTCCTCCACTGTTACTCTGACTGGGCACATCACACAGAGCTGTATCACTTCGCCTCTCTTTCTCTGACAGGGCACATCACACAGAGCTGTATCACTCCTCCCCTCTTTCTCTGACAGGGCACATCACACAGAGCTGTATCTCCCTTCCCCTCTTTCTCTGACAGGGCACATCACACAGAGCTGTATCCCTCCTCTCTTTCTCTGACAGGGCAAATCACACAGAGATGTATCATTCCTCCCCTCTTTCTCTGACAGGGCACATCACACAGAGCTGTATCACTCTGCCTTTTTCTCTGATAGGGCACATCACACAGAGCTATATCACTCCTTCCATCTTTCGCTGACTGGGCACATCACACAGAGCTGTATCGCTCCGCCCCTCTTTCTCTGACAGGGCACATCACACAGAGCTGTATCACTCCTCCCCTCTTTCTCTGACAGGGCACATCACACAGAGCTGTATCACTCCTCCCCTCTTTCTCTGACAGGACACATCACACAGAGCTTTATCACTCCTCCCCTCGTTCTCTGACAGGGCACATCACACAGAGCTGTATCACTCCTCCCCTCTTTCTCTGACAGGGCACATCACACAGAGCTGTATCACTCCTCCCCTCTTTCTCTGACAGGGCACATCACACAGAGCTGTATCACTCCACCCTCTTTCTCTGACAGGGCACATCACACAGAGCTGTATCACTCCTCCCCTCTTTCTCTGACAGGATACATCACACAGAACTGTATCACTCCTCCCATCTTTCTCTGACAGGGCAAATCACACAGAGCTGTATCACTCCTCCCCTCTTACTCTGACAGGGCAAATCACACGGAGCTGTATCACTCCTCCACTCTTACTCTGACAGGGCACATCACACAGAGCTGTATCACTCCGCCTCTCTTTCTCTGACAGGGCACATCACACAGAGCTGTATCACTCCTCCCCTCTTTCTCTGACAGGTCACATCACACAGAGCTGTATCACCCTTCCCCTCTTTCTCTGACAGGGCACATCACACAGAGCTGTATCACTCTGCCCCTCTTTCTCTGACAGGGCATGTCACACAGAGCTGTATCACTCCCCTTTTAATACATCTGCCCCCTAGTGACCCCTTCCATCAGATTGCAAATTCCCTGTACCAAAGCATCACAGTTGGTTCTATTGCCTATTACAATAGGTTTTCTAAATTTATTCATTTTGAGTATTGTTTTTTTTTTCTTTAAATACATCAATTAATTTGTCTATCCCAGGATTTTTACCAATGATTTGAATGATTTCGGGCAGTCTTAAAATTAATGAAATCATCCAAATCTGACTGCAAACACAGCCAGTCAGATATCGTTATCTGACATCAGATATGAAAGATTTTTAAAATCGTTATCGTTCAGATCTGACACAAAATCTGACTGTGTGTATGCACCATAAGTTTGCACTATAAGTGACGGTCACTAGTGGGACCTGGAAGCCACGCTGGAACCGCTGCAGCTGTCAAGACCAGTTAAGTGACCCCTGGGTCACCAAGGACGATATGTCAACATTCTAAAGTCAATATCTATTGATGTATAAACAGGATAGGCTAACTAATACAGAAGATTTTTTTTTGTTTTTGTTCCATGTACCACCACTTATAATATGAAAGAATGGGAAATTAGATCAATATTCAAGTAGCATTGGGACATCCTTTTCTTAGATGATGTTCTGAATAAAGTATTAACAAAAATTTCACCAATTGTGTTCAAAAGAGCACAAACACTGACAAACAAGCCTGCTCCTAGTCGCATTGGATAGATTGTTTAAAAGGGTTTTTCTAATTTTGCTAATTCAAAAAGCAGAAAGATAGAGGATCTTATGAAATGCCAAACAATGATTCAAATGATCGAGTGCCAGTGTGGTAAAAAAATATATAGAAAATCAAATTAAAGATCCACATTGTGGAACACAACAGAAATATTACGAAAGAGGTAAAAAAAATCACAGTATACCCTGACAGAATGTCACAATTCCTCTCTAGAGACTTTTACTTTGAAGGCGATAGATCACGTCATCCCAGATGATAGGAAGGGAGATATTGCTAATACATCAGCAGGATGTAAAACATATTGGATATTTACCCTTACTCCAGTTCCTTTCAGCATAAATAAAGGATATTGGGCCTGATTCTTGGATCGCAGTTGCTAACATGCACACAATCGGCCGATTGTTGCGATCTGCGCATGCATAAGCATCGCAGTGCGCAAACTAGCTATTGCGATTAGGACAGCGATCACAGAGGCTACGCAGACCCCTGGCAGAGTGATTGACAGAAAGTGCCATTTGTGGGTGGTTCGCACGCTGTTTCAGGGGCGTGAATAAATTAGCCACTGCGTGAGGTCTCATAGCGTGCGTGGCTGTTAGCAATTTCTGAGTAAGGTGAGGGCTTGTGTAACGGTGCATGAGGCAGCGATGGTACTCTATTGTACCGATGGTTTCCATATTCTACTAAGTTTATGGATGTGTGTAAGGTAAAGTGGGCTTCCCTGTGCAGTGCTGCGAGGGCATAGCGATCACAATGGATTAGCATACTATCGCAGTTGAACTGCGTGCGTAATCGTAGCTGCAATAGCGATACAAGCTGACTCAGGCCCATTGTTCCTATTTTCTTTCTAGCTGGCAATCCCTCTGTCTGTGACAGAGCTCCTGCCACATTGTTGCTGAATGTAACCATTCCGGTCTGTGCATATTATGTCTATTATCATGTTGCTAATACAAAAAGTTTCAGTCTACTCTTTGCTTTCCCTCTATGGATATTATATTTGCAGCTCTAGGAGTTTCTATCATTCTATATTGGTTAACGCCATCTTCAGATGGCGTTAACCAATATCGGGAATGCATCGCATTGGTGCAGGCCGGCGGCGAGTTTCTCTCAGTACGCCCTGACATTGCTAACATCATGAGTTTTTCCATTCTCTCATTTGAGCCTGTTACTCCCATAAAGACTTGTCTGAGACATTATGGGCCCCCTATTGCTTCCTAAGAGACGTCTTTATATTTATTACTGTAAGATCTGATATTTTTTTTTATATGGCTCAACGGATTCTTGACAGATGCCTCACACTATGCACAGTGGACGAGTAGTTATGTGACAGTGCTAATGTCCTTCCATTGTAGTTTCTCTACCCCTCACTCCTTCACCACCTCTCCCTGCCCAGGCCACCATCACCAAGTGTACACTGAGGCTTCTCTCCCTCCCAAGGCCACCATCACCAAGTGTACACTGAGGCTTCTCTCCCTCCCAAGGCCACCATCACCAAGTGTACACTGACTTCTCTCCCTCACTACTGACCTCTCCTGACATCTACATTTACACTTTTACTTCTGCTCTGGGCTCAGTTGCTTCGGCTGGCACTAGTCTCCTTTGCAGGTCCATGACCCAACCCTCTCATTCCAAATGTTCTTGAACCACCGAACAACACTTTAGTAAATTACGCACCCTTGAGGGCTTTCTCCATTTTAAATGTGTTCTCTCTTACAGCACTGCCCTTACCCTCTCCATACAGACTTATTTCACTACACATATCCTCCCAGTCAGCCAACCATTGTCTCTCTTCTATTTCCCCCTTTTCCCTCTCCCCTGCTCCCTCTCCAACCTTCAATTTTCCACCCAATTTACAGTGAAAATGAAATCCATCTATCAGGACATCACCGTACACCAGGCACTGCTCATGATACCGCCTCCTTTCTCATCCAGCCTTATCCCCTCCAAATTCTCCCCACCCTCCCCCCACATCCTGGCCACCCTGACTTCCTTCTCTCCCGTACCAGTCCTCCCACCTTCTCAGCTCCTCCTGATACCATCCCATCCTGCCTCCTCTCCTTTTCTCTGACAGACTCTTCCCATCTTGCCCACCTCTCACCAGGCACTGTCTCAAGTGTGTTCAAGCATCCCCTTGTCTCTCCCATCCTTATCAAGCCTTTACCCTGATGCTGTCTCCAATTACTGCCCCATCTCTTTCTTTCCTTTTGCTAGCCGCCATGCACAATCCATGTAAGATGATGGTCAATGGACTCTGTAGCAATGGAATTGTGTTTTGTCCTGTTATGAGCCTTGTTACACTATTTGGTGATGTATTGGGAAGATATAGGGGATGCATGGGAACATTAAGACTGGTGTAGGTGACATCACGGTTTAGGAGCAATGTCATGGTTTGATTTGGGATTCCTATTACCGAATCTGGAACCCACCGCATTAGCAGTACCTTGATGTTTAGGATAATGAGGTGCTCTATAGCATCTCTTTGGCTTCAGGCCAATCATATTAGAATATGATAACTCTCTTTTTAAAATGAAATCTCACTATTTGCTTAATGATCAGGATTTCTGAACTATTTACATTGGCCAGCTACCTGCCCTGACCTCAGCTATTCCGCTGGCTGTACGTAAGATATTGGACTTGGCAGTGATGACCTGTGGAACATCCCTGTCTGCGGTGTCGATGCGAGGTTTCCTGGCACCCTAGGCAAAGCTTCAGCCTACTGCCCATCGTCACGGCAAGATAAACTTCCTGCATAACTGCACAATACATTTATAGGACAATTACATGTTTGGTGTTGTGCAGGAACGTGCGCATTGGCGAGAATTATGGAACAGTAACATCTGAGATTTACCTGCCATCTCTGTTGGGTGAGAGGGAAAATCTGTGATGTTGGCGGCTGTTCGTGGCCTTTTCTCTTGGTCTTCTCCCCATTCTATAACACAGCATTGCTCCAGCTGCGCTCACTTCTGGGTTCCTGTGTACTGGTGGAGCGCACAGCACTCCCTGCATTCCACTGTAGTCAGGGGCGGGTGCGCAAAGGGGAAAGTGATGGAGGGCGATAGTTTTTGGTATGTGCCAGGATCCAACACATTTAATCCCCCTATAGAGCTTCCTCCTTTGTGCAGTACAATCGTGCTGCTAAGGAGGGGGTGGTGCGAGTGAGGGGCACTCATAGTGGTGTGCACTAGGCAGCTGCCCAAATCTGGTTGAAGACCCACCTGTCCATCTGCCATCCATCGTCCATCTGGAATCCACACCATGTGGAACCCATAATAACGTACCAGCCAGTGGAGTGTGTCACAGCGCTGTGTGCAGCCTGGTGTGAGACTCCTTGTTACATTGCGTGTGAGGCCTTTTTATTTTTACATTGCTAGAGTTTCCTATCATGTTTATGGTGATGTACAATTTACAATAAATACTCTATGCGCCTTTTCCAGCCACAGGAAGTGAGAGCAGCACCAACTTCTGTTTTATAACCTCAAATACCAGAGAAATGCTCAGTAAGAAGAAGGACCCTCACCATGACACTTCTGCTTCTCGTTACATTATACTGTAAGTACTAAGAGTTATTTCATGTGTGTGTACTGGGTGTTATCTGACAGTCTCCTGTATAGTGATAAGCCATTGTCTGTAATTTCTATAGAATGCTATACATATATGGGACACACGTACGGCGATCCTAAAGCTGCAGAGCCAGGAGGGACTATTAGCCAGTTTAGGCTGAATGAGCTGTATGCCTCTTATATGCCATCAAATTACACACCCTATGGGGTATATCCAGCGGCGGCTCTAACCCGTAACCTCCGGGGAGGGGTCTGCTGCTCTCTGCGGGGGTGTGATACAGCATGCCGGCGGTCAGGATGCTACCGGTCAAAAGACTGACAACGGCATCCCGATCGTCAGCATGCCGACGGAGGCTCCGTAAGTACACTGACCCTCCCCGCTTCACTCTCTAACCTTAATCTGGTGGTGCCTAACCCTAAATCCCCCCTCCGTGGCACCTAAACCTATCCTTCCCCCACAGAGCCTAACCCCCTTGTGGTGCCTAAACCCCCCCTGCGGTGTAAAACTATACTTACCCGCCATACCAGAGTTCGGGATGACAGCCATCAGTATAGCATGTCGGAAATCTCATACCCCGTCTAGATTCCAGCACCGGTCTTTAGACATAATTCAGGATTCAGGTGTCGGGATTTCGACGTCTGGCATCCTGAACGCCAGAAAAATTAACTACATCCCCTCTGCGGGTCTGTGCAGCCGGCTTGTGTGCATGTGCGGGAATATGATCTCACACATGTGCGCAAATTGACAATCAGCTCCGGCTTCTAGGGACTGCATCGGCTGCAGCTCCTAGAAGCCAGATAGAGCTGCCTTTATAGCAGGGGAGTGACATAACATTGGAAGCGCCCTCTATATTGCAGTCCGGACTGGCAGACCCAAGGGGAGAAAACACCTGCCCCTGGGACTGCCAGTCAGGCTGTGATTAGCAGGGGGTGCTTCCAATGGGAAGTCACTGATACTGCTAGGCAGTCCCTGTAGGTGTTGGATCTGACTGGGGGCGATGCAGCCTCTAGGTAAATCAGACACTGGATATATCTTAAAAACATTTGCAGGATATTCCCCCCACTCCCCCAAATACCCATTTATCGATGGCACCCACAAATATTAAGGATCCCCGGGACTTAAGAAGAAGGGACTGCGACAGTATCTCCTTTTCCAACCACAAAGCAGCCCCCATACCAAGCTGCAGAATGTGAAGATGGCGTTAGCCTATGGGCTGCTGTAACACATGTTACACATATGTTACCGGTCCTGGACCAGGAAGGACAATGCATAAGCTTATCGGAGTCTGTGTGCAACCAACATTGTGATAATCAGGACCCTATATCATAACATATACTGATCTAATAACTCTGAGTAGCATTTTGGTAAATGTCCTCAATTCTCTCAGACTCACCTATTCCTCCGGCTGTATTTGACGGCTGTGAGGACCTGTGAGGCACCCGAGACATGTCAGCCCCTCTGATGCCAGGATGAATTTCAGATTTATAATGAGAATTACAAAAAGTTTTGTTTTCTTCTGTAATTGCAATGATAGATCAGCATTTCTTATGGCCCCTACACACTACGCGATATCTTCACACCACACATCGGAACGGCAAAACGTTAAAATTGAGTAGTGTGTATGCATCACACAGTGTAGTGCGCGCTCCCGCTGGGTCCTCAGCCTCATCGCCCGGTCTAATGTGCCGCATGTAAGATCAGGCGATGCGCCTGACGATCCCATGCTATGCGGGGGGGGGGGCGTGTATCAGGTGGTCGGGCACCGGATTGCCCAGTGTGTACAGACCACCCGATATGTCGGCCCATCGAGCTGGGTTGTCAGCGACATCGCTGGGTACACACATCATTTAGTGTGTATCCAGCTCTACAGAGCTTAAAACTGACAAACAAAAATGAAAGTAAAACATAATAATAGTGTAAAACAAAATAAAAATTCTGATTATTTTTTTTTAATCTTGTGCATTTTATTTTCAGCCCTGTGTAATGGAGAAGCCGGTAAGTACAGAACATATATGTACTAACTACACTGTGTATGCCTGTATACAGTATATATATGTATTTATGTACGTGTATGCCTGTATACAGTATATATATGTATTTATGTACGTGTATGCCTGTATACAGTATATATATGTATTTATGCATGTAAATACTCTGGCTATGTTTTATATATTGTACAGATATACAGGGGCCTATTCATCAAATCTAAACTTTAGCTTTTAAGCTACTTTTTACCATAATTGTGTATCATTTGTATTCATTAATAGGCTTAATGCAGGAGATAGGACTAATATCCCCTGGATAAGTCCGTCTGCGTTAATTTCCACACTCCCCATATACAGTAGTAATATGGGGATGTAGAAATTCATGTATTCATCAACTTCCGAAAATCATAGATAGTTGTTAGATCTCCAGATAGCGTACAGCCCCCCGATCTGCTCCACAAGCTGCCATTCACACGCCACGGCACCTTGTGTAGCGGATCTACCTGCAGCTGCCGCTGTGCGCTCCAGTGCCCTCGTGTCCAGCAGTGGTCGCCCCCATCCTCCCGCTGCATGAATCATCTCACCCCTGCTGCTGCTTGCTGGTTAGTGGCCACTCTTCTCCGGCAGCGGCCTCCCCCTCCTCCATTCGTCACCCCCCCACCGCTGCCTGCTGGTATCGTGTGTGTCCTCAGGCATTCTCGTCTTCCAGGTGTCTCCGTCAGCGCAGTCCGGTGGCTCCGGCTCCCTCCTCCGGTCGCACTGTGTTCTCCCCGCCGCTGCCTGCTGTTGCTGACGGGGAGAATCTCCTCTCTATTCCCCCCGGTGGCACTTGTAAGTAAGCGTAATAATTAACTGTTTATTTACTATAAACAGTTAATTGAAAAAGTGCTTACAAGCGCCACAGAGGGGAGTCGCTTCCCGTCAGCTGCAGGATGCAGCGGTGGGGAGAACATAGATAAGCATCTTCTAACAATAAATATATATTATATTCATTCACCGCATTTGTAGTCAGTGCTACGCATGCGCCATTTCTGTGAATGGAAGTGGCGCATGCCCAGAACTGATTACAGCTGCGGTAAGGAGCGGGCAGGGACAGAAATTTCGGAATAGATACTTTTGGAGCGGAGGAATGATAAATTCCTCTGGTAATTAGATAGTACTCCATGCCAGTTCTAAACCTAATTACCGCCATCAATTTTTTAGTAATGATGAATAGGCCCCACAGTGTTATTTATTTATGTGGTTAATTCTTAATATGTTACATAGGATTGCAGGGGAAGCGTTGTTCCACAGTACAATGTCACAGTATTTGGCTGGGAGCAACTCTCAGCTATTAGTTCCCTTTCTATATAGTGTAAGAGAAATGACATAATGTCTTTAGTTCTCATATGCAGCATGTACACACGTACACTATATGGTTTATACGCATACTTGCCGACTATTTGGCTGCCCCTTCCGGGAGGGAGCAGCCAGGTCAGCTTGACAGGGGGGGCGTGGTCAGCAAACGAGGGCGGGGGCGGCCAGACGACGAGTGTTTGCGGGTGGGGGGCGGAGCCACGCAATCACGTAATTTTGGCCCAGCCCCCGCTACACACTGCCGATATTACAGGCAGTGTGAAGCAGGGGGCGGGGCCAAAATGACGTGAATCGCGTCACGGCCACCCGCCGCTGCGGGGGTTTTACATGTAATTGTGGGGGGATAGGAGGGGTCGCCGGCAGCCAGGAGGATTGCCTGCCTTTCAGGGAGGTCGGGAGCGGCACCCAATTTTCGGGAGGCTCCCGACCAAATCAGGAGGGTAGGCAAGTATGGTTTATACGGTATATTTAGACAATGCACGGTACCCTGGGAGATGTATGACGCGTCTGTTATTAGTGTGCACCTGATTCGGCGCTGGATCGCAGTGAAGCGGGTCCCCTTAATTGGCCGCATGTATGAAATGAACTTTTGATGAAGAGGAAGAGTACTAATTCACCAGTTTAGCGAATTGTGCTCTCCCTCTTTCGGCAGGGCCGCTGTCACTGACCGGCGCTTGCATGCATACTGCGTATGTGCCGGTCAAATTCCTCCCAGCGACACCCTGCAGCTGACACGGAAAAAAAAAAAAAACTTTATTGTTTTGTATGTACAAATCCTGGCTGTGAGGGCAGACAGCCAGGGACAGTGCTATGCATCAGGCAACAAAAGCTGCGGCTGTCAAAATCGCCATTGACCGTTCCTGTATAACTGCATGCACATCGGCTCTCCTATCTAATGACAGCGGTGCATATCATCCTGCTCGCTTCCCTGCATAACTACATGCACATCGGCTCTCCTATCTAATGACAGGGGCGCATATCATCCTGCTCGCTTCCCTGCATAACTACATGCACATCGGCTCTACTATCTAATGACAGGGGCGCATATCATCCTGCTCCCTTCCCTGCATAACTGCCTGCACATCGGCTCTCCTATCTAATGACAGAGGTGCATATCATCCTGCTCGCTTCCCTGCATAACTGCCTGCACATCGGCTCTCCTATCTAATGACAGCGGTGCATATCATCCTGCTCGCTTCCCTGCATAACTGCATGCACATCGGCTCTCCTATCTAATGACAGGGGTGCATATCATCCTGCTCGCTTCCCTGCATAACTGCATGCACATCGGCTCTCTTATCTAATGACAGGGGCGCATATCATCCTGCTCGCTTCCCTGCATAACTGCATGCACATCGGCTCTCCTATCTAATGACAGCGGTGCATATCATCCTGCTCGCTTCCCTGCATAACTGCCTGCACATCGGCTCTCCTATCTAATGACAGCGGTGCATATCATCCTGCTCGCTTCCCTGCATAACTGCATGCACATCGGCTCTCCTATCTAATGACAGAGGCGCATATCATCCTGCTCGCTTCCCTGCATAACTGCATGCACATCGGCTCTCCTATCTAATGACAGAGGCGCATATCATCCTGCTCGCTTCCCTGCATAACTGCATGCACATCGGCTCTCCTATCTAATGACAGAGGCGCATATCATCCTGCTCACTTCCCTGCATAACTGCATGCACATCGGCTCTCCTATCTAATGACAGAGGCGCATATCATCCTGCTCGCTTCCCTGCATAACTACATGCAGGGTAGCGGTAACTGTAGCACTAAACGTGAGCAGTTACCGTTTTTTTCCCCCCTATGTACACTTCATACATTTCCCCCCCTGTATCTTGTACCCTGTATAGATATGGTTACACAGAATAATGCTTCCCCAACTTGGTCATCAATGCCCCCTTACAGTGCAGGTTTCCAGGTTACCCATGTGTGATTGTTACATGAAAATGACTGGTGTACAGAGGTGTCCTTCATTAACTTTGCTGAAATTGCGCTAAACAGCCCTCTATCATGCGCCACTGTTGTGTATACAGTGGCGTGCTATGTTATTGTCTATTTTGGCGCAACAGCAAGTTGACCACAGTGTGCCACTCTGCTCAGTCTGTGGGTGTATTAAACGCTGACAAATGCAAGTGTGGAGGCAGAGTTGAATCTTACAGGACCTTACAGTTGGACAGACGAAGCATTATCGCATGTTAAAGTAGTACTATATATACTGTACTATATATCTTTTTTTTAAAGTATTTAATTATGGCATAATACGCCTATTATAGCGTGATTTCTGTTAGCTTGCAGGCAGCTTCCCTGCTCTGACAAATTACAGTGCCTCAATTAATTTTAATATCAGTGTCATATTCTGAAGATACTGAGCTGTCCGTTGCGTTGGGCTCCCTATTTTTCTATTTTATTTTTTTTCTAAATGGATGTGGACGATATCAGGGCCTTTGCAATTAAGACGCAGCAAGTGAAAGTTCAGCGTCTACAGCCATGACAGTGGGCGTCTCAGTCCATGTACATTTGTATGCATGGATGTACACCAGGGAAGAGCTTTGTAGCGGCATTAGCATAAAGTTGCAGAAGCGACTGTGAAAAACGACACATGGATCGCCGCGACACCGTCCAAGTTAGAACCAGCCTCCTAATGAGAGCAATCACTGTATAATGAATAAAGGAGGCCGATAACATTGATAATTCTCTTACTTTGTTATATTAAACGGAAAATGACTGCTGACTTGTATTATGCGAGCAATATTATTTATAAATTATAGTAAAGGGGTAATAGTTGACAGTAAGAGCATTAGTTTGGTGCTTTAATCTGCCAGAGATTTCAAAACTGCAGCAAAACCGCCTCGTAGTAAATTTACCCCAATGACCTGAAACAACGCAGCTTTACATCGTATTGGAACAAGAAGTCCATCCATGTAAAGGCCCCCATACATCTACAATGTATTAGGCCAATTCACCAAACTCCAGACGCCAGGGCATCGGTGAAATAAACATATTGAATTTCACTGAATTTCCAATCAGCTAACAGTAGCCGGCTTACCTCGGGAATCTGTCTGTCGGGATTCCGTCGTCGGTCTAAAGATAGGCGTCGAGATGTCGATGCCTATCTTTAGGCCTATGTCAGGATTTCGACGCCGGGATTCCTTCAGACGGCTTCCCGGGCATCGGGATTATAACTACATCCCGTTTATAGGCATATAGCACATCTAGGAAACATAGTGGCACTGCAGTGGCAGACAGGATGGCAGTTTAAAATAAACTACAGATGTGCCCAGCTAGTTTGTTGTTCAAGGCGTGCCATTCAGGGCTCTGAATCGCGCCCTGGAACGTTACGTGATGGCTGGACTTGTGGCGTACTGTGGTATTCTTCAACTAAGAATACGCTACGGCATGTAATACAGTGCTTAACCGCTGGGTGGCGAGTGCTCCACTGTTGTCATTTGTACTGAATACCATACTGTTAAATTGGATGGATATCACATTCACGCACTGTACAGTATTTGCATGTTCACACAACCAATATTTTTAATATCACATACATACAGTAAGCTCTTAGAACGGGACGCAAATCAGTACACATACTGTACATAACTGTACAGTAGTGAAGTTGCCCGAGTTGTTATCACGGTATAACCGATACTGTAGATTAATGAGATGCACGCACAGCTTTCACTGAGATGGGATGAATTATTCTTTAATGGTGGGGTACTGTGTGTATACAGTATATGTACTAGTACTGTATAATATTTGGAAAACAGCAGCGGGTGGGTGGAGTGTACAAGGATGAGCCCGCTATGTGCGGTTCTTAATATAGCTGGCTTGTGGGCTAGTGGTTAGGTGATCGCTTTGCAACAATGGTGGTCCCGGGTTCGAGCACTGGAAAATATTTTTTTTTTGCCACTGTCAGCTCTGGACACTATAGTGAAACTATTGTAGTACTGTTGTTATTTAAAAGGCTGTTTATAAGTAAGGCATTACAAACTGATTGTGCGTTTAAAAAGTGCAAACTTGCGTCAATGTCTGCGCTGTGGTGGCTGTCAGCTCCGAGGGGTTACAATGGGATTTCTGGCGCATGCCCAGTGGAGGGGTTACAATGGGATCTGTGGCGCATGCCCAGTGGAGCCAAGCCATACGCCATGTAGCGATATGACACGGCATATGGAAGATCATTGCACCGCGTATTACTACTATATGCAGTTGAATTTTCACACTTGCGCCACTCTCTGCGCTGTCCCAGACTCGCACACTACTGTATAGTCATTTCATGACTTCAGAAACTGCTAGTGGGCTCTGTTTGAGAGAGTCTCTGTATTACAAACTGACTGTGCTTTTAAAGCGCAAACTTACGTCAATGTCGATGCTGTCCCAGACTTATACACAATAGTGATTTCATGAGTTCACTAACTGGTAGTGGGCTCTGTTTGAGAGAGGTCTCTGTATTACAAACTGACTGTGGTTTAAAGCGCAAATTTGCGTCAATGTCAGCACGGTTGGCGCTGTGGTGACTGTCAGCCAGCTCCGAGGGGTTACAAATGGGATCTCTGGCACATGCCCAGTGGAGGGGTTGCAATGGGATTTCTGGCACATGCCCAGTGGAGATGCCCAGTAGAGTGGTTACAATGTCAATGGAATCTGTGGGGCATGTCCAGTGGAGCCAAGCCATACGCCATGTATCACTATGTCATGGCGTATGGAAGATCATCACTGCGCATGCCCAGTTGTCTGTATTACTGTACTATGCCGTTTAATTTTTACACTTGCGCCACTCTCTGTGCTGTCCCAGACTTGTACACAATAGTAATTTCAGGACTTCAGAAACTGCTACAGTAGTGGGCTCTGTTTGAGAGAAAGGTCTCTGTATTACAAACTGACTGTGCATTTAAAACGCAAACTTGCATCAATGTCGATGCTATCCCAGACTTGTACATTATAGTGATTTCATGAGTTCAGTAACTGGTAGTGGGCTCTGTAGGAGAAAAAGGTCTCTGCATTAAAAACTGACTGTGCGTTTAAAGCGCAAACTTGCGTCAACGTCGGCGCTGTCCCAGTGGAGCTGCTCAGTACCTGTAGCGTAAGGACACTCATACAGTAGTAATGTGCATGTCCAGTGGGTAGGGAGTCACACACAGTGCATCAGCTCCCTTCCCCCAAAGCAATAGCTTCTCATTACCATAATAAAGGATGCTCTGTTAATTTACTGTAAGCAGTCAGCTCAAGGTCTGCCCCTACCTGTACATCGCTGCATTTTGTACAATACAAACAATACATGTCTAGTGCATTGTGGTTTCATTTAAAATACAGCTGGGTGGCATAGAGTAGCATACAGTCAAAATGGCAGGTGGTTGGAAGTTGAGGAGAGTCTACTGTATTGGAGTAAACTTACTTAATAATATTGAACTTCAATTGCTCTATATTTATTCAATGCTGTTTGTGCATCGATACCTGTATGTGTTGGTATAATTGACAGAATTCTCACACCACCAAGTGATTTCTGTGTAATCCTGTTGTGAAGATTTAAACAAAAATAAAAATAATAAAAAAAAGAGAAATTGTAGCCTTCCAGGCTTCGATCCCGTGATGCCCACACTGCTTTGCCACTACACCACAGACGCCTGCCATAACGAGTGACGCACCTGTGTGTAATGAATTAGCGTCGTGCATCGTGCTGTACGCGTGTTTTGAACATGGCAACCAGAGCAAGAAGATTTTCGCTGGCGAGCTCTTTCTCTTGGTTAAGTGGAGAGACCAAGCTTTTTCCACTAACCAAGAGAAAGAGCTCGCTTACAGGAGAGCGGGGAGAGCTATCTTCCGCAAATATGGGCGCCGCAGGACCATCCGGGCCCTCCAACGGCTCTGATCTTACCTGCTGCGCATGAATAGGCCTCGACTACGCCGAATAAGGAGGCGTCTCTGACGCAGTAAGTACAGTATTGCTGTACAATTACATGAATTACAGTATACAGTACTATAACAAATACACTGCATGACTCTGACATACAGTACACTGCACTGTAGGGTGTTGGATATCTGACGATGACTGACAGATGTTACCACACACTCACATGACTGGCAGAGATTTGATCGACAGGGTCATCAAATCTACATGGACTAAAGGGCGACACACTATTGGTCGACATGGCTTGTTTGTATAGTAAACCTACAGTAACAAAAGGCAAGTTGATCCACCATACTATATTTGGTTGTCGAAAATATTTTGGCAACATTTCATCCATTATTATCTTGTCACGTTGGCAAATACTGTGGACCTCATTCAGAGTCGGTCGTTGCGGCCGCACGGTCGTACGCAGCCGATGTTCACTAAACTGCGCATGCGTAAAATTCGCAATACGCGTGCGCAAACTAGCTGTTACGATCAGAAATTTCTCTCTCCTTAAACACAGCCAGGTCGTTAGTGTGTTTGACAGGATGAGGCGTTTGTGGGTGGTAACAGGGGAAGGTCCTTGTGAACGGGGCAGTGGAGATCCGAACGCAGGCGTGCCTGACTATGCAAACGGCGTTTAATGGGAGTGCATAATGAACTAAGTAGTGTCACAGCACATGTGACATGGTGGTTATTGCACTGACTAGATCGTAGTGCTTAAGAGATGGTATGGTCAGCCTTTAGCTCTACGATCAGCTCCGATGGGTCCCGATGGTCACGATGAATCCTTATATCCCAGGAGATGACGTGTGTTGTGATCGAGAAGGGGGCATGATTTAGTCTTACGACCACTTCTTACCCTCGGTCGTTCAGCTTACGATCTCATCTTAGCAACGCAACTTGCGATCGCTTCATTTGCATATCCGGCCCCTTTCCCCTACGACCGTGTGGCCGCAACGACCGCCTCTGAATGAGGTCCTGTGTGTGATCATCAGTCACAGTCAACCATTTTTCCTGGTTGACCTAATGCCTGTCGACCAAATCTATGTCGACCTACTGTATACACTGTTTATCTGTGCTGGCCCTGCCCCCTTTAAGTCTGACATTATTACGTCACGGACAGATTCAGGGGTCTATTTACTAAGCAGTGTTAGGAGACAGAGTGAAAAGTGATAAGAAAGGTGCCAGGCAATCAGCTCCCAACTGTCATCTCACAGGCTGTGTTTGAAAAATGACAGTTGGGAGCTGATTGGCTGGTACCTTATCACTTTCTTATCACTGTTTACTCTGTCTCCTAACACTGCTTAGTAAATAGACCCCCTAAAAAATCTTAAATGCCAGGGTGTACCTATAGCATCCAAAGTATGCAAAGGACAGCAATTCTGGCAGCAGGGTGCCAATCCTGGCACCCTGCAAGGCAAAAGTACAGCTCGTGGGGTGGCGATAGTGCCGCCCACAGAGCCTCTGTGTGAGGTGGCACCACTTGGTCATACAGTACAGTACCTTCTGTAGTACTGTGTATACTGTAGGGGTGAGCGGGTTCGGATTTCTGAAATCCGAACCCCCCCGAGCCCCCCCGATCCGAGTCCGATCCGAGTCAGGCTCGACTTTTCCCGCCTGACTCGGATCTGACATCGAGGCAAAACGTCATCATCCCGCCTTCCGAGTCTCGCGGGTTTTGGAACCTATATAAGGTACCCGCGTCGGCGCCATTTTCTCACTCGGCTGTGGACAGTGAAGAGGGAGGGTGGGAGTTAGTGCTGTGTAGTGTAGTGTAGTGTAGTGCTGCTGTTGTCCACTACTTCAAAGTCCATAGGGGCTGGCTGTGTTGTGCTGTGCTGCTGTTGTTAATAGGGGCTGTGTCCACTACTTCAAAGTCCATAGGGGCTGGCTGGACTGTGTTGTGCAGTCAGTTCCAAAGTCCTGTGCAGTGTCCCAGTCCTAAAGGGGTGCTGTAGTGTTGTCCAGGGGGTGCTCTGTCCATCAGGGGTGCTCCCCCCAAGTGCTAAAAAAATAATATATTTTCTGTGTTTGTGAATTGTGTGCGCAGTAGCCGCACGTGCATCAACAAAGTAGTGCCAAGCGTGCGCCTGTGTCATAAGTAAAGGGCCGGCTGGCTTGACCGTTAAGGGTGCTGTAACCCCCGAAAGTACACTCCAGTCCAAACCAAAAAAAAAATTATTTTCTGTGTTTGTGAATTGTGTGCGCAGTAGCCGCACGTGCATCAACAAAGTAGTGCCAAGCGTGCGCCTGTGTCATAAGTAAAGGGCCGGCTGGCTTGACCGTTAAGGGTGCTGTAACCCCCGAAAGTACACTCCAGTCCAAACCTAAAAAAAAATTATTTTCTGTGTTTGTGAATTGTGTGCGCAGTAGCCGCACGTGCATCAACAAAGTAGTGCCAAGCGTGCGCCTGTGTCATAAGTAAAGGGCCGGCTGGCTTGACCGTTAAAGGGTGCTGTAACCCCCGAAAGTACACTCCAGTCCAAACCAAAAAAAAATTATTTTCTGTGTTTGTGAATTGTGTGCGCAGTAGCCGCACGTGCATCAACAAAGTAGTGCCAAGCGTGCGCCTGTGTCATAAGTAAAGGGCCGGCTGGCTTGACCGTTAAGGGTGCTGTAACCCCCGAAAGTACACTCCAGTCCAAACCTAAAAAAAAATTATTTTCTGTGTTTGTGAATTGTGTGCGCAGTAGCCGCACGTGCATCAACAAAGTAGTGCCAAGAGTGCCCCTGTGTCATAAGTAAAGGGCCGGCTGGCTTGACCGTTAAAGGGTGCTGTAACCCCCGAAAGTACACTCCAGTCCAAACCAAAAAAAAATTATTTTCTGTGTTTGTGAATTGTGTGCGCAGTAGCCGCACGTGCATCAACAAAGTAGTGCCAAGCGTGCGCCTGTGTCATAAGTAAAGGGCCGGCTGGCTTGACCGTTAAAGGGTGCTGTAACCCCTGAAAGTACACTCCAGTCCAAACCAAAAAAAAATTATTTTCTGTGTTTGTGAATTGTGTGCGCAGTAGCCGCACGTGCATCAACAAAGTAGTGTCAAGCGTTCGCCTGTGTCATAAGTAAAGGGCCGGCTGGCTTGACCGTTAAGGGTGCTGTAACCCCCGAAAGTACACTCCAGTCCAAACCAAAAAAAAAATTATTTTCTGTGTTTGTGAATTGTGTGCGCAGTAGCCGCACGTGCATCAACAAAGTAGTGCCAAGCGTGCGCCTGTGTCATAAGTAAAGGGCCGGCTGGCTTGACCGTTAAGGGTGCTGTAACCCCCGAAAGTACACTCCAGTCCAAACCAAAAAAAAAATTATTTTCTGTGTTTGTGAATTGTGTGCGCAGTAGCCGCACGTGCATCAACAAAGTAGTGCCAAGCGTGCGCCTGTGTCATAAGTAAAGGGCCGGCTGGCTTGACCGTTAAGGGTGCTGTAACCCCCGAAAGTACACTCCAGTCCAAACCTAAAAAAAAATTATTTTCTGTGTTTGTGAATTGTGTGCGCAGTAGCCGCACGTGCATCAACAAAGTAGTGCCAAGCGTGCGCCTGTGTCATAAGTAAAGGGCCGGCTGGCTTGACCGTTAAAGGGTGCTGTAACCCCCGAAAGTACACTCCAGTCCAAACCAAAAAAAAATTATTTTCTGTGTTTGTGAATTGTGTGCGCAGTAGCCGCACGTGCATCAACAAAGTAGTGCCAAGCGTGCGCCTGTGTCATAAGTAAAGGGCCGGCTGGCTTGACCGTTAAGGGTGCTGTAACCCCCGAAAGTACACTCCAGTCCAAACCTAAAAAAAAATTATTTTCTGTGTTTGTGAATTGTGTGCGCAGTAGCCGCACGTGCATCAACAAAGTAGTGCCAAGAGTGCCCCTGTGTCATAAGTAAAGGGCCGGCTGGCTTGACCGTTAAAGGGTGCTGTAACCCCCGAAAGTACACTCCAGTCCAAACCAAAAAAAAATTATTTTCTGTGTTTGTGAATTGTGTGCGCAGTAGCCGCACGTGCATCAACAAAGTAGTGCCAAGCGTGCGCCTGTGTCATAAGTAAAGGGCCGGCTGGCTTGACCGTTAAAGGGTGCTGTAACCCCTGAAAGTACACTCCAGTCCAAACCAAAAAAAAATTATTTTCTGTGTTTGTGAATTGTGTGCGCAGTAGCCGCACGTGCATCAACAAAGTAGTGTCAAGCGTTCGCCTGTGTCATAAGTAAAGGGCCGGCTGGCTTGACCGTTAAGGGTGCTGTAACCCCCGAAAGTACACTCCAGTCCAAACCAAAAAAAAAATTATTTTCTGTGTTTGTGAATTGTGTGCGCAGTAGCCGCACGTGCATCAACAAAGTAGTGCCAAGCGTGCGCCTGTGTCATAAGTAAAGGGCCGGCTGGCTTGACCGTTAAGGGTGCTGTAACCCCCGAAAGTACACTCCAGTCCAAACCAAAAAAAAAATTATTTTCTGTGTTTGTGAATTGTGTGCGCAGTAGCCGCACGTGCATCAACAAAGTAGTGCCAAGCGTGCGCCTGTGTCATAAGTAAAGGGCCGGCTGGCTTGACCGTTAAGGGTGCTGTAACCCCCGAAAGTACACTCCAGTCCAAACCTAAAAAAAAATAATTTTCTGTGTTTGTGAATTGTGTGCGCAGTAGCCGCACGTGCATCAACAAAGTAGTGCCAAGCGTGCGCCTGTGTCATAAGTAAAGGGCCGGCTGGCTTGACCGTTAAAGGGTGCTGTAACCCCCGAAAGTACACTCCAGTCCAAACCAAAAAAAAATTATTTTCTGTGTTTGTGAATTGTGTGCGCAGTAGCCGCACGTGCATCAACAAAGTAGTGCCAAGCGTGCGCCTGTGTCATAAGTAAAGGGCCGGCTGGCTTGACCGTTAAAGGGTGCTGTAACCCCTGAAAGTACACTCCAGTCCAAACCAAAAAAAAATTATTTTCTGTGTTTGTGAATTGTGTGCGCAGTAGCCGCACGTGCATCAACAAAGTAGTGCCAAGCGTGCGCCTGTGTCATAAGTAAAGGGCCGGCTGGCTTGACCGTTAAGGGTGCTGTAACTCCCGAAAGTACACTCCAGTCCAAACCAAAAAAAAAATTATTTTCTGTGTTTGTGAATTGTGTGCGCAGTAGCCGCACGTGCATCAACAAAGTAGTGCCAAGCGTGCGCCTGTGTCATAAGTAAAGGGCCGGCTGGCTTGACCGTTAAGGGTGCTGTAACCCCCGAAAGTACACTCCAGTCCAAACCAAAAAAAAAATTATTTTCTGTGTTTGTGAATTGTGTGCGCAGTAGCCGCACGTGCATCAACAAAGTAGTGCCAAGCGTGCGCCTGTGTCATAAGTAAAGGGCCGGCTGGCTTGACCGTTAAGGGTGCTGTAACCCCCGAAAGTACACTCCAGTCCAAACCTAAAAAAAAATTATTTTCTGTGTTTGTGAATTGTGTGCGCAGTAGCCGCACGTGCATCAACAAAGTAGTGCCAAGCGTGCGCCTGTGTCATAAGTAAAGGGCCGGCTGGCTTGACCGTTAAAGGGTGCTGTAACCCCCGAAAGTACACTCCAGTCCAAACCAAAAAAAAATTATTTTCTGTGTTTGTGAATTGTGTGCGCAGTAGCCGCACGTGCATCAACAAAGTAGTGCCAAGCGTGCGCCTGTGTCATAAGTAAAGGGCCGGCTGGCTTGACCGTTAAAGGGTGCTGTAACCCCCAAAGTACACTCCAGTCCAAACCAAAAAAAAATTATTTTCTGTGTTTGTGAATTGTGTGCGCAGTAGCCGCACGTGCATCAACAAAGTAGTGCCAAGCGTGCGCCTGTGTCATAAGTAAAGGGCCGGCTGGCTTGACCGTTAAGGGTGCTGTAACTCCCGAAAGTACACTCCAGTCCAAACCAAAAAAAAAATTATTTTCTGTGTTTGTGAATTGTGTGCGCAGTAGCCGCACGTGCATCAACAAAGTAGTGCCAAGCGTGCGCCTGTGTCATAAGTAAAGGGCCGGCTGGCTTGACCGTTAAGGGTGCTGTAACCCCCGAAAGTACACTCCAGTCCAAACCAAAAAAAAAATTATTTTCTGTGTTTGTGAATTGTGTGCGCAGTAGCCGCACGTGCATCAACAAAGTAGTGCCAAGCGTGCGCCTGTGTCATAAGTAAAGGGCCGGCTGGCTTGACCGTTAAGGGTGCTGTAACCCCCGAAAGTACACTCCAGTCCAAACCTAAAAAAAAATTATTTTCTGTGTTTGTGAATTGTGTGCGCAGTAGCCGCACGTGCATCAACAAAGTAGTGCCAAGCGTGCGCCTGTGTCATAAGTAAAGGGCCGGCTGGCTTGACCGTTAAAGGGTGCTGTAACCCCCAAAGTACACTCCAGTCCAAACCAAAAAAAAATTATTTTCTGTGTTTGTGAATTGTGTGCGCAGTAGCCGCACGTGCATCAACAAAGTAGTGCCAAGAGTGCGCCTGTGTCATAAGTAAAGGGCCGGCTGGCTTGACCGTTAAAGGGTGCTGTAACCCACAAAGTACACTCCAGTCCGAACCAAAAAAAAATTTATTTTCTGTGTTTAGCCGCACGTATATATCAAATCGATATAACATAAATGGAGGACCAAACTTTCTCCGATAAAAATAAAATAGAGAAAGATCAAGAACCACTTCCTCCTAGTGCTGAAGCTGTTGCCACTAGTCATGACATAGACGATAACATGCCATCAACGTCGTCTGCCAAGGCCGATGCCCAATGTCATAGTAGAGGGCACATACAATCCCAAATGGCAAAGTTCAGGAAAATGACCTTGAAAAAGACATTTAAATCAGCTGAAGAGAAACGTAAACTTGCCAATATGCCATTTACGACACGGAGTGGCAAGGAACGGCTAAGGTCGATCCCTAGTATGTTCATGACTAGTGGTTCAGCTTCACATGACGATGGAAGCACTCCTCCCACTAAAAAAATCAAAAGAGTTAAGCTGGCAAAAGCACAGCGAAGAACTGTGCTTTCTAAGAAGATATCACAAATCCCCAAAGAGAGTCCAAGTGTGGTGGTGGTTGCGATGCCTGACCTTCCCAGCACTGGACGGGAAGAGGTGGCTCTTTCCACCATTTGCACGCCCCCTGCAAGTGCTGAAAGGAGCACCCACAGTCCACTTGCTGATATGCAAATTGAAGATGTCACTGTTGAAGTACAACAGGATGAGGATACTGGTGTAGCTGGCGCTGAGGAGGAAGTTGGCGAGGAGGATTCTGATGGTGATGTGGTTTGTTTAAATCAGGCTCCGGGGGAGACAGTTGTTGTCCGTGGGATGAAAAAGCCCATCACGGTCATGCCTGGGCAGAAGACCAAACATTCCACCTCTTTGGTCTGGCAATATTTCTATCCAAATCCGGACAACAACTGTCTTGCCATATGTACCATATGTAAAGGTGAAATAAGTAGGGGTAGGGACGTCAACCACCTAGGAACATCCTCCCTTATACGGCACCTGCAGCGCGTTCATAAAAAGTTACTGTCAAGTTCAGAAACTTTGGCTCAGACCGTAAGCAGTCCAGGGACACCTAAATCCCGTTGTCCTGTTGTATCCAAGCGCCTGCAAACCACACCGTCAACTCCCTCCTCGTCAATTTCCTCCTTAGTCAGGATCGGAAGTAGTCCTGCAGGCCATATCACTGGCATGACTGACTCTCCTATCCGGGATTCCTCCGGAGGATCCTGCATTGCTACGCCTACTGCTGCCGCTGCTGCTGTTGCTGCTGCTGCTGGGAGTCGTTCATCATCCCAGAGAGGAAGTAGGAACACCACTACTTTTACTAAACAATTGACCCTCCAACAGTCCTTAGCGAGGAGGATGAAGTACGACAGCAGTCATCCTGAAGCAAAACGTATAACTGAGGCCTTGACTGCTATGTTGGTGTTAGACGTGCGTCCGGTATCCGCCATTAGTGCAGTGGGATTTAGACAATTGATGGAGGTAGTGTGTCCCCGGTTCCAAATCCCGTCTAGATTCCACTTCACTAGGCAGGCGATACCGAGACTGTACAGAAACGTCAGAAAAAGTGTCCTCAGTGTCCTGAAAAATGCCGTTGTACACAATGTCCACTTAACCACGGACATGTGGACAAGTGGAACAGGGCAGACTAAGGACTATATGACTGTGACAGCCCACTGGGTAGATGTATCACCTTACGCAGCAACAGCAGCAGCGTCACCAGTAGCAGCATCTCAGAAACGCCAGCTCGTTACAAGGCAGGCTACGCTGTGTATCACCGGTTTCAGTAAGAGGCACACCGCCGACAACCTCTTAGAGAAACTGAGGGAAATCATCGCCCAGTGGCTTACCCCACTTAGACTCTCCTGGGGATTTGTGATATCTGACAACGCCACCAATATTGTGCGGGCATTACATCTGGGCAAATTCCAGCACGTCCCATGTTTTGCTCACACAATAAACTTGGTGGTGCAGAATTTTCTGAAAAGCGACAGGGGCGTGCAGGAGACGCTTTGGGTGGCCCGAAAAATTTCTGGCCACTTTCGCCATTCAGCGACTGCGTGCCGAAGACTGGAGCGCCAGCAAACACTCTTGAACCTGCCCCGCCATCACCTGAAGCAAGAGGTTGTGACGCGGTGGAACTCAACCCTCTATATGCTTCAGAGGATGGAGGAGCAGCAAAAGGCCATACAAGCCTATACATCCACCTATGACATAGGCAAAGGAGGGGGTATGCACCTGACTCAAGCGCAGTGGAGAATGATTTCCGTGTTGTGCAAGGTTCTTCAGCCCTTCGAACTTGCCACACGTGAAGTCAGTTCAGACACTGCCAGCTTGAGTCAGGTCATTCCCCTCATCAGGCTTTTGCAGAAGCAGCTGGAGAAAGTGAAGGAGGAGCTAAGACGGAGCGATTCCGCTCGGCATGTGGGACTTGTGGATGAAGCCCTTCATTCGCTTTGCCAGGATTCCAGGGTGGTCAATCTGTTGAAATCAGACCACTACATTTTGGCCACCGTGCTCGATCCTAGGTTTAAAGCCTATGTGGTGTCTCTCTTTCCGGCCGACACAAGCCTGCAGAGGTGCAAAGACCTGCTGGTGAACACACTGTCAGCTGAAGCGGAACGTGACACGTCAACGGCTCCTTCTTCATTTTCTCCCGCAACTGGGGCTGCCAGGAAAAAACTTAGGTATCCTAAGCAACCCGCTGGCGGTGATGCAGGGCAGGCAGGACCAAGTTTGGACATCTGGTCCGGACTGAAGGACCTGGCAACAATTTCTGACATGTCTACTGTCACTGCATATGATACTGTCACCATTGACAGAATGGTGGAGGATTACATCGGTGACAGCATCCAAGTAGGCATGTCAGACAGTCCATACCTGTACTGGCAGGAAAAAGAGGCAATTTGGAGGCCCCTGTACAAACTGGCTCTATTTTACCTGAGTTGCCCCCCCTCCAGTGTGTACTCCGAAAGAGTGTTTAGTGCAGCCGGGAACCTTGTCAGCGAAAGGCGTAGGAGGTTGCTTCCACAGAATGTGGAGAAGATGATGTTCATCAAAATGAATTATCAGCTCTTCCAGGGAGACCAGCCTCCAGAAGGTACAGAGGGACCTGTGGTGGTGGATTCAAGTGGGGACGAGTTAATACTTTGTGAGGATGAGGATGTACACACTGAAGAGGGTGAGGAATCGGTGGATGAGGAGGATGAGGATGACATCTTGCCTCCGTAGAGCCAGTTTGTGCAGGGACACATTAATTGCCAGCTTGTTTTGTGGGGGCCCAAACAAACCAATCATTTCAGCCACAGTTGTGTGGCAGACCCTGGCGCTGAAATGATTGATTTGTTAAAGTGTGCATGTCCTGTTTATACAACATAAGGGTGGGTGGGAGGGCCCAAGGACAATTCCATCTTGCACCTCTTTTTTTCTTTGCATTATGTACAGTTTGGGGCCTAGTTTTTCTAACTGCCATCCTGCCTGCCACTGCAGTGTCACTCCTAGATGGGTCACGTGTTTGTGCCGCCCACTCGTGTCGCTTAGCATAGTCATCCAGCTACCTCGGTGCAACCTTTTGGACATAAAAACACTATTGTGAGGTGTGAGGTGTTCAGAATAGACTGGAAATGAGTGGAAATTAAGGTTATTGAGGTTAATAATAGCATAGGAGCAGAAAAACCTACAAATTCTGTGATTTTAGCTGTTTTTATGCTTTTTTTCAAAAAAATACAGATCCAAAACACAAAACCCAGAACCCAAAACACGGAAGGGTGGTTTTGGCAAAACCAATCCAGATCCAAAACACGAAGAAAGATCCAGATCCAAAACCAAAACACAAAACACGAAAAGTGGCCGGTGCACACCCCTAGTATACTGTACTGTATATTTTTTATATACCATACTGTACCATGTTGGGCCCAATGCCAGCTTCACAGACTACAGTAGTTTTTGTACTACAGTATACTGTATTGGTTTGTGTTATTCCGGTAGAGACTTGTCGTACAGTAGGATTTTTGGTACAGTACACAGTACAGTAGTCCAATTGTTTCTGTACACTTAAAACTTCAAATATCATTGTCTTAGTAACATTTATCTTTACAGGTACAGTATGTACAGTACTTAGTATGTTTCGCTGACCTGTCTTACACGCTAGATGATTTGGATGAACGCTAACAATATAGTTCAATGATACATTATTCAGTATTGTACCGTGGTGAACAATATCAGCTCATACACACCTGGTCTAGTGCCCATGGGCCATATTGCATTCGGTATGAAATCCCGGCTGCCGCATGGCCGGCAGTTCGATTCCCGGCAGCCCGACAAAAGAGCAGAGCCCGGCAGCAGAAGCCCGACAGCGCTGGAAATCTCGATCGTCCCTAAGGTAAGTAAATACTAACCTAACCAACCCCCCTAACCCTAACCCTCCTTAGGGATGCCTAACCCTAACCTCCCCCCCAAGTGCCTAACCCTAACCCCCTCTAAGTGCCTAACCCTAACCCTCCCTCCCCCTAGCCTAACCCTAACCCTCCCGGGGTGGTGCCTAACCCTAAGTCCCCGCCGGTGCAGTAAACCTAACCCTACCCCCCGCGGCTGTCTGCTCGCGGCGCCCGGCATCCCTTCGATCGGGATGCCGGGCGCCTGTCTCCCGGCGTCGGGAAAATGACAGGCGTCTAGATTTTTAGATGCCTGTCATTTGACCCTAGCCGGGATTGAGGATTCGGGAAGACGGCGGTCAGTATTGCGGCCGCCGGCTTCCTAAACGTATCCCGCCATATTGTACAGTAAGTGCATACTGTCAGTAAAGTGTAATAATACTGTAGTAATAGTACTGTCAGGCTGAATTTATTGACATTTTGCCACATTGTTTTCAGGGAAATTACATGTTTTTTTTTCCCACAGTTCGAGAAACCATAGGGCCCCAGGCCGCCCCTGCCCAGGAGTACACAGCCGGCCCCAGCGCCTCATTTCACCTTCGTAAGTACTGTACACTACATTGTCTCCTACTGTACTGTATCTCTCTACTTTTTTTTCCTTTTTTTTAATGAAGTGAGTTCGACACAGTACCCCAACAGTTCTGAATTAAGCTTACTGTAAATCAGTACGTGACGTGACGTAAGAACTATCGTGCACGGTTTAACAATTCTTATATTAGATCGTATACAATAGCAGAGGATGCCTGCAGCACAGATCAGGGAGACCCATGCTCCAAGTACTGTATTGGTGAAAAACAGATTATAGCTGCATGCACGGATCAGTGCGTTACGTGTTGCAAGCGGCTACTGTATGATAAAAAAAAGTCAATAACACACAGATGCAGGGGCGTATCTTCCAATTGGCAAGGATTGCTCTCACCAGGGGCGCCGGCCGATGGGGGTTGCCACCCGCAGTCATACACAGCATCCCTGTTGCCCGTCCCAGTGATTTCCTGGCTGCCCGGCACTTACAGTAGTATATAATACAGTACACATACTGTACACACTGAGGCCTGTATTCAAATTGGAGTGAAAAGACGAGATCGGCTAAAAAAGGTTCGCCGATGACGTAATTTCGCCAGGCGGAAAAGTATCGCCGTATTTAATCTGAACTCATGAAATCACTATTATGTACAAGTCTGGGACAGCGCAGAGAGTGGGGCAAGTGTGAAAATTCAACCACATAGTACAGTAATACAGACAACTGGGCATGCAGAGTGATGAAGTACCATACGCCATGGCATAGCGATATATGGCGTATGGCTTGGCTCCACTGGGCATGCGCCACAGATTTCATTGTCGTTGTAACCCCTCTACTGGGCATGCACCAGAAATCCCATTGCAACCCCTCCACTGGGCATGCGCCAGAGATCCCATTTGTAACCCCTCGGAGCTGGCTGACAGTCACCACAGCGCCAACCGTGCTGACATTGACGCAAGTTTGCGCTTTAAACACACAGTCAGTTTGTAATACAGAGACCTCTCTCTCAAACAGAGCCCACTACCAGTCACTGAACTCATGAAATCACTATTGTGTACAAGTCTAGGACAGTGCAGAGAGTGGGGCAAGTGTGAAAATTCAACCACATAGTACAATAATACAGACAACTGGGCATGCGCAGTGATGATCTTCCATACGCCATGGCATAGTGATACATGGTGTATTGTTTGGATCCACTGGGCATGCGCCACAGATTCCATTGTCATTGTAACCCCTCCACTGGGCATGTGCCAGAGATCCCATTGTCATTGTAACCCCTCCACTGGGCATGTGCCAGAGATCCCATTTGTAACCCATCGAAGCTGGCTGACAGCCACCACAGCGCCAACCGTGCTGACAATGACACAAGTTTGCGTTTTAAATGCACAGTCAGCTTGTAATACTGAGAGCTCTCCAAACGGAGCCCACTACCAGTTGCTGGTCATGAGAAATCACTATAGTGTCCAAGTCTGGGACAGCGCCAACATTGACGCAAGTTTGCGCTCTAAAGTATGTACAGACATTCCATTTTCGCTGCGTTTGGCTCCCGAAGCACTGGGCATGCGCTCCACATGTATTGAATACTGAATACTGTAAGTGAAGATTTTAAAAATAATAAAAAAAACCCCCAAAACTATATTTTCAAGGTCTCGAACCCACGGGACAAGAAGATGGGAGAAGCAGTTAGACTAGGCATTAGACCGCTAGACCACACGCTTCACCTATTACTACAGTACTGTAGTTCCTAAAGTAATGAAATCACTACAATGTCTATGTCTGGGACAGTGCCGACAGTACTTACATTGGCGCAAGTGTGCAATTTCAACCGCAATGTCAGTGTGTAATACAGAGCTTAATGATTTAAAACTTTATTAGATATTCTTCTACCGCTTTATTATACTTTCCTGATTCCATGTGGAAAACGCTGTAATACTGTATAGTGTACCGAATCACCACTTCTGTCAGCCAATGATCGGGCGGTGATACAGAACATGCATTGGAAACCAGACGCATGCGCTATGTAGTTTAGGAAAAGTGACACCTGGTGGGCAAAAAAGTTGTATTACACGTTATGACTTTTTTCCAGCGCTACGCTACATTACGAAACTTTCTGTTTGGCACGACTCATGGCATGGTGTGTGGTGCACCTTGCGTGGTGCGCTTCATAGCACATGGAGCAACAAACTAGGTGGGCACATCTGTATATGATGCTATAGAATGTTTTTATTAATCGAGAACTAGATCAGAGGCCCAAGGCCAGCACAGGTATACTCCTGGATGAAAAGCTGGCGATGGATGATACTGCAAGATACAAATATGAATGTCCAAGTAAAGTACAGTAATATACACTGCCCATAATGAAAAGTGGTGCACAATGAAATTGCCCTTGGGCCCTTCAAGCCAACTTTATATTGTATATTAAAAAGAACATGCACAGTTTAACAAACCAAACACTTCAGCAACAGGGACTGCCACTTTTGTGGCTGAAGTAATTGGTTTGTTTGGGCCACCACAAAACAAGCTACCAATGGGCTTAACGCAGCTACTGTAACAGTGTTGTAAATCTTCATCACAGTTGGAAGATGATATTAACACTGATGAGGATGATAATGACATTACGCAATATTAGCTTATACCCACTGGAATCCACTGTTACAGACATCTCTGTACTTTTTGTAATTGGCAGCAAAAGGACTTCCTCATAATTATATAGTTAAATTTTATGTACATCAGTTTTTCCGCATATTTAGGAAGTAGTCTCCTTGCTCAGAAGGTTCCCAGCTTTGTTAAACACTTTTTTCTAAATACAAACTGAAGGGGGGGAAAGCTTAAATAAAGCAAAGGTAGTGTCAGAAAACCAGGACTAATGCCGGGTACACACTAGACAATGTCGGCAGGACCTGGCATCGGTAAGTGCAAACACACTTGCCAATGCCGGGAGTGAAGGAGGGGGCCATGTTGCATTCGGGAGCATGGCCCCCGTTGACGATATTGCGGGAAATGTCACTGATGATGCGCGGGAGCGCGCACCGTCAGCAACACAGCGGGTACACACTGCCTGATGTGGACAATATATCATCTGATACGCCGGTTCAGACAACATATCGTCTAGTGTTTCGCCGGCTTAAGTCGCCCTTACCCTGTCTGGTGGTGCTTCAATAAGGTGGGTCACTCTGTCCCAGAGCGCTGTCACATTAATCCTGAGGGTCATGGGCGCAGCCATGTTGGCTATGATCAGGTGAGCACCAGTATCCAGTCTCTACTTATCTTCTGCACTCACATGACCACCTGTCACAATCCGGTGAAAGTGATCCTCTGAGGAGGACGGTGAGCCGGAGGCTTCAGGTGACTATCGGAGTGACTGTGGCTAGGTCTCCTATTTGCGCCCGAACCCAGGTTTGGCTAGACCTGCCCAGAGGCGCGGAGTCTAACTCACTTGGTGGTTTTCTCCAGTGACCCCTTCAATTGGGATTTGGTTTTCCGCTGCACCAAGTGAGCAGGTCGCTGCCCTCTGGACAGGTACCTGGGAATGGCAGAAGACCGGAAACTATATTACGTTAAGTTATTGCTAGAACACTGGAGATACACTGGAACACAATTAGAAATCCTGATCACCGGCTTGCATGAGATTACTGAGAATCACTAAGAAATCCAGGAGCTGACTAGCTCAGCAGCTCAGGGAGATGTGGACACAGGCAGGTACTGGAGTTTGCTAAATATGCAGGAAAACACAAACATATACTGGGGATTGCACATACAAGAGTAGAGTGGACTCAAGGAATATATTGGGAATGCTAGAAATGTGGTACTGGACAAAGGACAAATACTGGAAGAGCTAGAAATGCTGGTACTGGGCAAAGGCAAAATACTGGGAATAATTATATATGCAGGTGCAGATTGCACAGACAAGACATATAGAGAAGATAGGCATACACTGGGAGAGTGCTAACTGCAAGTGCAGATTTGCACTGACAAGACACAGAGCAGATTGACACAGACATGTGCTGGGGGGTCCAGCTGTGAGCTAATTAATACCAGCAGGTAATCTGACACTACAGTGATACAGAGTAATAGCCACAGGAAAGCTGCAATAGAATTAGCAGCACATATACAAAGACACACAGGGAAGGGACATGAAGCACTGAAGTACTGTGAGAAAGCTAAAGTCTCAGAGTAAGGTTTAGCATGGAAGCTAATACTGGAAACTGGAGAACTGTGAACAGGCTGAAGTAACTCTCTGAAAGATTAGCACAGAGCAATGCTGGTATCACTGGAACAGAGAAGAAGTTGAACAGCAACTTCCTGGAGTTCTGGAGGCGGATTTATACCCAGGGGTAGTAGATTACTGGAGCACAGCTGACTGAAATCATGCTACCATAGGTTAGGAGTACTGTCACATGAGAGGAACTGTCATGGCGGCGCCCATGATGGGAACTCCGATCCCCAGCACACACAGCCGACCATGGAAGCTCGCAAAAAGCAACTAATGCAGAATACTCAGCCCCACATCCATCACTGCACCAGACGTCTGACCGCAAGGAAGTCAGGGGAAGCCGGCAAGGAGGTGAGAGAGGCCGATCCTTGGCTGACCCCTGACACCACCTCATCATATCGCTGACAAGAGTTCCCTATTTAAGCCTGCACCTGACACTACCACCTAGTCAGAACAATGTGGTTCTTTACATAACAGTGATCTCATTCACTAGTGAGTAAGTGCTACAGTACCTCCGATCCATTGCTTTACCCTCCTGTGATACTGGATTTATGCAGGCTGCTGCCTTTGAGTCTGCTACTATTGGTACCTCTATCGATGGTGCTTGTTGCCCTGTGTGTTATCTTCTAAGGGGAGATTTACTAAAATGTGGAATTCTACTTGACATTTATCTAGCACCTTCTAGAAGATAATAGCTAGAATCTGATTGGTTGCTATGGCAACATATTCACTAAATATACTCCTTAGAGTGCTATGGTGTTATGGTTCATTCTGAGTTTCTGCTACAATATTCATTCTGGTTGTTGGGGACTGGGTGCTGGACCTAGACTCCTACTCAAGGATTTAGGCTCCATTGACCCAGCTCTGATAACTGGTCTACAGCATCTTTTAGCAGATTCCAGGTAGGGTACCAGTTACCCGATGCTCTGTCCCTGAGTTTTCAAACACTGGTTCAGGCCCCTTCTCCCTGTATTTAGGGTAAGGGGTTGAGTTCCACTAAATTGGTCTCAGGGTCAGACGGAGCTTTGCAGGTATCTCTGACCTTTTTGAAGGCACCAGGCATTTACCACATGGGTCTCGCTCCATAAGCCAACCTCTGATTCTACCACCTCTATTCTGCTACAACCAATCAGCCCAGTCCACAAGTCCTGACTTGGATCTAAAAACCCTAAACATGACAGCTAGTTTGTACAAGGGGCTTCAAATTGCCTTTTTTCCTCCCAGAATTGTAAAATGCTAATTTGTACACTGTCATTAAAATAATCCTCCACCATTCTATTGATGCTTACTGCATCAAATTGAGTAATAGTGTCAATACATGTGGGTAATTATTTTAAGCCCGCCCAGGGTCTCTAGGAAAAGGGCATTTTTTTCCTGGCAGCAGCATTTGCAGGAGAAACTGAAGCAGGATATGTCATCGTGTCATGTACTACTTGAGCTGATAACTTTGCATCTCTTAAGATCTGTATCAGTTGGAAAGAAACTGCAGTCATCCTTTCCAACACCTACCCCATCTACCTACTGCTACTATTATAACTCTTTGTCCTAAACTCCTACTGGCACCCCGATGGTGCCCTGATGGTGAATTTTTGCAGTGCTCCAGCCCACAGTCTCACACCCTTTCCCCTCCCGTCTGCTGTGTGAAATGGCGCCCGATCACGAGGGAGGGACTTTTATATGTCAATCAAACCACGCGGGATCCGACTCCATAAAAAAATGAAATTTTGCCCCATTTTGGGATCTGATCTTGTCGGGAAGACCCGAACTGAGACTCAGATTCACTAACATCCCCTAAATGTTTGCTTTTCACAAAAACTGAACCGCTCATCTCTAGTTAAAACCAACTGCGCATACATCTCAGTCAGAAAACATGGCATGCGCATGTGCTGCATGATGCTACTGAAGTAGCAATTAGGTGCACCCATGTCGCATCTTGTGCAAATGGAGATGATAGTAAAGTAGGCATTTCTGGGCGGCCACTGGTGGGAGTGTCACGGGCGGGCATTGTGACTTCAGCGCTTCCGTTAGGGGTATGTAAGCAGCTGGGACGTCTGTTACAGACAGATCTCTTGCACCAAGCATAGGGGTTGGTGTACAGATACTAATGATGATGGCTGAAACATGGACACAGTGAAAGAGGGTTGTGCACCACAGGAAGTCACACTATACACACGCAGATGGACAGATAGCTATATTATCATGTCCTAGTACACAGGCTGCCAGAATGGATGCAAACTCAAAATCAAGAATTTAGTTAATCCCTTAGCTGCTAAGTTATCAAGGTCCTAGGTTATAAAATGTTTCAAACTTAGATCAATGTAGAAATACTATATATTTTATATATACATATATATATTTTTATTACATTTTAATTAGCCCTAAGGAAATAGAGAGATACATTTAATAACACACATTCTACGGCCAGCACTAGGTTTAAACTGTATTGCTAAGAAGTTTATGAAGAAACATTTTGAACATAACTAATTTCCAGATGTTCCTACACTTCACACAGCTATAATGACCTGAGTGCTATCTGACTATTCAGCATGACAAAATATTATCATATTCAGCATAAAATAGCAGAGTATTGTATATTGAGGACTATATATAGATAAACATTATGACATATTATATAGTCCCACTGTATCATTAAGGCCCCCTGGGGAGCCAGTGTTTGCAGACACAAGCACCAGTAGCTTCCCTTCTGCAGAGCAGATGAATCCTGCTCACTAGCTCTGATAGAGAGCGATGCTGACGCCCCCTGGCAGCTAATAATAGGGGTGTGACGTCACCTTATTAGGAGCATTCCGTCTGTGCTCTGTAATATATTAGAGGCATTGCAGCGTGGCTGACATTTTACTGGCTGGAACCACATTGCATCGGGTTGGGTAAGAAATCCCGGCTGTCGGTATGCCGCTGTTCAGAATACCGACAGCAGCATCCCGACAGCCATAAGAACGGCTGGTAAGTATTTTCCCTACCCCTACCCTAACCCTCCCTGGTGCCTAAACCTAACCCCCCCCCTTCCCTAGTGCCTAAACCTAACCTCCACCTCCCCGCACCCTAATCCTATAACACTCCCTCCCCGATGCCTAACCCTCTCCCTCCCCCTACACCCCGATACTTACCTTCAGGATGCCGATGGTCGGGATACTGGTGCCAGGATCGCGACCGGTCAAGATTTCGGCGCCGGTATTTAGACCGTCAGCACCCCCACGCCAGGATGCCAACTACATCCCATTGCATCATGTGACTTACACATATAGGTCAATTTAATCGTACATAGCTATTTAGATCCACACAGCACAAATCTGCAGTTTTCTGTGCTGCACACTCACAGGTGACATCTACGGGATCCACTCTCATAATTGTTAGTGTATTTGTATTTAAGACGGGTTGGGGAAAATCTGTTGAACACACACACACACACACACACACCCTCCCCCAAAAGGACCGGCACTCCTTCCAAAATACACCTCACTATACCTGTCTCCCATCATTTACACCTCCACATACCTGTCCCCCATCATTTACACCTCACTATACCTGTCTCCCATCATTTACACCTCCACATACCTGTCCCCCATCATTTACACCTCCACATATCTGTCCCCCATCATTTACACCTCCACATACCTGTCTCCCATCATTTACACCTCCACATACCTGTCCCCCATCATTTACACCTCACTATACCTGTCTCCCATCATTTACACCTCACTATACCTGTCTCCCATCATTTACACCTCACTATACCTGTCTCCCATCATTTATACCTCACTATACCTGTCTCCCATCATTTACACCTCACTATACCTGTCTCCCATCATTTACACCTCACTATACCTGTCTCCCATCATTTACACCTCCACATACCTGTCCCCCATCATTTACACCTCCACATACCTGTCCCCCATCATTTACACCTCCACATACCTGTCCCCCATCATTTACACCTCACTATACCTGTCTCCCATCATTTACACCTCCACATACCTGTCCCCCATCATTTACACCTCCACATATCTGTCCCCCATCATTTACACCTCCACATACCTGTCCCCCATCATTTACACCTCCACATACCTGTCCCCATCATTTACACCTCACCATACCTATCCCCATCATTTACACCTCACCATACCTATCCCCATCATTTACACCTCCATGTACCTGTCCCCCATCATTTACACCTCCACATACCTGTCCCCCATCATTTACACCTCCCCATACCTGTCCCCCATCATTTACACCTCACTATACCTGTCTCCCATCATTTACACCTCCACATACCTGTCCCCCATCATTTACACCTCCACATATCTGTCCCCCATCATTTACACCTCCACATACCTGTCCCCCATCATTTACACCTCCACATACCTGTCCCCATCATTTACACCTCACCATACCTATCCCCATCATTTACACCTCACCATACCTATCCCCATCATTTACACCTCCATGTACCTGTCCCCCATCATTTACACCTCCCCATACCTGTCCCCCATCATTTACACCTCCCCATACCTGTCCCCCATCATTTACACCGCCATGTACCTGTCCCCCGTCATTTACACCTCCATATACCTATCCCCCATCATTTACACCTCACCATACCTGTCTCCCATCAATTACACCACCATGTACCTGTCCCCCATCATTTACACCTCCATATACCTATCCCCCATCATTTACACCTCCATATACCTGTCCCCCATCATTTACACCTCCACGTACCTGTCCCCCATCATTTAATCCATTATTGAGCTTTTAGAGAAATTCACCTGAAAACTGACATGTCTTTATTGGCCCAATTATGCTATTTAGGGGTAGATTTAATAAAGCTTGGAGAGAGATAAAATTGGAGATAAATAGCACCAACCAATCAGCTCCTCCTATCATTTTTCAAACACAGCCTGTAAAGTGACAGTTAGGAGCTGATTGGTTGGTCCTATTTATCTCCAATTTTCTCTCTCTCCAAGCTTTATTAAATCTACCCCTTAAAGTTTTAAACCCCTCCAAGTCCATGATTATTTATTGGGAGGGGTGTGCCAGAGGTTCTGCACCGTGTCCCAAAATTTATACCTTAAAATAAAGATTGCGCACAAAAAAACGCAATTTCTTCAATGTGAGTTCGGAAATTGGATTACAAATGGGATTTGCAGTGCGAGTTTGACGTGAGAACAGTTTGCAGGACCTAATTACTCACACCGAATAGTATGAAACCCAGTGTATGCTCCCTGCTATCCCCTGTACTATACACACACAGCACTGCAAATATTCTGTAGGTAAAAACAAGAAAAAAGAAAAGGATGAAAAACAAATATATATATCAAACTCACAAACTTTGCTCCACCTGGCCACCCTACAGTATGTACAGACATGAACACACACATATAGTGACTATGTCATACTGCACCCAAACACAGACATAGGGACTCCCACTCCCCATACCTCCCAACTGTCCCGCATCCAGCTGGACAGTCCCGTTTTTCTGGGACTGTCCCGCTCTCCCACCCGTGGGGGGGGGGGGGGGGAGTTGGGGAGAGCACAAACGGGTGTGCAGGCCACCAAAGTGACGAAAACGGTGGAAGACCCGAGGCTCCACCCCATTTTCCACATACTCCACCCCTTTTGCAAAAGCCACGCCCCCTTTTCGGCCGCACGCGACCTTGGTATGTTAAAATGTTGGGAGGTATGCCAATCCCTGCAATCCAGCAGGTAATGCAACAACTAATAATGCATGAAATGAGGTGCAGTACACATTACATACATGGGGATTACTATCAGACACCACTACACACACTGTGCTGGGCTGGTTACACCCTGAGGGGGAGACAGGCTCAGGCTGCACCTTATATATAGACCAAAAGCCAACAGTAACACAAACGTAGGATATAAATGGCTGCACATGAAGCTGGTCTGGTTCAGTCCTAGTACTATAGGAGGTGTCAGTACTGTGAGCTGCCAATATGGTCAGTAATACTGTATAAATATGCAGACTTAGTCTTCCCTAAACTTTACCTGTAATATGTCAGACATGTTACATACATGTGTATCCAACATAGTACTGTACATACGTCACTGCTTGACTACAGGGGGAGGGGCTCCTGTCAGGACACATGGCACAGGCCTAGTGCTGCCTGGCTCTGAGGCCTCCTCCACAGGTCAGAGGAGCATGTGATCAGCTCCACCAATCAGAGCACAGCACATTTTGTGTAAGTCTCATGGGTCACTCAGCTCCCAGCAATGGCCCTTTACGCCCCCTCATTTCAGCACCTATACAAGGAGGTGGGGCCTAATTACGCAGAGCGCAGTGCCCAATCACCAGACTGCATTTTCTGCACAGTATATCTTATATATTTGTGGGTGTGTTATTAATATTATCTCTCTCTATAATATATATATATATATATATGTATATATATATATATATATAGCCATGAATATAATTCTTAACCAATAGATCATTAGTCAGTACTGGTGCTTATTGCAGAATAAAAGTGGTTGTTGTGGTTCCTTACCCAGGATAGCATCAGGTGCTAATGCTGCAAGATTCCTTCTATACTATGGGGAGATGTATCACAGACCACAGGACACGCGGTAACAGACATACTATGGGGAGATGTATCACAGAGCGCATGACACGCGGTAACAGACATACTATGGGGAGATGTATCACAGACCACAGGACACGTGGTAACAGACATACTATGGGGAGATGTATCACAGAGCGCATGACACGCGGTAACAGACATACTATGGGGAGATGTATCACAGATCACAGGACACGTGGTAACAGACATACTATGGGGAGATGTATCACAGACCACAGGACACGCGGTAACAGACATACTATGGGGAGATGTATCACAGACCACAGGACACGCGGTAACAGACATACTATGGGGAGATGTATCACAGGACACGTGGTAACAGACATACTATGGGGAGATGTATCACAGACCACAGGACACGCGGTAACAGACATACTATGGGGAGATGTATCACAGAGCGCATGACACGCGGTAACAGACATACTATGGGGAGATGTATCACAGACCACAGGACACGCGGTAACAGACATACTATGGGGAGATGTATCACAGACCACAGGACACGTGGTAACAGACATACTATGGGGAGATGTATCACAGGACACGTGGTAACAGACATACTATGGGGAGATGTATCACAGACCACAGGACACGCGGTAACAGACATACTATGGGGAGATGTATCACAGACCACAGGACACGCGGTAACGGACATACTATGGGGAGATGTATCACAGACCACAGGACACGCGGTAACGGACATACTATGGGGAGATGTATCACAGACCACAGGACACGTGGTAACGGACATACTATGGGGAGATGTCACAGACCACAGGACACGTGGTAATGGACATACTATAGGGAGATGTATCACAGACCACAGGACACGTGGTAACAGACATACTATGGGGAGATGTATCACAGACCACAGGACACTTGCTAACAGACATACTATGGGGAGATGTATCACAGACCACAGGACACGTGGTAACAGACATACTATGGGGAGATGTATCACAGACCACAGGACACGTGGTAACAGACATACTATGGGGAGATGTATCACAGACCACAGGACACGCGGTAACAGACATACTATGGGGAGATGCATCACAGACCACAGGACACGCGGTAACAGACATACTATGGGGAGATGTATCACAGACCACAGGACACGCGGTAACAGACATACTATGGGGAGATGTATCACAGACCACAGGACACGCGGTAACAGACATACTATGGGGAGATGTATCACAGACCACAGGACATGTGGTAACAGACATACTATGGGGAGATGTATCACAGACCACAGGACACGTGGTAACAGACATACTATGGGGAGATGTATCACAGACCACAGGACACGCGGTAACAGACATACTATGGGGAGATGTATCACAGACCACAGGACACGCGGTAACAGATATACTATGGGGAGATGTATCACAGAGCGCATGACACGCGGTAACAGACATACTATGGGGAGATGTATCACAGACCACAGGACACGCGGTAACAGACATACTATGGGGAGATGTATCACAGAGCGCATGACACGCGGTAACAGACATACTATGGGGAGATGTATCACAGACCACAGGACACGCGGTAACAGACATACTATGGGGAGATGTATCACAGACCACAGGACACGTGGTAACAGACATACTATGGGGAGATGTATCACAGGACACGTGGTAACAGACATACTATGGGGAGATGTATCACAGACCACAGGACACGTGGTAACAGACATACTATGGGGAGATGTATCACAGACCACAGGACACGCGGTAACACATACTATGGGGAGATGTATCACAGACCACAGGACACGCGGTAACACATACTATGGGGAGATGTATGAAGCCTCGGAGAGAAATAACATGAAGTTGCCTATACTGTAGCTGCCAATCAGCTTCTGACGTTTATCTAGCACAATCTGTGAAATGACAGGTATACGTTGCTTGGTCACTTTGGGCAATTTCCCCTCTGTATGACGGGGTAGACACTTACACATCGGATTGGTTGGCAGACCGATCCCCCATCCGAGTGGCTGATTGGTGAGCTACAGTATAAACAATATTAACAATCGGCCGCCCAATATGTCTGGCCTGACATCACAACTGGACAGGCACTTACTGTACATTTACCCTCCCAGTTGTGATGTCATGGTCGGCGCCCCTGCAGCCAGCGTACAGGCAGTCGCCAGGTAGCCCGTACACACATCCAGATATACCTATATATCTGCTAGATGCATCGGCTGTGCTGCAGGGCTGACCTGATGTCTGTGAATAACGTTGCTTAAAGACATATCAGGCGTATGCACCGGGCAATCAATTGAACGAAATATCGACAAATGTGTGTACCCAGCTTCTCTCTCTCCAAGTCTTGATACATCTCACCCATAATCCTTTGTGAATTAGTCTCTTTAATTGTAACGGTGTAGAGCTGTACTGACAGTAGAAATAGGGGTACAGGACAGCACTGGAAGATACAATGTGGCCAATAAGCGATGTTACTGGTTACTGCTGGTATACAATGTGTGCAGCTGGTATAATATGGGTATGATGTGCTAGCATATGGTACATAATAAATGGGCACTGATAATGATATTGGGCCTAATTCAGAAGTGAGCGGTAATTCAGGCGTAACGGCGTCTTTTTACACCGCACAACTTCATCTTTATACTAATGCTGCAGCCGATGGGATCTGTACAGAGACGCCCTCCGGCTGCAACTCAAATCTGCCACTTTCTGCAATAAGTTCCAGCATCTGATGCACATCGGTGGCACCATCGTACATTACAGCAGCCCTGTGGTTGCTGACAATGCCCATCGGAACATGGCGCTGGTGCCAGTGCAACTGAGAAAAAAGTTGCAGTAGCTGTCCATGCCCAGGTCTAGCTAGCCACCAGGAATGCCCACTGAAATTGCCACTCTCTGCATCCAAATTCGGGTGGTAACCATTAGGACAAATGCGCAGTGCGATTTCGATGCTGATGCAGACGTCGCTGCGTTCACCTATGAATGAGGCCCATTGTGTTATTTCTCCCGTCTTTGCCAATCACATCTGGTGTTACTTAATGTCTGTGTAATGTGTGCAGATAGCCATACAGTATGTGCTGGTGCTCAGGGGTTACATTATATGTAGTGTTAGTCAGTGTCTGTGTAATGTGTGCAGATAGCCATACAGCCATACAGCTCAGGGGTTACATTATATGTAGTGTTATTCAGTGTCTGTGTAATGTGTGCAGATAGCCATACAGCCATACAGCTCAGGGGTTACATTATATGTAGTGTTAGTCAGTGTCTGTGTAATGTGTGCAGATAGCCATACAGCCATACAGCTCAGGGGTTACATTATATGTAGTGTTAGTCAGTGTTTGTGTAATGTGTGTAGATAGCCATACAGCCATACAGCTCAGGGGTTACATTATATGTAGTGTTAGTCAGTGTCTGTGTAATGTGTGCAGATAGCCATACAGCCATACAGCTCAGGGGTTACATTATATGTAGTGTTAGTCAGTGTCTGTGTAATGTGTGTAGATAGCCATACAGCCATACAGCTCAGGGGTTACATTATATGTAGTGTTAGTCGGTGTCTGTGTAATGTGTGCAGATAGCCATACAGCCATACAGCTCAGGGGTTACATTATATGTAGTGTTAGTCGGTGTCTGTGTAATGTGTGCAGATAGCCATACTGCCATACAGCTCAGGGGTTACATTATATGTAGTGTTAGTCGGTGTCTGTGTAATGTGTGCAGATAGCCATACAGCCATACAGCTCAGGGGTTACATTATATGTAGTGTTAGTTGGTGTCTGTGTAATGTGTGCAGATAGCCATACAGCCATACAGCTCAGGGGTTACATTATATGTAGTGTTAGTCGGTGTCTGTGTAATGTGTGCAGATAGCCATACAGCCATACAGCTCAGGGGTTACATTATATGCAGTGTTAGTCGGTGTCTGTGTAATGTGTGCAGATAGCCATACTGCCATACAGCTTAGGGGTTACATTATATGTAGTGTTAGTCGGTGTCTGTGTAATGTGTGCAGATAGCCATACAGCCATACAGCTCAGGGGTTACATTATATGTAGTGTTAGTCGGTGTCTGTGTAGTGTTAGTCGGTGTCTGTGTAATGTGTGCAGATAGCCATACAGCCATACAGCTCAGGGGTTACATTATATGTGGTGTTAGTCAGTGTCTGTGTAATGTGTGTAGATAGCTATACAGCCATACAGCTCAGGGGTTACATTATAATATTATATGTAGTGTTAGTCAGTGTCTGTGTAATGTGTGCAGATAGCCATACAGCCATACAGCTCAGGGGTTACATTATATGTAGTGTTAGTCAGTGTCTGTGTAATGTGTGCAGATAGCCATACAGTATGTGCTGGTGCTCTGGGGTTACATTATATATAGTGTTAGTTAGTGTGTGTGTAATGTGTGCAGATAGCCATACAGCCATACAGCTCAGGGGTTACATTATATGTAGTGTTAGTCAGTGTCTGTGTAATGTGTGCAGATAGCTATACAGTATGTGCTGGTGCTCTGGGGTTACATTATATGTAGTGTTAGTCAGTGTCTGTATAATGTGTGCAGATAGCCATACAGCCATACAGCTCAGGGGTTACATTAGATGTAGTGTTAGTCGGTGTCTGTGTAATGTGTGCAGATAGCCATATAGCCATACAGCTCAGGGGTTACATTATATGTAGTGTTAGTCGGTGTCTGTGTAATGTGTGCAGATAGCCATACAGCCATACAGCTCAGGGGTTACATTATATGTAGTGTTAGTCGGTGTCTGTGTAATGTGTGCAGATAGCCATACAGCCATACAGCTCAGGGGTTACATTATATGTAGTGTTAGTCGGTGTCTGTGTAATGTGTGCAGATAGCCATACAGCCATACAGCTCAGGGGTTACATTATATGTAGTGTTAGTCGGTGTCTGTGTAATGTGTGCAGATAGCCATACAGCCATACAGCTCAGGGGTTACATTATATGTAGTGTTAGTCGGTGTCTGTGTAATGTGTGCAGATAGCCATACAGCCATAGAGCTCAGGGGTTACATTATATGTAGTGTTAGTCGGTGTCTGTGTAATGTGTGCAGATAGCCATACAGCTCAGGGGTTACATTATATGTAGTGTTAGTCGGTGTCTGTGTAATGTGTGCAGATAGCCATACAGCCATACAGCTCAGGGGTTACATTATATGTAGTGTTAGTCGGTGTCTGTGTAATGTGTGCAGATAGCCATACAGCCATACAGCTCAGGGGTTACATTATATGTAGTGTTAGTCAGTGTCTGTGTAATGTGTGCAGATAGCCATACAGCCATACAGCTCAGGGGTTACATTATATGTAGTGTTAGTCAATGTCTGTGTAATGTGTGCAGATAGCCATACAGTATGTGCTGGTGCTCTGGGGTTACATTATATGTAGTGTTAGTTAGTGTGTGTGTAATGTGTGCAGATAGCCATACAGCCATACAGCTCAGGGGTTACATTATATGTAGTGTTAGTCAGTGTCTGTGTAATGTGTGCAGATAGCCATACAGCTCAGGGGTTACATTATATGTAGTGTTAGTCAGTGTCTGTGTAATGTGTGCAGATAGCCATACAGTATGTGCTGGTGCTCTGGGGTTACATTATATGTAGTGTTAGTCGGTGTCTGTGTAATGTGTGCAGATAGCCATACAGCCATACAGCTCAGGGGTTACATTATATGTAGTGTTAGTCAGTGTCTGTGTAATGTGTGTAGATACAGTAAGTGCTGGTGCTCTGGGGTTACATTATATGTAGTGTTAGTCAGTGTCTGTGTAATGTGTGCAGATAGCCATATAGCCATACAGCTCAGGGGTTACATTATATGTAGTGTTAGTCAGTGTCTGTGTAATGTGTGCAGATAGCCATACAGCCATACAGCTCAGGGGTTACATTATATGTAGTGTTAGTCAGTGTCTGTGTAATGTGTGCAGATAGCCATACAGCCATACAGCTCAGGGGTTACATTATATGTAGTGTTAGTCAGTGTCTGTGTAATGTGTGCAGATAGCCATACAGCTCAGGGGTTACATTATATGTGGTGTTAGTCAGTGTCTGTGTAATGTGTGCAGATAGCCATACAGCCATACAGCTCAGGGGTTACATTATATGTAGTGTTAGTCAGTGTCTGTGTAATGTGTGCAGATAGCCATACAGTATGTGCTGGTGCTCTGGGGTTACATTATATGTAGTGTTAGTTAGTGTGTGTGTAATGTGTGCAGATAGCCATACTGCCATACAGCTCAGGGGTTACATTATATGTAGTGTTAGTCAGTGTCTGTGTAATGTGTGCAGATAGCTATACAGTATGTGCTGGTGCTCTGGGGTTACATTATATGTAGTGTTAGTCAGTGTCTGTGTAATGTGTGCAGATAGCCATACAGCCATACAGCTCAGGGGTTACATTATATGTAGTGTTAGTCAGTGTCTGTGTAATGTGTGCAGATACAGTAAGTGCTGGTGCTCTGGGGTTACATTATATGTAGTGTTAGTCAGTGTCTGTGTAATGTGTGCAGATAGCCATATAGCCATACAGCTCAGGGGTTACATTATATGTAGTGTTAGTCAGTGTCTGTGTAATGTGTGCAGATAGCCATACAGCCATACAGCTCAGGGGTTACATTATATGTAGTGTTAGTCAGTGTCTGTGTAATGTGTGCAGATAGCCATACAGTATGTGCTGGTGCTCTGGGGTTACATTATATGTAGTGTTAGTTAGTGTGTGTGTAATGTGTGCAGATAGCCATACAGCCATACAGCTCAGGGGTTACATTATATGTAGTGTTAGTCAGTGTCTGTGTAATGTGTGCAGATAGCTATACAGTATGTGCTGGTGCTCTGGGGTTACATTATATGTAGTGTTAGTCAGTGTCTGTGTAATGTGTGCAGATAGCCATACAGCCATACAGCTCAGGGGTTACATTATATGTAGTGTTAGTCAGTGTCTGTGTAATGTGTGCAGATACAGTAAGTGCTGGTGCTCTGGGGTTACATTATATGTAGTGTTAGTCAGTGTCTGTGTAATGTGTGCAGATAGCCATACAGCCATACAGCTCAGGGGTTACATTATATGTAGTGTTAGTCAAAGTCTGTGTAATGTGTGTAGATAGCCATACAGCTCAGGGGTTACATTATATGTGGTGTTAGTCAGTGTCTGTGTAATGTGTGCAGATAGCCATACAGCCATACAGCTCAGGGGTTACATTATATGTAGTGTTAGCCAGTGTCTGTGTAATGTGTGCAGATAGCCATACTGCCATACAGCTCAGGGGTTACATTATATGTAGTGTTAGCCAGTGTCTGTGTAATGTGTGCAGATAACCATACAGCCATACAGCTCAGGGGTTACATTATATGTAGTGTTAGTCAGTGTCTGTGTAATGTGTGCAGATAGCCATACAGCCATACAGCTCAGGGGTTACATTATATGTAGTGTTAGTCGGTGTCTGTGTAATGTGTGCAGATAGCCATACAGCCATACAGCTCAGGGGTTACATTATATGTAGTGTTAGTCAGTGTCTGTGTAATGTGTGCAGATAGCCATACAGCTCAGGGGTTACATTATATGTAGTCTTAGTCAGTGTCTGTGTAATGTGTGCAGATAGCTATACAGTATGTGCTGGTGCTCTGGGGTTACATTATATGTAGTGTTAGTCAGTGTGTGTGTAATGTGTGCAGATAGCCATACAGTATGTGCTGGTGCTCTGGGGTTACATTATATGTAGTGTTAGTCAGTGTCTGTGTAATGTGTGCAGATAGCCATACAGCCATACAGCTCAGGGGTTACATTATATGTAGTGTTAGTCAGTGTCTTTGTAATGTGTGCAGATAGCCATACAGTCATACAGCTCAGGGGTTACATTATATGTAGTGTTAGTCAGTGTCTGTGTAATGTGTGCAGATAGCCATACAGCCATACAGCTCTGGGGTTACATTTTATGTAGTGTTAGTCAGTGTCTGTGTAATGTGTGCAGATAGCCATACAGCTCAGGGGTTACATTATATGTAGTGTTAGTCAGTGTCTGTGTAATGTGTGCAGATAGCCATACAGTATGTGCTGGTGCTCTGGGGTTACATTATATGTAGTGTTAGTCAGTGTCTGTGTAATGTGTGCAGATAGCCATACTGCCATACAGCTCAGGGGTTACATTATATGTAGTGTTAGTCAGTGTCTGTGTAATGTGTGCAGATAGCCATACAGCCATACAGCTCAGGGGTTACATTATATGTAGTGTTAGTCAGTGTCTGTGTAATGTGTGCAGATAGCCATACAGCCATACAGCTCAGGGGTTACGTTATATGTAGTGTTAGTCAGTGTCTGTGTAATGTGTGCAGATAGCCATACAGCCATACAGCTCAGGGGTTACATTATATGTAGTGTTAGTCAGTGTCTGTGTAATGTGTGCAGATAGCTATACAGTATGTGTTGGTGCTCTGGGGTTACATTATATGTAGTGTTAGTCAGTGTCTGTGTAATGTGTGCAGATAGCCATACAGCCATACAGCTCAGGGGTTACATTATATGTAGTGTTAGTCAGTGTCTGTGTAATGTGTGCAGATAGCCATACAGCCATACAGCTCAGGGGTTACATTATATGTAGTGTTAGTCGGTGTCTGTGTAATGTGTGCAGATAGCCATACAGCCATACAGCTCAGGGGTTACATTATATGTAGTGTTAGTCAGTGTCTGTGTAATGTGTGCAGATAGCCATACTGCCATACAGCTCAGGGGTTACATTATATGTAGTGTTAGTCGGTGTCTGTGTAATGTGTGCAGATAGCCATACAGCTCAGGGGTTACATTATATGTAGTGTTAGTCGGTGTCTGTGTAATGTGTGCAGATAGCCATACAGCCATACAGCTCAGGGGTTACATTATATGTGGTGTTAGTCAGTGTCTGTGTAATGTGTGTAGATAGCTATACAGCCATACAGCTCAGGGGTTACATTATAATATTATATGTAGTGTTAGTCAGTGTCTGTGTAATGTGTGCAGATAGCCATACAGCCATACAGCTCAGGGGTTACATTATATGTAGTATTAGTCAGTGTCTGTGTAATGTGTGTAGATAGCCATACAGCTCAGGGGTTACATTATATGTAGTGTTAGTCAGTGTCTGTGTAATGTGTGCAGATAGCCATACAGTATGTGCTGGTGCTCTGGGGTTACATTATATGTAGTGTTAGTTAGTGTGTGTGTAATGTGTGCAGATAGCCATACAGCCATACAGCTCAGGGGTTACATTATATGTAGTGTTAGTCAGTGTCTGTGTAATGTGTGCAGATAGCCATACAGTATGTGCTGGTGCTCTGGGGTTACATTATATGTAGTGTTAGTTAGTGTGTGTGTAATGTGTGCAGATAGCCATACAGCCATACAGCTCAGGGGTTACATTATATGTAGTGTTAGTCGGTGTCTGTGTAATGTGTGCAGATAGCCATACAGCCATACAGCTCAGGGGTTACATTATATGTAGTGTTAGTCGGTGTCTGTGTAATGTGTGCAGATAGCCATACAGCCATACAGCTCAGGGGTTACATTATATGTAGTGTTAGTCGGTGTCTGTGTAATGTGTGCAGATAGCCATACAGCCATACAGCTCAGGGGTTACATTATATGTAGTGTTAGTCGGTGTCTGTGTAAAGTGTGCAGATAGCTATACAGAAATACAGCTCAGGGGTTACATTATATGTAGTGTTAGTCAGTGTCTGTGTAATGTGTGCAGATAGCCATACAGCCATACAGCTCAGGGGTTACATTATATGTAGTGTTAGTCAGTGTCTGTGTAATGTGTGCAGATAGCCATACAGTATGTGCTGGTGCTCTGGGGTTACATTATATGTAGTGTTAGTCAGTGTCTGTGTAATGTGTGCAGATAGCCATATAGCCATACAGCTCAGGGGTTACATTATATGTAGTGTTAGTCAGTGTCTGTGTAATGTGTGCAGATACAGTAAGTGCTGGTGCTCTGGGGTTACATTATATGTAGTGTTAGTCAGTGTCTGTGTAATGTGTGCAGATAGCCATATAGCCATACAGCTCAGGGGTTACATTATATGTAGTGTTAGTCAGTGTCTGTGTAATGTGTGCAGATAGCCATACAGCCATACAGCTCAGGGGTTACATTATATGTAGTGTTAGTCAGTGTCTGTGTAATGTGTGCAGATAGCCATACAGCCATACAGCTCAGGGGTTACATTATATGTAGTGTTAGTCAGTGTCTGTGTAATGTGTGCAGATAGCCATACAGTATGTGCTGGTGCTCTGGGGTTACATTATATGTAGTGTTAGTTAGTGTGTGTGTAATGTGTGCAGATAGCCATACAGCCATACAGCTCAGGGGTTACATTATATGTAGTGTTAGTCAGTGTCTGTGTAATGTGTGCAGATAGCTATACAGTATGTGCTGGTGCTCTGGGGTTACATTATATGTAGTGTTAGTCAGTGTCTGTGTAATGTGTGCAGATAGCCATACAGCCATACAGCTCAGGGGTTACATTATATGTAGTGTTAGTCAGTGTCTGTGTAATGTGTGCAGATACAGTAAGTGCTGGTGCTCTGGGGTTACATTATATGTAGTGTTAGTCAGTGTCTGTGTAATGTGTGCAGATAGCCATATAGCCATACAGCTCAGGGGTTACATTATATGTAGTGTTAGTCAGTGTCTGTGTAATGTGTGCAGATAGCCATACAGCCATACAGCTCAGGGGTTACATTATATGTAGTGTTAGTCAAAGTCTGTGTAATGTGTGTAGATAGCCATACAGCTCAGGGGTTACATTATATGTGGTGTTAGTCAGTGTCTGTGTAATGTGTGCAGATAGCCATACAGCCATACAGCTCAGGGGTTACATTATATGTAGTGTTAGCCAGTGTCTGTGTAATGTGTGCAGATAGCCATACTGCCATACAGCTCAGGGGTTACATTATATGTAGTGTTAGCCAGTGTCTGTGTAATGTGTGCAGATAACCATACAGCCATACAGCTCAGGGGTTACATTATATGTAGTGTTAGTCAGTGTCTGTGTAATGTGTGCAGATAGCCATACAGCCATACAGCTCAGGGGTTACATTATATGTAGTGTTAGTCGGTGTCTGTGTAATGTGTGCAGATAGCCATACAGCCATACAGCTCAGGGTTATATGTAGTGTTAGTCAGTGTCTGTGTAATGTGTGCAGATAGCCATACAGCCATACAGCTCAGGGGTTACATTATATGTAGTGTTAGTCAGTGTCTGTGTAATGTGTGCAGATAGCCATACAGTATGTGCTGGTGCTCTGGGGTTACATTATATGTAGTGTTAGTTAGTGTGTGTGTAATGTGTGCAGATAGCCATACAGCCATACAGCTCAGGGGTTACATTATATGTAGTGTTAGTCAGTGTCTGTGTAATGTGTGCAGATAGCTATACAGTATGTGCTGGTGCTCTGGGGTTACATTATATGTAGTGTTAGTCAGTGTCTGTGTAATGTGTGCAGATAGCCATAGAGCCATACAGCTCAGGGGTTACATTATATGTAGTGTTAGTCAGTCTCTGTGTAATGTGTGCAGATACAGTAAGTGCTGGTGCTCTGGGGTTACATTATATGTAGTGTTAGTCAGTGTCTGTGTAATGTGTGCAGATAGCCATACAGCCATACAGCTCAGGGGTTACATTATATGTAGTGTTAGTCAGTGTCTGTGTAATGTGTGCAGATAGCCATACAGCCATACAGCTCAGGGGTTACATTATATGTAGTGTTAGTCAGTGTCTGTGCAATGTGTGTAGATAGCCATACAGCTCAGGGGTTACATTATATGTAGTGTTAGTTAGTGTGTGTGTAATGTGTGCAGATAGCCATACAGCCATACAGCTCAGGGGTTACATTATATGTAGTGTTAGTCAGTGTCTGTGTAATGTGTGCAGATAGCCATACAGCCATACAGCTCAGGGGTTACATTATATGTAGTGTTAGTCAGTGTCTGTGTAATGTGTGCAGATAGCCAAACAGCCATACAGCTCAGGGGTTACATTATATGTAGTGTTAGTCAGTGTCTGTGTAATGTGTGCAGATAGCCATACAGCCATACAGCTCAGGGGTTACATTATATGTAGTGTTAGTCGGTGTCTGTGTAATGTGTGCAGATAGCCATACAGCCATACAGCTCAGGGGTTACATTATATGTAGTGTTAGTCGGTGTCTGTGTAATGTGTGCAGATAGCCATACAGCCATACAGCTCAGGGGTTACATTATATGTAGTGTTAGTCAGTGTCTGTGTAATGTGTGCAGATAGCTATTCAGTATGTGCTGGTGCTCTGGGGTTACATTATATGTAGTTTTAGTCAGTGTCTGTGTAATGTGTGCGGATAGCCATACAGTATGTGCTGGTGCTCTGGGGTTACATTATATGTAGTGTTAGTCAGTGTCTGTGTAATGTGTGCAGATAGCCATACTGCCATACAGCTCAGGGGTTACATTATATGTAGTGTTAGTCAGTGTCTGTGTAATGTGTGCAGATAGCCATACAGCCATACAGCTCAGGGGTTACATTATATGTAGTGTTAGTCAGTGTCTGTGTAATGTGTGCAGATAGCCATACAGCCATACAGCTCAGGGGTTACGTTATATGTAGTGTTAGTCAGTGTCTGTGTAATGTGTGCAGATAGCCATACAGCCATACAGCTCAGGGGTTACATTATATGTAGTGTTATTCAGTGTCTGTGTAATGTGTGCAGATAGCTATACAGTATGTGCTGGTGCTCTGGGGTTACATTATATGTAGTGTTAGTCAGTGTCTGTGTAATGTGTGCAGATAGCCATACTGCCATACAGCTCAGGGGTTACATTATATGTAGTGTTAGTCAGTGTCTGTGTAATGTGTGCAGATAGCCATACAGCCATACAGCTCAGGGGTTACATTATATGTAGTGTTAGTCAGTGTCTGTGTAATGTGTGCAGATAGCCATACAGCCATACAGCTCAGGGGTTACGTTATATGTAGTGTTAGTCAGTGTCTGTGTAATGTGTGCAGATAGCCATACAGCCATACAGCTCAGGGGTTACATTATATGTAGTGTTAGTCGGTGTCTGTGTAATGTGTGCAGATAGCCATACTGCCATACAGCTCAGGGGTTACATTATATGTAGTGTTAGTCGGTGTCTGTGTAATGTGTGCAGATAGCCATACAGCCATACAGCTCAGGGGTTACATTATATGTAGTGTTAGTCGGTGTCTGTGTAATGTGTGCAGATAGCCATACAGCCATACAGCTCAGGGGTTACATTATATGTAGTGTTAGTCGGTGTCTGTGTAATGTGTGCAGATAGCCATACAGCCATACAGCTCAGGGGTTACATTATATGTGGTGTTAGTCAGTGTCTGTGTAATGTGTGTAGATAGCTATACAGCCATACAGCTCAGGGGTTACATTATAATATTATATGTAGTGTTAGTCAGTGTCTGTGTAATGTGTGCAGATAGCCATACAGCCATACAGCTCAGGGGTTACATTATATGTAGTGTTAGTCAGTGTCTGTGTAATGTGTGCAGATAGCCATACAGCCATACAGCTCAGGGGTTACATTATATGTAGTGTTAGTCAGTGTCTGTGTAATGTGTGTAGATAGCCATACAGCTCAGGGGTTACATTATATGTAGTGTTAGTCAGTGTCTGTGTAATGTGTGCAGATAGCCATACAGTATGTGCTGGTGCTCTGGGGTTACATTATATGTAGTGTTAGTTAGTGTGTGTGTAATGTGTGCAGATAGCCATACAGCCATACAGCTCAGGGGTTACATTATATGTAGTGTTAGTCAGTGTCTGTGTAATGTGTGCAGATAGCCATACAGTATGTGCTGGTGCTCTGGGGTTACATTATATGTAGTGTTAGTTAGTGTGTGTGTAATGTGTGCAGATAGCCATACAGCCATACAGCTCAGGGGTTACATTATATGTAGTGTTAGTCGGTGTCTGTGTAATGTGTGCAGATAGCCATACAGCCATACACCTCAGGGGTTACATTATATGTAGTGTTAGTCGGTGTCTGTGTAATGTGTGCAGATAGCCATACAGCCATACAGCTCAGGGGTTACATTATATGTAGTGTTAGTCGGTGTCTGTGTAATGTGTGCAGATAGCCATACAGCCATACAGCTCAGGGGTTACATTATATGTAGTGTTAGTCGGTGTCTGTGTAATGTGTGCAGATAGCCATACAGCCATACAGCTCAGGGGTTACATTATATGTAGTGTTAGTCGGTGTCTGTGTAAAGTGTGCAGATAGCTATACAGAAATACAGCTCAGGGGTTACATTATATGTAGTGTTAGTCAGTGTCTGTGTAATGTGTGCAGATAGCCATACAGCCATACAGCTCAGGGGTTACATTATATGTAGTGTTAGTCAGTGTCTGTGTAATGTGTGCAGATAGCCATACAGTATGTGCTGGTGCTCTGGGGTTACATTATATGTAGTGTTAGTCGGTGTCTGTGTAATGTGTGCAGATAGCCATACAGCCATACAGCTCAGGGGTTACATTATATGTAGTGTTAGTCAGTGTCTGTGTAATGTGTGCAGATACAGTAAGTGCTGGTGCTCTGGGGTTACATTATATGTAGTGTTAGTCAGTGTCTGTGTAATGTGTGCAGATAGCCATATAGCCATACAGCTCAGGGGTTACATTATATGTAGTGTTAGTCAGTGTCTGTGTAATGTGTGCAGATAGCCATACAGCCATACAGCTCAGGGGTTACATTATATGTAGTGTTAGTCAGTGTCTGTGTAATGTGTGCAGATAGCCATACAGCCATACAGCTCAGGGGTTACATTATATGTAGTGTTAGTCAGTGTCTGTGTAATGTGTGCAGATAGCCATACAGCTCAGGGGTTACACTATATGTGGTGTTAGTCAGTGTCTGTGTAATGTGTGCAGATAGCCATACAGCCATACAGCTCAGGGGTTACATTATATGTAGTGTTAGTCAGTGTCTGTGTAATGTGTGCAGATAGCCATACAGTATGTGCTGGTGCTCTGGGGTTACATTATATGTAGTGTCAGTTAGTGTGTGTGTAATGTGTGCAGATAGCCATACAGCCATACAGCTCAGGGGTTACATTATATGTAGTGTTAGTCAGTGTCTGTGTAATGTGTGCAGATAGCTATACAGTATGTGCTGGTGCTCTGGGGTTACATTATATGTAGTGTTAGTCAGTGTCTGTGTAATGTGTGCAGATAGCCATACAGCCATACAGCTCAGGGGTTACATTATATGTAGTGTTAGTCAGTGTCTGTGTAATGTGTGCAGATAGCCATACAGCCATACAGCTCAGGGGTTACATTATATGTAGTGTTAGTCAGTGTCTGTGTAATGTGTGCAGATAGCCAAACAGCCATACAGCTCAGGGGTTACATTATATGTAGTGTTAGTCAGTGTCTGTGTAATGTGTGCAGATAGCCATACAGCCATACAGCTCAGGGGTTACATTATATGTAGTGTTAGTCGGTGTCTGTGTAATGTGTGCAGATAGCCATACAGCCATACAGCTCAGGGGTTACATTATATGTAGTGTTAGTCGGTGTCTGTGTAATGTGTGCAGATAGCCATACAGCCATACAGCTCAGGGGTTACATTATATGTAGTGTTAGTCAGTGTCTGTGTAATGTGTGCAGATAGCTATTCAGTATGTGCTGGTGCTCTGGGGTTACATTATATGTAGTTTTAGTCAGTGTCTGTGTAATGTGTGCGGATAGCCATACAGTATGTGCTGGTGCTCTGGGGTTACATTATATGTAGTGTTAGTCAGTGTCTGTGTAATGTGTGCAGATAGCCATACTGCCATACAGCTCAGGGGTTACATTATATGTAGTGTTAGTCAGTGTCTGTGTAATGTGTGCAGATAGCCATACAGCCATACAGCTCAGGGGTTACATTATATGTAGTGTTAGTCAGTGTCTGTGTAATGTGTGCAGATAGCCATACAGCCATACAGCTCAGGGGTTACGTTATATGTAGTGTTAGTCAGTGTCTGTGTAATGTGTGCAGATAGCCATACAGCCATACAGCTCAGGGGTTACATTATATGTAGTGTTAGTCAGTGTCTGTGTAATGTGTGCAGATAGCTATACAGTATGTGCTGGTGCTCTGGGGTTACATTATATGTAGTGTTAGTCAGTGTCTGTGTAATGTGTGCAGATAGCCATACTGCCATACAGCTCAGGGGTTACATTATATGTAGTGTTAGTCAGTGTCTGTGTAATGTGTGCAGATAGCCATACAGCCATACAGCTCAGGGGTTACATTATATGTAGTGTTAGTCAGTGTCTGTGTAATGTGTGCAGATAGCCATACAGCCATACAGCTCAGGGGTTACGTTATATGTAGTGTTAGTCAGTGTCTGTGTAATGTGTGCAGATAGCCATACAGCCATACAGCTCAGGGGTTACATTATATGTAGTGTTAGTCGGTGTCTGTGTAATGTGTGCAGATAGCCATACTGCCATACAGCTCAGGGGTTACATTATATGTAGTGTTAGTCGGTGTCTGTGTAATGTGTGCAGATAGCCATACAGCCATACAGCTCAGGGGTTACATTATATGTAGTGTTAGTCGGTGTCTGTGTAATGTGTGCAGATAGCCATACAGCCATACAGCTCAGGGGTTACATTATATGTAGTGTTAGTCGGTGTCTGTGTAATGTGTGCAGATAGCCATACAGCCATACAGCTCAGGGGTTACATTATATGTGGTGTTAGTCAGTGTCTGTGTAATGTGTGTAGATAGCTATACAGCCATACAGCTCAGGGGTTACATTATAATATTATATGTAGTGTTAGTCAGTGTCTGTGTAATGTGTGCAGATAGCCATACAGCCATACAGCTAAGGGGTTACATTATATGTAGTGTTAGTCAGTGTCTGTGTAATGTGTGCAGATAGCCATACAGCCATACAGCTCAGGGGTTACATTATATGTAGTGTTAGTCAGTGTCTGTGTAATGTGTGTAGATAGCCATACAGCTCAGGGGTTACATTATATGTAGTGTTAGTCAGTGTCTGTGTAATGTGTGCAGATAGCCATACAGTATGTGCTGGTGCTCTGGGGTTACATTATATGTAGTGTTAGTTAGTGTGTGTGTAATGTGTGCAGATAGCCATACAGCCATACAGCTCAGGGGTTACATTATATGTAGTGTTAGTCAGTGTCTGTGTAATGTGTGCAGATAGCCATACAGTATGTGCTGGTGCTCTGGGGTTACATTATATGTAGTGTTAGTTAGTGTGTGTGTAATGTGTGCAGATAGCCATACAGCCATACAGCTCAGGGGTTACATTATATGTAGTGTTAGTCGGTGTCTGTGTAATGTGTGCAGATAGCCATACAGCCATACACCTCAGGGGTTACATTATATGTAGTGTTAGTCGGTGTCTGTGTAATGTGTGCAGATAGCCATACAGCCATACAGCTCAGGGGTTACATTATATGTAGTGTTAGTCGGTGTCTGTGTAATGTGTGCAGATAGCCATACAGCCATACAGCTCAGGGGTTACATTATATGTAGTGTTAGTCGGTGTCTGTGTAATGTGTGCAGATAGCCATACAGCCATACAGCTCAGGGGTTACATTATATGTAGTGTTAGTCGGTGTCTGTGTAAAGTGTGCAGATAGCTATACAGAAATACAGCTCAGGGGTTACATTATATGTAGTGTTAGTCAGTGTCTGTGTAATGTGTGCAGATAGCCATACAGCCATACAGCTCAGGGGTTACATTATATGTAGTGTTAGTCAGTGTCTGTGTAATGTGTGCAGATAGCCATACAGTATGTGCTGGTGCTCTGGGGTTACATTATATGTAGTGTTAGTCGGTGTCTGTGTAATGTGTGCAGATAGCCATACAGCCATACAGCTCAGGGGTTACATTATATGTAGTGTTAGTCAGTGTCTGTGTAATGTGTGCAGATACAGTAAGTGCTGGTGCTCTGGGGTTACATTATATGTAGTGTTAGTCAGTGTCTGTGTAATGTGTGCAGATAGCCATATAGCCATACAGCTCAGGGGTTACATTATATGTAGTGTTAGTCAGTGTCTGTGTAATGTGTGCAGATAGCCATACAGCCATACAGCTCAGGGGTTACATTATATGTAGTGTTAGTCAGTGTCTGTGTAATGTGTGCAGATAGCCATACAGCCATACAGCTCAGGGGTTACATTATATGTAGTGTTAGTCAGTGTCTGTGTAATGTGTGCAGATAGCCATACAGCTCAGGGGTTACACTATATGTGGTGTTAGTCAGTGTCTGTGTAATGTGTGCAGATAGCCATACAGCCATACAGCTCAGGGGTTACATTATATGTAGTGTTAGTCAGTGTCTGTGTAATGTGTGCAGATAGCCATACAGTATGTGCTGGTGCTCTGGGGTTACATTATATGTAGTGTTAGTTAGTGTGTGTGTAATGTGTGCAGATAGCCATACAGCCATACAGCTCAGGGGTTACATTATATGTAGTGTTAGTCAGTGTCTGTGTAATGTGTGCAGATAGCTATACAGTATGTGCTGGTGCTCTGGGGTTACATTATATGTAGTGTTAGTCAGTGTCTGTGTAATGTGTGCAGATAGCCATACAGCCATACAGCTCAGGGGTTACATTATATGTAGTGTTAGTCAGTGTCTGTGTAATGTGTGCAGATACAGTAAGTGCTGGTGCTCTGGGGTTACATTATATGTAGTGTTAGTCAGTGTCTGTGTAATGTGTGCAGATAGCCATATAGCCATACAGCTCAGGGGTTACATTATATGTAGTGTTAGTCAGTGTCTGTGTAATGTGTGCAGATAGCCATACAGCCATACAGCTCAGGGGTTACATTATATGTAGTGTTAGTCAAAGTCTGTGTAATGTGTGTAGATAGCCATACAGCTCAGGGGTTACATTATATGTGGTGTTAGTCAGTGTCTGTGTAATGTGTGCAGATAGCCATACAGCCATACAGCTCAAGGGTTACATTATATGTAGTGTTAGCCAGTGTCTGTGTAATGTGTGCAGATAGCCATACTGCCATACAGCTCAGGGGTTACATTATATGTAGTGTTAGCCAGTGTCTGTGTAATGTGTGCAGATAACCATACAGCCATACAGCTCAGGGGTTACATTATATGTAGTGTTAGTCAGTGTCTGTGTAATGTGTGCAGATAGCCATACAGCCATACAGCTCAGGGGTTACATTATATGTAGTGTTAGTCGGTGTCTGTGTAATGTGTGCAGATAGCCATACAGCCATACAGCTCAGGGGTTACATTATATGTAGTGTTAGTCAGTGTCTGTGTAATGTGTGCAGATAGCCATACAGCTCAGGGGTTACATTATATGTAGTGTTAGTCAGTGTCTGTGTAATGTGTGCAGATAGCTATACAGTATGTGCTGGTGCTCTGGGGTTACATTATATGTAGTGTTAGTCAGTGTCTGTGTAATGTGTGCAGATAGCCATACAGCCATACAGCTCAGGGGTTACATTATATGTAGTGTTAGTCAGTGTCTTTGTAATGTGTGCAGATAGCCATACAGTCATACAGCTCAGGGGTTACATTATATGTAGTGTTAGTCAGTGTCTGTGTAATGTGTGCAGATAGCCATACAGCCATACAGCTCTGGGGTTACATTATATGTAGTGTTAGTCAGTGTCTGTGTAATGTGTGCAGATAGCCATACAGCCATACAGCTCAGGGGTTACATTATATGTAGTGTTAGTCAGTGTCTGTGTAATGTGTGCAGATAGCTATTCAGTATGTGCTGGTGCTCTGGGGTTACATTATATGTAGTTTTAGTCAGTGTCTGTGTAATGTGTGCGGATAGCCATACAGTATGTGCTGGTGCTCTGGGGTTACATTATATGTAGTGTTAGTCAGTGTCTGTGTAATGTGTGCAGATAGCCATACTGCCATACAGCTCAGGGGTTACATTATATGTAGTGTTAGTCAGTGTCTGTGTAATGTGTGCAGATAGCCATACAGCCATACAGCTCAGGGGTTACATTATATGTAGTGTTAGTCAGTGTCTGTGTAATGTGTGCAGATAGCTATACAGTATGTGCTGGTGCTCTGGGGTTACATTATATGTAGTGTTAGTCAGTGTCTGTGTAATGTGTGCAGATAGCCATAGAGCCATACAGCTCAGGGGTTACATTATATGTAGTGTTAGTCAGTCTCTGTGTAATGTGTGCAGATACAGTAAGTGCTGGTGCTCTGGGGTTACATTATATGTAGTGTTAGTCAGTGTCTGTGTAATGTGTGCAGATAGCCATACAGCCATACAGCTCAGGGGTTACATTATATGTAGTGTTAGTCAGTGTCTGTGTAATGTGTGCAGATAGCCATACAGCCATACAGCTCAGGGGTTACATTATATGTAGTGTTAGTCAGTGTCTGTGTAATGTGTGTAGATAGCCATACAGCTCAGGGGTTACATTATATGTAGTGTTAGTTAGTGTGTGTGTAATGTGTGCAGATAGCCATACAGCCATACAGCTCAGGGGTTACATTATATGTAGTGTTAGTCAGTGTCTGTGTAATGTGTGCAGATAGCCATACAGCCATACAGCTCAGGGGTTACATTATATGTAGTGTTAGTCAGTGTCTGTGTAATGTGTGCAGATAGCCAAACAGCCATACAGCTCAGGGGTTACATTATATGTAGTGTTAGTCAGTGTCTGTGTAATGTGTGCAGATAGCCATACAGCCATACAGCTCAGGGGTTACATTATATGTAGTGTTAGTCGGTGTCTGTGTAATGTGTGCAGATAGCCATACAGCCATACAGCTCAGGGGTTACATTATATGTAGTGTTAGTCGGTGTCTGTGTAATGTGTGCAGATAGCCATACAGCCATACAGCTCAGGGGTTACATTATATGTAGTGTTAGTCAGTGTCTGTGTAATGTGTGCAGATAGCTATTCAGTATGTGCTGGTGCTCTGGGGTTACATTATATGTAGTTTTAGTCAGTGTCTGTGTAATGTGTGCGGATAGCCATACAGTATGTGCTGGTGCTCTGGGGTTACATTATATGTAGTGTTAGTCAGTGTCTGTGTAATGTGTGCAGATAGCCATACTGCCATACAGCTCAGGGGTTACATTATATGTAGTGTTAGTCAGTGTCTGTGTAATGTGTGCAGATAGCCATACAGCCATACAGCTCAGGGGTTACATTATATGTAGTGTTAGTCAGTGTCTGTGTAATGTGTGCAGATAGCCATACAGCCATACAGCTCAGGGGTTACGTTATATGTAGTGTTAGTCAGTGTCTGTGTAATGTGTGCAGATAGCCATACAGCCATACAGCTCAGGGGTTACATTATATGTAGTGTTAGTCAGTGTCTGTGTAATGTGTGCAGATAGCTATACAGTATGTGCTGGTGCTCTGGGGTTACATTATATGTAGTGTTAGTCAGTGTCTGTGTAATGTGTGCAGATAGCCATACTGCCATACAGCTCAGGGGTTACATTATATGTAGTGTTAGTCAGTGTCTGTGTAATGTGTGCAGATAGCCATACAGCCATACAGCTCAGGGGTTACATTATATGTAGTGTTAGTCAGTGTCTGTGTAATGTGTGCAGATAGCCATACAGCCATACAGCTCAGGGGTTACGTTATATGTAGTGTTAGTCAGTGTCTGTGTAATGTGTGCAGATAGCCATACAGCCATACAGCTCAGGGGTTACATTATATGTAGTGTTAGTCGGTGTCTGTGTAATGTGTGCAGATAGCCATACTGCCATACAGCTCAGGGGTTACATTATATGTAGTGTTAGTCGGTGTCTGTGTAATGTGTGCAGATAGCCATACAGCCATACAGCTCAGGGGTTACATTATATGTAGTGTTAGTCGGTGTCTGTGTAATGTGTGCAGATAGCCATACAGCCATACAGCTCAGGGGTTACATTATATGTAGTGTTAGTCGGTGTCTGTGTAATGTGTGCAGATAGCCATACAGCCATACAGCTCAGGGGTTACATTATATGTGGTGTCAGTGTCTGTGTAATGTGTGTAGATAGCTATACAGCCATACAGCTCAGGGGTTACATTATAATATTATATGTAGTGTTAGTCAGTGTCTGTGTAATGTGTGCAGATAGCCATACAGCCATACAGCTCAGGGGTTACATTATATGTAGTGTTAGTCAGTGTCTGTGTAATGTGTGCAGATAGCCATACAGCCATACAGCTCAGGGGTTACATTATATGTAGTGTTAGTCAGTGTCTGTGTAATGTGTGTAGATAGCCATACAGCTCAGGGGTTACATTATATGTAGTGTTAGTCAGTGTCTGTGTAATGTGTGCAGATAGCCATACAGTATGTGCTGGTGCTCTGGGGTTACATTATATGTAGTGTTAGTTAGTGTGTGTGTAATGTGTGCAGATAGCCATACAGCCATACAGCTCAGGGGTTACATTATATGTAGTGTTAGTCAGTGTCTGTGTAATGTGTGCAGATAGCCATACAGTATGTGCTGGTGCTCTGGGGTTACATTATATGTAGTGTTAGTTAGTGTGTGTGTAATGTGTGCAGATAGCCATACAGCCATACAGCTCAGGGGTTACATTATATGTAGTGTTAGTCGGTGTCTGTGTAATGTGTGCAGATAGCCATACAGCCATACACCTCAGGGGTTACATTATATGTAGTGTTAGTCGGTGTCTGTGTAATGTGTGCAGATAGCCATACAGCCATACAGCTCAGGGGTTACATTATATGTAGTGTTAGTCGGTGTCTGTGTAATGTGTGCAGATAGCCATACAGCCATACAGCTCAGGGGTTACATTATATGTAGTGTTAGTCGGTGTCTGTGTAATGTGTGCAGATAGCCATACAGCCATACAGCTCAGGGGTTACATTATATGTAGTGTTAGTCGGTGTCTGTGTAAAGTGTGCAGATAGCTATACAGAAATACAGCTCAGGGGTTACATTATATGTAGTGTTAGTCAGTGTCTGTGTAATGTGTGCAGATAGCCATACAGCCATACAGCTCAGGGGTTACATTATATGTAGTGTTAGTCAGTGTCTGTGTAATGTGTGCAGATAGCCATACAGTATGTGCTGGTGCTCTGGGGTTACATTATATGTAGTGTTAGTCGGTGTCTGTGTAATGTGTGCAGATAGCCATACAGCCATACAGCTCAGGGGTTACATTATATGTAGTGTTAGTCAGTGTCTGTGTAATGTGTGCAGATACAGTAAGTGCTGGTGCTCTGGGGTTACATTATATGTAGTGTTAGTCAGTGTCTGTGTAATGTGTGCAGATAGCCATATAGCCATACAGCTCAGGGGTTACATTATATGTAGTGTTAGTCAGTGTCTGTGTAATGTGTGCAGATAGCCATACAGCCATACAGCTCAGGGGTTACATTATATGTAGTGTTAGTCAGTGTCTGTGTAATGTGTGCAGATAGCCATACAGCCATACAGCTCAGGGGTTACATTATATGTAGTGTTAGTCAGTGTCTGTGTAATGTGTGCAGATAGCCATACAGCTCAGGGGTTACACTATATGTGGTGTTAGTCAGTGTCTGTGTAATGTGTGCAGATAGCCATACAGCCATACAGCTCAGGGGTTACATTATATGTAGTGTTAGTCAGTGTGTGTGTAATGTGTGCAGATAGCCATACAGTATGTGCTGGTGCTCTGGGGTTACATTATATGTAGTGTTAGTTAGTGTGTGTGTAATGTGTGCAGATAGCCATACAGCCATACAGCTCAGGGGTTACATTATATGTAGTGTTAGTCAGTGTCTGTGTAATGTGTGCAGATAGCTATACAGTATGTGCTGGTGCTCTGGGGTTACATTATATGTAGTGTTAGTCAGTGTCTGTGTAATGTGTGCAGATAGCCATACAGCCATACAGCTCAGGGGTTACATTATATGTAGTGTTAGTCAGTGTCTGTGTAATGTGTGCAGATACAGTAAGTGCTGGTGCTCTGGGGTTACATTATATGTAGTGTTAGTCAGTGTCTGTGTAATGTGTGCAGATAGCCATATAGCCATACAGCTCAGGGGTTACATTATATGTAGTGTTAGTCAGTGTCTGTGTAATGTGTGCAGATAGCCATACAGCCATACAGCTCAGGGGTTACATTATATGTAGTGTTAGTCAAAGTCTGTGTAATGTGTGTAGATAGCCATACAGCTCAGGGGTTACATTATATGTGGTGTTAGTCAGTGTCTGTGTAATGTGTGCAGATAGCCATACAGCCATACAGCTCAAGGGTTACATTATATGTAGTGTTAGCCAGTGTCTGTGTAATGTGTGCAGATAGCCATACTGCCATACAGCTCAGGGGTTACATTATATGTAGTGTTAGCCAGTGTCTGTGTAATGTGTGCAGATAACCATACAGCCATACAGCTCAGGGGTTACATTATATGTAGTGTTAGTCAGTGTCTGTGTAATGTGTGCAGATAGCCATACAGCCATACAGCTCAGGGGTTACATTATATGTAGTGTTAGTCGGTGTCTGTGTAATGTGTGCAGATAGCCATACAGCCATACAGCTCAGGGGTTACATTATATGTAGTGTTAGTCAGTGTCTGTGTAATGTGTGCAGATAGCCATACAGCTCAGGGGTTACATTATATGTAGTGTTAGTCAGTGTCTGTGTAATGTGTGCAGATAGCTATACAGTATGTGCTGGTGCTCTGGGGTTACATTATATATGTAGTGTTAGTCAGTGTGTGTGTAATGTGTGCAGATAGCCATACAGTATGTGCTGGTGCTCTGGGGTTACATTATATGTAGTGTTAGTCAGTGTCTGTGTAATGTGTGCAGATAGCCATACAGCCATACAGCTCAGGGGTTACATTATATGTAGTGTTAGTCAGTGTCTTTGTAATGTGTGCAGATAGCCATACAGTCATACAGCTCAGGGGTTACATTATATGTAGTGTTAGTCAGTGTCTGTGTAATGTGTGCAGATAGCCATACAGCCATACAGCTCTGGGGTTACATTATATGTAGTGTTAGTCAGTGTCTGTGTAATGTGTGCAGATAGCCATACAGCCATACAGCTCAGGGGTTACATTATATGTAGTGTTAGTCAGTGTCTGTGTAATGTGTGCAGATAGCTATTCAGTATTTGCTGGTGCTCTGGGGTTACATTATATGTAGTTTTAGTCAGTGTCTGTGTAATGTGTGCGGATAGCCATACAGTATGTGCTGGTGCTCTGGGGTTACATTATATGTAGTGTTAGTCAGTGTCTGTGTAATGTGTGCAGATAGCCATACTGCCATACAGCTCAGGGGTTACATTATATGTAGTGTTAGTCAGTGTCTGTGTAATGTGTGCAGATAGCCATACAGCCATACAGCTCAGGGGTTACATTATATGTAGTGTTAGTCAGTGTCTGTGTAATGTGTGCAGATAGCCATACAGCCATACAGCTCAGGGGTTACGTTATATGTAGTGTTAGTCAGTGTCTGTGTAATGTGTGCAGATAGCCATACAGCCATACAGCTCAGGGGTTACATTATATGTAGTGTTAGTCAGTGTCTGTGTAATGTGTGCAGATAGCTATACAGTATGTGTTGGTGCTCTGGGGTTACATTATATGTAGTGTTAGTCAGTGTCTGTGTAATGTGTGCAGATAGCCATACAGCCATACAGCTCAGGGGTTACATTATATGTAGTGTTAGTCAGTGTCTGTGTAATGTGTGCAGATAGCCATACAGCCATACAGCTCAGGGGTTACATTATATGTAGTGTTAGTCAGTGTCTGTTTAATGTGTGTAGATAGCCATACAGCTCAGGGGTTACATTCTGTGTAGTGTTAGTTAGTGTGTGTGTAATGTGTGCAGATAGCCATACAGCCATACAGCTCAGGGTTATATGTAGTGTTAGTCAGTGTCTGTGTAATGTGTGCAGATAGCCATACTGCCATACAGCTCAGGGGTTACATTATATGTAGTGTTAGTCAGTGTCTGTGTAATGTGTGCAGATAGCCATACATTATGTGCTGGTGCTCTGGGGTTACATTATATGTAGTGTTAGTTAGTGTGTGTGTGTAATGTGTGCAGATAGCCATACAGCCATACAGCTCAGGGGTTACATTATATGTAGTGTTAGTCGGTGTCTGTGTAATGTGTGCAGATAGCCATACAGCCATACAGCTCAGGGGTTACATTATATGTAGTGTCAGTCGGTGTCTGTGTAATGTGTGCAGATAGCCATACAGCCATACAGCTCAGGGGTTACATTATATGTAGTGTTAGTCGGTGTCTGTGTAATGTGTGCAGATAGCCATACAGCCATACAGCTCTGGGGTTACATTATATGTAGTGTTAGTCAGTGGCTGTGTAATGTGTGCAGATACAGTATGTGCTGGTGCTCTGGGGTTACATTATATGTAGTGTTAGTCAGTGTCTGTGTAATGTGTGCAGATAGCCATATAGCCATACAGCTCAGGGGTTACATTATATGTAGTGTTAGTCAGTGTCTGTGTAATGTGTGCAGATAGCCATACAGTATGTGCTGGTGCTCTGGGGTTACATTATATGTAGTGTTAGTTAGTGTGTGTGTAATGTGTGCAGATAGCCATATAGCCATACAGCTCAGGGGTTACATTATATGTAGTGTTAGTCAGTGTCTGTGTAATGTGTGCAGATAGCCATACAGCCATACAGCTCAGGGGTTACATTATATGTAGTGTTAGTCAGTGTCTGTGTAACGTGTGCAGATAGCCATACAGCCATACAGCTCAGGGGTTACATTATATGTAGTGTTAGTCATTGTCTGTGTAATGTGTGCAGATACAGTATGTGCTGGTGCTCTGGGGTTACATTATATGTAGTGTTAGTCAGTGTCTGTGTAATGTGTGCAGATAGCCATATAGCCATACAGCTCAGGGGTTACATTATATGTAGTGTTAGTCAGTGTCTGTGTAATGTGTGCAGATAGCCATACAGCCATACAGCTCAGGGGTTACATTATATGTAGTGTTAGTCAGTGTCTGTGTAATGTGTGCAGATACAGTATGTGCTGGTGCTCTGGGGTTACATTATATGTAGTGTTAGTCAGTGTCTGTGTAATGTGTGCAGATAGCCATACAGCCATACAGCTCAGGGGTTACATTATATGTAGTGTTAGTCAGTGTCTGTGTAATGTGTGCAGATAGCCATATAGCCATACAGCTCAGGGGTTACATTATATGTAGTGTTAGTCAGTGTCTGTGTAATGTGTGCAGATAGCCATACAGCCATACAGCTCAGGGGTTACATTATATGTAGTGTTAGTCAATGTCTGTGTAATGTGTGTAGATAGCCATACAGCTCAGGGGTTACATTATATGTAGTGTTAGTTAGTGTGTGTGTAATGTGTGCAGATAGCCATACAGGCATATAGCTCAGGGGTTACATTATATGTAGTGTTAGTCAGTGTCTGTGTAATGTGTGCAGATAGCCATACAGCCATACAGCTCAGGGGTTACATTATATGTAGTGTTAGTCAGTGTCTGTGTAATGTGTGCAGATAGCCATACAGCCATACAGCTCACGGGTTACATTATATGTAGTGTTAGTCAGTGTCTGTGTAATGTGTGCAGATAGCCATACAGCCATACAGCTCAGGGGTTACATTATATGTAGTGTTAGTCAGTGTCTGTGTAATGTGTGCAGATAGCCATACAGCCATACAGCTCAGGGGTTACATTATATGTAGTGTTATTCGGTGTCTGTGTAATGTGTGCAGATAGCCATACTGCCATACAGCTCAGGGGTTACATTATATGTAGTGTTAATCGGTGTCTGTGTAATGTGTGCAGATAGCCATACAGCCATACAGCTCAGGGGTTACATTATATGTAGTGTTAGTCGGTGTCTGTGTAATGTGTGCAGATAGCCATACAGCCATACAGCTCAGGGGTTACATTATATGTAGTGTTAGTCGGTGTCTGTGTAATGTGTGCAGATAGCCATACAGCCATACAGCTCAGTGGTTACATTATATGTAGTGTTAGTCGGTGTCTGTGTAATGTGTGCAGATAGCCATACAGCCATACAACTCAGGGGTTACATTATATGTGGTGTTAGTCAGTGTCTGTGTAATGTGTTTAGATAGCTATACCGCCATACAGATCAGGGGTTACATTATAATATTATATGTAGTGTTAGTCAGTGTCTGTGTAATGTGTGCAGATAGCCATACAGCCATACAGCTCAGGGGTTACATTATATGTAGTGTTAGTCTGTGTCTGTGTAATGTGTGCAGATAGCCATACAGCCATACAGCTCAGGGGTTACATTATATGTAGTGTTAGTCGGTGTCTGTGTAATATGTGCAGATAGCCATATAGCCATACAGCTCAGGGGTTACATTATATGTAGTATTAGTCGGTGTCTGTGTAATGTGTGCAGATAGCCATATAGCCATACAGCTCAGGGGTTACATTATATGTAGTGTTAGTCAGTGTCTGTGTAATGTGTGCAGATAGCCATACAGTATGTGCTGGTGCTCTGGGGTTACATTATATGTAGTGTTAGTTAGTGTGTGTGTAATGTGTGCAGATAGCCATACAGCCATACAGCTCAGGGGTTACATTATATGTAGTGTTAGTCAGTGTCTGTGTAATGTGTGCAGATAGCCAAACAGTATGTGCTGGTGCTCTGGGGTTACATTATATGTAGTGTTAGTTAGTGTGTGTGTAATGTGTGCAGATAGCCATACAGCCATACAGCTCAGGGGTTACATTATATGTAGTGTTAGTCAGTGTCTGTGTAATGTGTGCAGATAGCTATACAGTATGTGCTGGTGCTCTGGGGTTACATTATATGTAGTGTTAGTCAGTGTCTGTATAATGTGTGCAGATAGCCATACAGCTCAGGGGTTACATTATATGTAGTGTTAGTCAGTGTCTGTGTAATGTGTGCAGATAGCCATATAGCCATACAGCTCAGGGGTTACATTATATGTAGTGTTAGTCGGTGTCTGTGTAATGTGTGCAGATAGCCATACAGCCATACAGCTCAGGGGTTACATTATATGTAGTGTTAGTCGGTGTCTGTGTAATGTGTGCAGATAGCCATATAGCCATACAGCTCAGGGGTTACATTATATGTAGTGTTAGTCGGTGTCTGTGTAATGTGCGCAGATAGCCATACAGCTCAGGGGTTACATTATATGTAGTGTTAGTCGGTGTCTGTGTAATGTGTGCAGATAGCCATACAGCCATACAGCTCAGAGGTTACATTATATGTAGTGTTAGTCGGTGTCTGTGTAATGTGTGCAGATAGCCATATAGCCATACAGCTCAGGGGTTACATTATATGTAGTGTTAGTCGGTGTCTGTGTAATGTGTGCAGATAGCCATACAGCTATACAGCTCAGGGGTTACATTATATGTAGTGTTAGTCAGTGTCTGTGTAATGTGTGCAGATAGCCATACAGTATGTGCTGGTGCTCTGGGGTTACATTATATGTAGTGTTAGTTAGTGTGTGTGTAATGTGTGCAGATAGCCATACAGCCATACAGCTCAGGGGTTACATTATATGTAGTGTTAGTCAGTGTCTGTGTAATGTGTGCAGATAGCCATACAGTATGTGCTGGTGCTCTGGGGTTACATTATATGTAGTGTTAGTTAGTGTGTGTGTAATGTGTGCAGATAGCCATACAGCCATACAGCTCCGGGGTTACATTATATGTAGTGTTAGTCAGTGTCTGTGTAATGTGTGCAGATAGCTATACAGTATGTGCTGGTGCTCTGGGGTTACATTATATGTAGTGTTAGTCTGTGTCTGTGTAATGTGTGCAGATAGCCATACAGCCATACAGCTCAGGGGTTACATTATATGTAGTGTTAGTCAGTGTCTGTGTAATGTGTGCAGATACAGTAAGTGCTGGTGCTCTGGGGTTACTTTATATGTAGTGTTAGTCAGTGTCTGTGTAATGTGTGCAGATAGCCATATAGCCATACAGCTCAGGGGTTACATTATATGTAGTGTTAGTCAGTGTCTGTGTAATGTGTGCAGATAGCCATACAGCCATACAGCTCAGGGGTTACATTATATGTAGTGTTAGTCAATGTCTGTGTAATGTGTGTAGATAGCCATACAGCTCAGGGGTTACATTATATGTAGTGTTAGTTAGTGTGTGTGTAATGTGTGCAGATAGCCATACAGCCATATAGCTCAGGGGTTACATTATATGTAGTGTTAGTCAGTGTCTGTGTAATATGTGCAGATAGCCATACAGTATGTGCTGGTGCTCTGGGGTTACATTATATGTAGTGTTAGTTAGTGTGTGTGTAATGTGTGCAGATAGCCATACAGCCATACAGCTCAGGGGTTACATTATATGTAGTGTTAGTCAGCGTCTGTGTAATGTGTGCAGATAGCTATACAGTATGTGCTGGTGCTCTGGGGTTACATTATATGTAGTGTTAGTCAGTGTCTGTGTAATGTGTGCAGATAGCCATACAGCCATACAGCTCAGGGGTTACATTATATGTAGTGTTAGTCAGTGTCTGTGTAATGTGTGCAGATACAGTAAGTGCTGGTGCTCTGGGGATACATTATATGTAGTGTTAGTCAGTGTCTGTGTAATGTGTGCAGATAGCCATATAGCCATACAGCTCAGGGGTTACATTATATGTAGTGTTAGTCAGTGTCTGTGTAATGTGTGCAGATAGCCATACAGCCATACAGCTCAGGGGTTACATTATATGTAGTGTTAGTCAATGTCTGTGTAATGTGTGCAGATACAGTAAGTGCTGGTGCTCTGGGGTTACTTTATATGTAGTGTTAGTCAGTGTCTGTGTAATGTGTGCAGATAGCCATATAGCCATACAGCTCAGGGGTTACATTATATGTAGTGTTAGTCAGTGTCTGTGTAATGTGTGCAGATAGCCATACAGCCATACAGCTCAGGGGTTACATTATATGTAGTGTTAGTCAATGTCTGTGTAATGTGTGTAGATAGCCATACAGCTCAGGGGTTACATTATATGTAGTGTTAGTTAGTGTGTGTGTAATGTGTGCAGATAGCCATACAGCCATATAGCTCAGGGGTTACATTATATGTAGTGTTAGTCAGTGTCTGTGTAATATGTGCAGATAGCCATACAGTATGTGCTGGTGCTCTGGGGTTACATTATATGTAGTGTTAGTTAGTGTGTGTGTAATGTGTGCAGATAGCCATACAGCCATACAGCTCAGGGGTTACATTATATGTAGTGTTAGTCAGCGTCTGTGTAATGTGTGCAGATAGCTATACAGTATGTGCTGGTGCTCTGGGGTTACATTATATGTAGTGTTAGTCAGTGTCTGTGTAATGTGTGCAGATAGCCATACAGCCATACAGCTCAGGGGTTACATTATATGTAGTGTTAGTCAGTGTCTGTGTAATGTGTGCAGATACAGTAAGTGCTGGTGCTCTGGGGATACATTATATGTAGTGTTAGTCAGTGTCTGTGTAATGTGTGCAGATAGCCATATAGCCATACAGCTCAGGGGTTACATTATATGTAGTGTTAGTCAGTGTCTGTGTAATGTGTGCAGATAGCCATACAGCCATACAGCTCAGGGGTTACATTATATGTAGTGTTAGTCAAAGTCTGTGTAATGTGTGTAGATAGCCATACAGCTCAGGGGTTACATTATATGTGGTGTTAGTCAGTGTCTGTGTAATGTGTGCAGATAGCCATACAGCCATACAGCTCAGGGGTTACATTATATGTAGTGTTAGCCAGTGTCTGTGTAATGTGTGCAGATAGCCATACTGCCATACAGCTCAGGGGTTACATTATATGTAGTGTTAGCCAGTGTCTGTGTAATGTGTGCAGATAGCCATACAGCCATACAGCTCAGGGGTTACATTATATGTAGTGTTAGTCAATGTCTGTGTAATGTGTGTAGATAGCCATACAGCTCAGGGGTTACATTATATGTAGTGTTAGTTAGTGTGTGTGTAATGTGTGCAGATAGCCATACAGGCATATAGCTCAGGGGTTACATTATATGTAGTGTTAGTCAGTGTCTGTGTAATGTGTGCAGATAGCCATACAGCCATACAGCTCAGGGGTTACATTATATGTAGTGTTAGTCAGTGTCTGTGTAATGTGTGCAGATAGCCATACAGCCATACAGCTCACGGGTTACATTATATGTAGTGTTAGTCAGTGTCTGTGTAATGTGTGCAGATAGCCATACAGCCATACAGCTCAGGGGTTACATTATATGTAGTGTTAGTCAGTGTCTGTGTAATGTGTGCAGATAGCCATACAGCCATACAGCTCAGGGGTTACATTATATGTAGTGTTATTCGGTGTCTGTGTAATGTGTGCAGATAGCCATACTGCCATACAGCTCAGGGGTTACATTATATGTAGTGTTAATCGGTGTCTGTGTAATGTGTGCAGATAGCCATACAGCCATACAGCTCAGGGGTTACATTATATGTAGTGTTAGTCGGTGTCTGTGTAATGTGTGCAGATAGCCATACAGCCATACAGCTCAGGGGTTACATTATATGTAGTGTTAGTCGGTGTCTGTGTAATGTGTGCAGATAGCCATACAGCCATACAGCTCAGTGGTTACATTATATGTAGTGTTAGTCGGTGTCTGTGTAATGTGTGCAGATAGCCATACAGCCATACAACTCAGGGGTTACATTATATGTGGTGTTAGTCAGTGTCTGTGTAATGTGTTTAGATAGCTATACCGCCATACAGATCAGGGGTTACATTATAATATTATATGTAGTGTTAGTCAGTGTCTGTGTAATGTGTGCAGATAGCCATACAGCCATACAGCTCAGGGGTTACATTATATGTAGTGTTAGTCTGTGTCTGTGTAATGTGTGCAGATAGCCATACAGCCATACAGCTCAGGGGTTACATTATATGTAGTGTTAGTCGGTGTCTGTGTAATATGTGCAGATAGCCATATAGCCATACAGCTCAGGGGTTACATTATATGTAGTATTAGTCGGTGTCTGTGTAATGTGTGCAGATAGCCATATAGCCATACAGCTCAGGGGTTACATTATATGTAGTGTTAGTCAGTGTCTGTGTAATGTGTGCAGATAGCCATACAGTATGTGCTGGTGCTCTGGGGTTACATTATATGTAGTGTTAGTTAGTGTGTGTGTAATGTGTGCAGATAGCCATACAGCCATACAGCTCAGGGGTTACATTATATGTAGTGTTAGTCAGTGTCTGTGTAATGTGTGCAGATAGCCAAACAGTATGTGCTGGTGCTCTGGGGTTACATTATATGTAGTGTTAGTTAGTGTGTGTGTAATGTGTGCAGATAGCCATACAGCCATACAGCTCAGGGGTTACATTATATGTAGTGTTAGTCAGTGTCTGTGTAATGTGTGCAGATAGCTATACAGTATGTGCTGGTGCTCTGGGGTTACATTATATGTAGTGTTAGTCAGTGTCTGTATAATGTGTGCAGATAGCCATACAGCTCAGGGGTTACATTATATGTAGTGTTAGTCAGTGTCTGTGTAATGTGTGCAGATAGCCATATAGCCATACAGCTCAGGGGTTACATTATATGTAGTGTTAGTCGGTGTCTGTGTAATGTGTGCAGATAGCCATACAGCCATACAGCTCAGGGGTTACATTATATGTAGTGTTAGTCGGTGTCTGTGTAATGTGTGCAGATAGCCATATAGCCATACAGCTCAGGGGTTACATTATATGTAGTGTTAGTCGGTGTCTGTGTAATGTGCGCAGATAGCCATACAGCTCAGGGGTTACATTATATGTAGTGTTAGTCGGTGTCTGTGTAATGTGTGCAGATAGCCATACAGCCATACAGCTCAGAGGTTACATTATATGTAGTGTTAGTCGGTGTCTGTGTAATGTGTGCAGATAGCCATATAGCCATACAGCTCAGGGGTTACATTATATGTAGTGTTAGTCGGTGTCTGTGTAATGTGTGCAGATAGCCATACAGCTATACAGCTCAGGGGTTACATTATATGTAGTGTTAGTCAGTGTCTGTGTAATGTGTGCAGATAGCCATACAGTATGTGCTGGTGCTCTGGGGTTACATTATATGTAGTGTTAGTTAGTGTGTGTGTAATGTGTGCAGATAGCCATACAGCCATACAGCTCAGGGGTTACATTATATGTAGTGTTAGTCAGTGTCTGTGTAATGTGTGCAGATAGCCATACAGTATGTGCTGGTGCTCTGGGGTTACATTATATGTAGTGTTAGTTAGTGTGTGTGTAATGTGTGCAGATAGCCATACAGCCATACAGCTCCGGGGTTACATTATATGTAGTGTTAGTCAGTGTCTGTGTAATGTGTGCAGATAGCTATACAGTATGTGCTGGTGCTCTGGGGTTACATTATATGTAGTGTTAGTCTGTGTCTGTGTAATGTGTGCAGATAGCCATACAGCCATACAGCTCAGGGGTTACATTATATGTAGTGTTAGTCAGTGTCTGTGTAATGTGTGCAGATACAGTAAGTGCTGGTGCTCTGGGGTTACTTTATATGTAGTGTTAGTCAGTGTCTGTGTAATGTGTGCAGATAGCCATATAGCCATACAGCTCAGGGGTTACATTATATGTAGTGTTAGTCAGTGTCTGTGTAATGTGTGCAGATAGCCATACAGCCATACAGCTCAGGGGTTACATTATATGTAGTGTTAGTCAATGTCTGTGTAATGTGTGTAGATAGCCATACAGCTCAGGGGTTACATTATATGTAGTGTTAGTTAGTGTGTGTGTAATGTGTGCAGATAGCCATACAGCCATATAGCTCAGGGGTTACATTATATGTAGTGTTAGTCAGTGTCTGTGTAATATGTGCAGATAGCCATACAGTATGTGCTGGTGCTCTGGGGTTACATTATATGTAGTGTTAGTTAGTGTGTGTGTAATGTGTGCAGATAGCCATACAGCCATACAGCTCAGGGGTTACATTATATGTAGTGTTAGTCAGCGTCTGTGTAATGTGTGCAGATAGCTATACAGTATGTGCTGGTGCTCTGGGGTTACATTATATGTAGTGTTAGTCAGTGTCTGTGTAATGTGTGCAGATAGCCATACAGCCATACAGCTCAGGGGTTACATTATATGTAGTGTTAGTCAGTGTCTGTGTAATGTGTGCAGATACAGTAAGTGCTGGTGCTCTGGGGATACATTATATGTAGTGTTAGTCAGTGTCTGTGTAATGTGTGCAGATAGCCATATAGCCATACAGCTCAGGGGTTACATTATATGTAGTGTTAGTCAGTGTCTGTGTAATGTGTGCAGATAGCCATACAGCCATACAGCTCAGGGGTTACATTATATGTAGTGTTAGTCAAAGTCTGTGTAATGTGTGTAGATAGCCATACAGCTCAGGGGTTACATTATATGTGGTGTTAGTCAGTGTCTGTGTAATGTGTGCAGATAGCCATACAGCCATACAGCTCAGGGGTTACATTATATGTAGTGTTAGCCAGTGTCTGTGTAATGTGTGCAGATAGCCATACTGCCATACAGCTCAGGGGTTACATTATATGTAGTGTTAGCCAGTGTCTGTGTAATGTGTGCAGATAACCATACAGCCATACAGCTCAGGGGTTACATTATATGTAGTGTTAGTCAGTGTCTGTGTAATGTGTGCAGATAGCCATACAGCCATACAGCTCAGGGGTTACATTATATGTAGTGTTAGTCGGTGTCTGTGTAATGTGTGCAGATAGCCATACAGCCATACAGCTCAGGGGTTACATTATATGTAGTGTTAGTCAGTGTCTGTGTAATGTGTGCAGATAGCCATACAGCTCAGGGGTTACATTATATGTAGTGTTAGTCATTGTCTGTGTAATGTGTGCAGATAGCTATACAGTATGTGCTGGTGCTCTGGGGTTACATTATATGTAGTGTTAGTCAGTGTGTGTGTAATGTGTGCAGATAGCCATACAGTATGTGCTGGTGCTCTGGGGTTACATTATATGTAGTGTTAGTCAGTGTCTGTGTAATGTGTGCAGATAGCCATACAGCCATACAGCTCAGGGGTTACGTTATATGTAGTGTTAGTCAGTGTCTTTGTAATGTGTGCAGATAGCCATACAGCCATACAGCTCAGGGGTTACATTATATGTAGTGTTAGTCAGTGTCTGTGTAATGTGTGCAGATAGCCATACAGCCATACAGCTCTGGGGTTACATTATATGTAGTGATAGTCAGTGTCTGTGTAATGTGTGCAGATAGCCATACAGCCATACAGCTCAGGGGTTACAATATATGTAGTGTTAGTCAGTGTCTGTGTAATGTGTGCAGATAGCTATACAGTATGTGCTGGTGCTCTGGGGTTACATTATATGTAGTGTTAGTCAGTGTCTGTGTAATGTGTGCAGATAGCCATACAGTATGTGCTGGTGTTCTGGGGTTACATTATATGTAGTGTTAGTCAGTGTCTGTGTAATGTGTGCAGATAGCCATACAGTATTACAGCTCAGGGGTTACGTTATATGTAGTGTTAGTCAGTGTCTGTGTAATGTGTGCAGATAGCCATACAGCCATACAGCTCAGGGGTTACGTTATATGTAGTGTTAGTCAGTGTCTGTGTAATGTGTGCAGATAGCCATACAGCCATACAGCTCAGGGGTTACGTTATATGTAGTGTTAGTCAGTGTCTGTGTAATGTGTGCAGATAGCCATACAGCCATACAGCTCAGGGGTTACATTATATGTAGTGTTAGTCAGTGTCTGTGTAATGTGTGCAGATAGCTATACAGTATGTGCTGGTGCTCTGGGGTTACATTATATGTAGTGTTAGTCAGTGTCTGTGTAATGTGTGCAGATAGCCATACAGCCATACAGCTCAGGGGTTACATTATATGTAGTGTTAGTCAGTGTCTGTGTAATGTGTGAAGATAGCCATACAGCCATACAGCTCAGGGGTTACATTATATGTAGTGTTAGTCAGTGTCTGTGTAATGTGTGTAGATAGCCATACAGCTCAGGGGTTACATTATGTGTAGTGTTAGTTAGTGTGTGTGTAATGTGTGCAGATAGCCATACAGCCATACAGCTCAAGGGTTACATTATATGTAGTGTTAGTTAGTGTCTGTGTAATGTGTGCAGATAGCCATACAGCCATACAGCTCAGGGGTTACATTATATGTAGTGTTAGTCAGTGTCTTTGTAATGTGTGCAGATAGCCATACAGCCATACAGCTCAGGGGTTACATTATATGTAGTGTTAGTCAGTGTCTGCGTAATGTGTGCAGATAGCCATACAGTATGTGCTGGTGCTCTGGGGTTACATTATATGTAGTGTTAGTTAGTGTGTGTGTAATGTGTGCAGATAGCCATACAGCCATACAGCTCAGGGGTTACATTATATGTAGTGTTAGTCAGTGTCTGTGTAATGTGTGCAGATAGCTATACAGTATGTGCTGGTGCTCTGGGGTTACATTATATGTAGTGTTAGTCAGTGTCTGTGTAATGTGTGCAGATAGCCATACAGCCATACAGCTCAGGGGTTACATTATATGTAGTGTTAGTCAGTGTCTGTGTAATGTGTGCAGATACAGTAAGTGCTGGTGCTCTGGGGTTACATTATATGTAGTGTTAGTCAGTGTCTGTGTAATGTGTGCAGATAGCCATACAGCCATACAGCTCAGGGGTTACATTATATGTAGTGTTAGTCAGTGTCTGTGTAATGTGTGCAGATAGCCATACAGCCATACAGCTCAGGGGTTACATTAGTGTTAGTCAATGTCTGTGTAATGTGTGTAGATAGCCATACAGCTCAGGGGTTACATTATATGTAGTGTTAGTCAGTGTCTGGGTAATGTGTGCAGATAGCCATACAGTCATACAGCTCAGGGGTTACATTATATGTAGTGTTAGTCAGTGTCTGTGTAATGTGTGCAGATAGCCATACAGCCATACAGCTCAGGGGTTACATTATATGTAGTGTTAGTCAGTGTCTGTGTAATGTGTGCAGATAGCCATACAGCCATACAGCTCAGGGATTACATTATATGTAGTGTTAGTCAGTGTCTGTGTAATGTGTGCAGATAGCCATACTGCCATACAGCTCAGGGGTTACATTATATGTAGTGTTAGTCGGTGTCTGTGTAATGTGTGCAGATAGCCATACAGCCATACAGCTCAGGGGTTACATTATATGTAGTGTTAGTCGGTGTCTGTGTAATGTGTGCAGGTAGCCATACAGCCATACAGCTCAGGGGTTACATTATATGTAGTGTTAGTCGGTGTCTGTGTAATGTGTGCAGATAGCCATACAGCCATACAGCTCAGGGGTTACATTATATGTGGTGTTAGTCAGTGTCTGTGTAATGTGTGTAGATAGCTATACAGCCATACAGCTCACGGGTTACATTATAATATTATATGTAGTGTTAGTCAGTGTCTGTGTAATGTGTGCAGATAGCCATACAGCCATACAGCTCAGGGGTTACATTATATGTAGTGTTAGTCAGTGTCTGTGTAATGTGTGCAGATAGCCATACAGCCATACAGCTCAGGGGTTACATTATATGTAGTGTTAGTCAGTGTCTGTGTATTGTGTGTAGATAGCCATACAGCTCAGGGGTTACATTATATGTAGTGTTAGTCAGTGTCTGTGTAATGTGTGCAGATAGCCATACAGTATGTGCTGGTGCTCTGGGGTTACATTATATGTAGTGTTAGTTAGTGTGTGTGTAATGTGTGCAGATAGCCATACAGCCATACAGCTCAGGGGTTACATTATATGTAGTGTTAGTCAGTGTCTGTGTAATGTGTGCAGATAGCCATACAGTATGTGCTGGTGCTCTGGGGTTACATTATATGTAGTGATAGTTAGTGTGTGTGTAATGTGTGCAGATAGCCATACAGCCATACAGCTCAGGGGTTACATTATATGTAGTGTTAGTCGGTGTCTGTGTAATGTGTGCAGATAGCCATACAGCCATACAGCTCAGGGGTTACATTATATGTAGTGTTAGTCGGTGTCTGTGTAATGTGTGCAGATAGCCATATAGCCATACAGCTCAGGGGTTACATTATATGTAGTGTTAGTCGGTGTCTGTGTAATGTGTGCAGATAGCCATACAGCCATACAGCTCAGGGGTTACATTATATGTAGTGTTAGTCGGTGCCTGTGTAAAGTGTGCAGATAGCCATACAGCCATACAGCTCAGGGGTTACATTATATGTAGTGTTAGTCAGTGTCTGTGTAATGTGTGCAGATAGCCATACAGCCATACAGCTCAGGGGTTACATTATATGTAGTGTTAGTCAGTGTCTGTGTAATGTGTGCAGATAGCCATACAGTATGTGCTGGTGCTCTGGGGTTACATTATATGTAGTGTTAGTTAGTGTGTGTGTAATGTGTGCAGATAGCCATACAGCCATACAGCTCACGGTTACATTATATGTAGTGTTAGTCAGTGTCTGTGTAATGTGTGCAGATACAGTAAGTGCTGGTGCTCTGGGGTTACATTATATGTAGTGTTAGTCAGTGTCTGTGTAATGTGTGCAGATAGCCATATAGCCATACAGCTCAGGGGTTAGATTATATGTAGTGTTAGTCAGTGTCTGTGTAATGTGTGCAGATAGCCATACAGCCATACAGCTCAGGGGTTACATTATATGTGGTGTTAGTCAGTGTCTGTGTAATGTGTGTAGATAGCTATACAGCCATACAGCTCACGGGTTACATTATAATATTATATGTAGTGTTAGTCAGTGTCTGTGTAATGTGTGCAGATAGCCATACAGCCATACAGCTCAGGGGTTACATTATATGTAGTGTTAGTCAGTGTCTGTGTAATGTGTGCAGATAGCCATACAGCCATACAGCTCAGGGGTTACATTATATGTAGTGTTAGTCAGTGTGTGTAATGTGTGTAGATAGCCATACAGCTCAGGGGTTACATTATATGTAGTGTTAGTCAGTGTCTGTGTAATGTGTGCAGATAGCCATACAGTATGTGCTGGTGCTCTGGGGTTACATTATATGTAGTGTTAGTTAGTGTGTGTGTAATGTGTGCAGATAGCCATACAGCCATACAGCTCAGGGGTTACATTATATGTAGTGTTAGTCAGTGTCTGTGTAATGTGTGCAGATAGCCATACAGTATGTGCTGGTGCTCTGGGGTTACATTATATGTAGTGATAGTTAGTGTGTGTGTAATGTGTGCAGATAGCCATACAGCCATACAGCTCAGGGGTTACATTATATGTAGTGTTAGTCGGTGTCTGTGTAATGTGTGCAGATAGCCATACAGCCATACAGCTCAGGGGTTACATTATATGTAGTGTTAGTCGGTGTCTGTGTAATGTGTGCAGATAGCCATATAGCCATACAGCTCAGGGGTTACATTATATGTAGTGTTAGTCGGTGTCTGTGTAATGTGTGCAGATAGCCATACAGCCATACAGCTCAGGGGTTACATTATATGTAGTGTTAGTCGGTGTCTGTGTAAAGTGTGCAGATAGCCATACAGCCATACAGCTCAGGGGTTACATTATATGTAGTGTTAGTCAGTGTCTGTGTAATGTGTGCAGATAGCCATACAGCCATACAGCTCAGGGGTTACATTATATGTAGTGTTAGTCAGTGTCTGTGTAATGTGTGCAGATAGCCATACAGTATGTGCTGGTGCTCTGGGGTTACATTATATGTAGTGTTAGTTAGTGTGTGTGTAATGTGTGCAGATAGCCATACAGCCATACAGCTCACGGTTACATTATATGTAGTGTTAGTCAGTGTCTGTGTAATGTGTGCAGATACAGTAAGTGCTGGTGCTCTGGGGTTACATTATATGTAGTGTTAGTCAGTGTCTGTGTAATGTGTGCAGATAGCCATATAGCCATACAGCTCAGGGGTTAGATTATATGTAGTGTTAGTCAGTGTCTGTGTAATGTGTGCAGATAGCCATACAGCCATACAGCTCAGGGGTTACATTATATGTAGTGTTAATCAGTTTCTGTGTAATGTGTGCAGATACAGTATGTGCTGGTGCTCTGGGGTTACATTATATGTAGTGTTAGTCAGTGTCTGTGTAATGTGTGCAGATAGCCATACAGCCATACAGCTCAGGGGTTACATTATATGTAGTGTTAGTCAGTGTCTGTGTAATGTGTGCAGATACAGTAAGTGCTGGTGCTCTGGGGTTACATTATATGTAGTGTTAGTCAGTGTCTGTGTAATGTGTGCAGATAGCCATATAGCCATACAGCTCAGGGGTTACATTATATGTAGTGTTAGTCAGTGTCTGTGTAATGTGTGCAGATAGCCATACAGCGATACAGCTCAGGGGTTACATTATATGTAGTGTTAGTCAATGTCTGTGTAATGTGTGTAGATAGCCATACAGCTCAGGGGTTACATTATATGTAGTGTTAGTTAGTGTGTGTGTAATGTGTGCAGATAGCCATACAGGCATATAGCTCAGGGGTTACATTATATGTAGTGTTAGTCAGTGTCTGTGTAATGTGTGCAGATAGCCATACAGCCATACAGCTCAGGGGTTACATTATATGTAGTGTTATTCATTGTCTGTGTAATGTGTGCAGATAGCCATACAGCCATACAGCTCAGGGGTTACATTATATGTAGTGTTAGTCGGTGTCTGTGTAATGTGTGCAGATAGCCATACTGCCATACAGCTCAGGGGTTACATTATATGTAGTGTTAGTCGGTGTCTGTGTAATGTGTGTAGATAGCCATACAGCCATACAGCTCAGGGGTTACATTATATGTAGTGTTAGTCGGTGTCTGTGTAATGTGTGCAGATAGCCATACTGCCATACAGCTCAGGGGTTACATTATATGTAGTGTTAGTCGGTGTCTGTGTAATGTGTGCAGATAGCCATACAGCCATACAGCTCAGGGGTTACATTATATGTGGTGTTAGTCAGTGTCTGTGTAATGTGTGTAGATAGCTATACAGCCATACAGCTCAGGGGTTACATTATAATATTATATCTAGTGTTAGTCAGTGTCTGTGTAATGTGTGCAGATAGCCATACAGCCATACAGCTCAGGGGTTACATTATATGTAGTGTTTGTCGGTGTCTGTGTAATGTGTGCAGATAGCCATACAGCCATACAGCTCGGGGGTTACATTACATGTAGTGTTAGTCGGTGTCTGTGTAATGTGTGCAGATAGCCATATAGCCATACAGCTCAGGGGTTACATTATATGTAGTGTTAGTCGGTGTCTGTGTAATGTGTGCAGATAGCCATATAGCCATACAGCTCAGGGGTTACATTATATGTAGTGTTAGTCAGTGTCTGTGTAATGTGTGCAGATAGCCATACAGTATGTGCTGGTGCTCTGGGGTTACATTATATGCAGTGTTAGTTAGTGTGTGTGTAATGTGTGCAGATAGCCATACAGCTCAGGGGTTACATTATATGTAGTGTTAGTCGGTGTCTGTGTAATGTGTGCAGATAGCCATATAGCCATACAGCTCGGGGGTTACATTATATGTAGTGTTAGTCGGTGTCTGTGTAATGTGTGCAGATAGCCATACAGCCATACAGCTCAGGGGTTACATTATATGTAGTGTTAGTCGGTGTCTGTGTAATGTGTGCAGATAGCCATATAGCCATACAGCTCAGGGGTTACATTATATGTAGTGTTAGTCGGTGTCTGTGTAATGTGTGCAGATAGCCATACAGCCATACAGCTCAGGGGTTACATTATATGTAGTGTTAGTCGGTGTCTGTGTAATGTGTGCAGATAGCCATACAGCCATACAGCTGAGGGTTTACATTATAAGTAGTGTTAGTCGGTGTCTGTGTAATGTGTGCAGATAGCCATATAGCCATACAGCTCAGGGGTTACATTATATGTAGTGTTAGTCGGTGTCCGTGTAATGTGTGCAGATAGCCATACAGCCATACAGCTCAGGGGTTACATTATATGTAGTGTTAGTCGGTGTCCGTGTAATGTGTGCAGATAGCCATACAGCCATACAGCTCAGGGGTTACATTATATGTAGTGTTAGTCGGTGTCCGTGTAATGTGTGCAGATAGCCATACAGCCATACAGCTGAGGGGTTACATTATATGTAGTGTTAGTCGGTGTCTGTGTAATGTGTGCAGATAGCCAAATAGCCATACAGCTCAGGGGTTACATTATATGTAGTGTTACTCGGTGTCTGTGTAATGTGTGCAGATAGCCATACAGCCATACAGCTCAGGGGTTACATTATATGTAGTGTTAGTCGGTGTCTGTGTAAAGTGTGCAGATAGCCATACAGCCATACAGCTCAGGGGTTACATTATATGTAGTGTTAGTCAGTGTCTGTGTAATGTGTGCAGATAGCCATACAGCCATACAGCTCAGGGGTTACATTATATGTAGTGTTAGTCAGTGTCTGTGTAATGTGTGCAAATAGCCATACAGTATGTGCTGGTGCTCTGGGGTTACATTATATGTAGTGTTAGTTAGTGTGTGTGTAATGTGTGCAGATAGCCATACAGCCATACAGCTCAGGGGTTACATTATATGTAGTGTTAGTCAGTGTCTGTGTAATGTGTGCAGATAGCCATACAGTATGTGCTGGTGCTCTGGGGTTACATTATATGTAGTGTTAGTTAGTGTGTGTGTAATGTGTGCAGATAGCCATACAGCCATACAGCTCAGGGGTTACATTATATGTAGTGTTAGTCAGTGTCTGTGTAATGTGTGCAGATAGCTATACAGTATGTGCTGGTGCTCTGGGGTTACATTATATGTAGTGTTAGTCAGTGTCTGTGTAATGTGTGCAGATAGCCATACAGCCATACAGCTCAGGGGTTACATTATATGTAGTGTTAGTCAGTGTCTGTGTAATGTGTGCAGATACAGTAAGTGCTGGTGCTCTGGGGTTACATTATATGTAGTGTTAGTCTGTGTCTGTGTAATGTATGCAGATAGCCATATAGCCATACAGCTCAGGGGTTACATTATATGTAGTGTTAGTCAGTGTCTGTGTAATGTGTGCAGATAGCCATACAGCCATACAGCTCAGGGGTTACATTATATGTAGTGTTAGTCAATGTCTGTGTAATGTGTGTAGATAGCCATACAGCTCAGGGGTTACATTATATGTGGTGTTAGTTAGTGTGTGTGTAATGTGTGCAGATAGCCATACAGCCATATAGCTCAGGGGTTACATTATATGTAGTGTTAGTCAGTGTCTGTGTAATGTGTGCAGATAGCCATACAGCCATACAGCTCAGGGGTTACATTATATGTAGTGTTAGTCGGTGTCTGTGTAATGTGTGCAGATAGCCATACTGCCATACAGCTCAGGGGTTACTTTATATGTAGTGTTAGTCGGTGTCTGTGTAATGTGTGCAGATAGCCATACAGCCATACAGCTCAGGGGTTACATTATATGTAGTGTTAGTCAGTGTCTGTGTAATGTGTGCAGGTAGCCATACAGCCATACAGCTCAGGGGTTACATTATATGTAGTGTTAGTCGGTGTCTGTGTAATGTGTGCAGATAGCCATACAGCCATACAGCTCAGGGGTTACATTATATTTGGTGTTAGTCAGTGTCTGTGTAATGTGTGTAGATAGCTATACAGCCATACAGCTCAGGGGTTACATTATATGTAGTGTTAGTCAGTGTCTGTGTAATGTGTGTAGATAGCCATACAGCTCAGGGGTTACATTATATGTAGTGTTAGTCAGTGTCTGTGTAATGTGTGCAGATAGCCATACAGTATGTGCTGGTGCTCTGGGGTTACATTATATGTAGTGTTAGTTAGTGTGTCTGTAATGTGTGCAGATAGCCATACAGCTCAGGGGTTACATTATATGTAGTGTTAGTCAGTGTCTGTGTAATGTGTGCAGATAGCCATACAGTATGTGCTGGTGCTCTGGGGTTACATTATATGTAGTGTTAGTTAGTGTGTGTGTAATGTGTGCAGATAGCCATACAGCCATACAGCTCAGGGGTTACATTATATGTAGTGTTAGTCGGTGTCTGTGTAATGTGTGCAGATAGCCATACAGCCATACAGCTCAGGGGTTACATTATATGTAGTGTTAGTCGGTGTCTGTGTAATGTGTGCAGATAGCCATACAGCCATACAGCTCAGGGCTTACATTATATGTAGTGTTAGTCGGTGTCTGTGTAATGTGTGCAGATAGCCATATAGCCATACAGCTCAGGGGTTACATTATATGTAGTGTTAGTCGGTGTCTGTGTAATGTGTGCAGATAGCCATACAGCCATACAGCTCAGGGGTTACATTATATGTAGTGTTAGTCGGTGTCTGTGTAAAGTGTGCAGATAGCCATACAGCTCAGGGGTTACACTATATGTAGTGTTAGTCAGTGTCTGTGTAATGTGTGCAGATAGCCATACAGCCATACAGCTCAGGGGTTACATTATATGTAGTGTTAGTCAGTGTCTGTGTAATGTGTGCAGATAGCCATACAGTATGTGCTGGTGCTCTGGGGTTACATTATATGTAGTGTTAGTTAGTGTGTGTGTAATGTGTGCAGATAGCCATACAGCCATACAGCTCAGTGGTTACATTATATGTAGTGTTAGTCAGTGTCTGTGTAATGTGTGCAGATACAGTAAGTGCTGGTGCTCTGGGGTTACATTATATGTAGTGTTAGTCATTGTCTGTGTAATATGTGCAGATAGCCATATAGCCATACAGCTCAGGGGTTACATTATATGTAGTGTTAGTCAGTGTCTGTGTAATGTGTGCAGATAGCCATACAGCCATACAGCTCAGGGGTTACATTATATGTAGTGTTAGTCAGTGTCTGTGTAATGTGTGCAGATACAGTATGTGCTGGTGCTCTGGGGTTACATTATATGTAGTGTTAGTCAGTGTCTGTGTAATGTGTGCAGATAGCCATACAGCCATACAGCTCAGGGGTTACATTATATGTAGTGTTAGTCAGTGTATGTGTAATGTGTGCAGATACAGTATGTGCTGGTGCTCTGGGGTTACATTATATGTAGTGTTAGTCAGTGTCTGTGTAATGTGTGCAGATAGCCATATAGCCATACAGCTCAGGGGTTACATTATATGTAGTGTTAGTCAGTGTCTGTGTAATGTGTGTAGATAGCCATACAGCCATACAGCTCAGGGGTTACATTATATGTAGTGTTAGTCAATGTCTGTGTAATGTGTGTAGATAGCCATACAGCTCAGGGGTTACATTATATGTAGTGTTAGTTAGTGTGTGTGTAATGTGTGCAGATAGCCATACAGGCATATAGCTCAGGGGTTACATTATATGTAGTGTTAGTCAGTGTCTGTGTAATGTGTGCAGATAGCCATACAGCCATACAGCTCAGGGGTTACATTATATGTAGTGTTAGTCAGTGTCTGTGTAATGTGTGCAGATAGCCATACAGCCATACAGCTCAGGGGTTACATTATATGTAGTGTTAGTCGGTGTCTGTGTAATGTGTGCAGATAGCCATACAGCCATACAGCTCAGGGGTTACATTATATGTAGTGTTAGTCAGTGTCTGTGTAATGTGTGCAGATAGCCATACAGCCATACAGCTCAGGGGTTACGTTATATGTAGTGTTAGTCAGTGTCTGTGTAATGTGTGCAGATAGCCATACAGCCATACAGCTCAGGGGTTACATTATATGTAGTGTTAGTCAGTGTCTGTGTAATGTGTGCAGATAGCTATACAGTATGTGCTGGTGCTCTGGGGTTACATTATATGTAGTGTTAGTCAGTGTCTGTGTAATGTGTGCAGATAGCCATACAGCCATACAGCCATACAGCTCAGGGGTTACATTATATGTAGTGTTAGTCAGTGTCTGTGTAATGTGTGCAGATAGCCATACAGCCATACAGCTCAGGGGTTACATTATATGTAGTGTTAGTCAGTGTCTGTGTAATGTGTGTAGATAGCCATACAGCTCAGGGGTTACATTATGTGTAGTGTTAGTTAGTGTGTGTGTAATGTGTGCAGATAGCCATACAGCCATACAGCTCAGGGGTTACATTATATGTAGTGTTAGTTAGTGTCTGTGTAATGTGTGCAGATAGCCATACAGCCATACAGCTCAGGGGTTACATTATATGTAGTGTTAGTCAGTGTCTTTGTAATGTGTGCAGATAGCCATACAGCTATACAGCTCAGGGGTTACATTATATGTAGTGTTAGTCAGTGTCTGCGTAATGTGTGCAGATAGCCATACAGTATGTGCTGGTGCTCTGGGGTTACATTATATGTAGTGTTAGTTAGTGTGTGTGTAATGTGTGCAGATAGCCATACAGCCATACAGCTCAGGGGTTACATTATATGTAGTGTTAGTCAGTGTCTGTGTAATGTGTGCAGATAGCTATACAGTATGTGCTGGTGCTCTGGGGTTACATTATATGTAGTGTTAGTCAGTGTCTGTGTAATGTGTGCAGATAGCCATACAGCCATACAGCTCAGGGGTTACATTATATGTAGTGTTAGTCAGTGTCTGTGTAATGTGTGCAGATACAGTAAGTGCTGGTGCTCTGGGGTTACATTATATGTAGTGTTAGTCAGTGTCTGTGTAATGTGTGCAGATAGCCATACAGCCATACAGCTCAGGGGTTACATTATATGTAGTGTTAGTCAGTGTCTGTGTAATGTGTGCAGATAGCCATACAGCCATACAGCTCAGGGGTTACATTATATGTGGTGTTAGTCAGTGTCTGTGTAATGTGTGTAGATAGCTATACAGCCATACAGCTCACGGGTTACATTATAATATTATATGTAGTGTTAGTCAGTGTCTGTGTAATGTGTGCAGATAGCCATACAGCCATACAGCTCAGGGGTTACATTATATGTAGTGTTAGTCAGTGTCTGTGTAATGTGTGCAGATAGCCATACAGCCATACAGCTCAGGGGTTACATTATATGTAGTGTTAGTCAGTGTCTGTGTAATGTGTGTAGATAGCCATACAGCTCAGGGGTTACATTATATGTAGTGTTAGTCAGTGTCTGTGTAATGTGTGCAGATAGCCATACAGTATGTGCTGGTGCTCTGGGGTTACATTATATGTAGTGTTAGTTAGTGTGTGTGTAATGTGTGCAGATAGCCATACAGCCATACAGCTCAGGGGTTACATTATATGTAGTGTTAGTCAGTGTCTGTGTAATGTGTGCAGATAGCCATACAGTATGTGCTGGTGCTTTGGGGTTACATTATATGTAGTGATAGTTAGTGTGTGTGTAATGTGTGCAGATAGCCATACAGCCATACAGCTCAGGGGTTACATTATATGTAGTGTTAGTCGGTGTCTGTGTAATGTGTGCAGATAGCCATACAGCCATACAGCTCAGGGGTTACATTATATGTAGTGTTAGTCGGTGTCTGTGTAATGTGTGCAGATAGCCATATAGCCATACAGCTCAGGGGTTACATTATATGTAGTGTTAGTCGGTGTCTGTGTAATGTGTGCAGATAGCCATACAGCCATACAGCTCAGGGGTTACATTATATGTAGTGTTAGTCGGTGTCTGTGTAAAGTGTGCAGATAGCCATACAGCCATACAGCTCAGGGGTTACATTATATGTAGTGTTAGTCAGTGTCTGTGTAATGTGTGCAGATAGCCATACAGCCATACAGCTCAGGGGTTACATTATAGGTAGTGTTAGTCAGTGTCTGTGTAATGTGTGCAGATAGCCATACAGTATGTGCTGGTGCTCTGGGGTTACATTATATGTAGTGTTAGTTAGTGTGTGTGTAATGTGTGCAGATAGCCATACAGCCATACAGCTCACGGTTACATTATATGTAGTGTTAGTCAGTGTCTGTGTAATGTGTGCAGATACAGTAAGTGCTGGTGCTCTGGGGTTACATTATATGTAGTGTTAGTCAGTGTCTGTGTAATGTGTGCAGATAGCCATATAGCCATACAGCTCAGGGGTTAGATTATATGTAGTGTTAGTCAGTGTCTGTGTAATGTGTGCAGATAGCCATACAGCCATACAGCTCAGGGGTTACATTATATGTAGTGTTAGTCAGTTTCTGTGTAATGTGTGCAGATACAGTATGTGCTGGTGCTCTGGGGTTACATTATATGTAGTGTTAGTCAGTGTCTGTGTAATGTGTGCAGATAGCCATACAGCCATACAGCTCAGGGGTTACATTATATGTAGTGTTAGTCAGTGTCTGTGTAATGTGTGCAGATACAGTAAGTGCTGGTGCTCTGGGGTTACATTATATGTAGTGTTAGTCAGTGTCTGTGTAATGTGTGCAGATAGCCATATAGCCATACAGCTCAGGGGTTACATTATATGTAGTGTTAGTCAGTGTCTGTGTAATGTGTGCAGATAGCCATACAGCCATACAGCTCAGGGGTTACATTATATGTAGTGTTAGTCAATGTCTGTGTAATGTGTGTAGATAGCCATACAGCTCAGGGGTTACATTATATGTAGTGTTAGTTAGTGTGTGTGTAATGTGTGCAGATAGCCATACAGGCATATAGCTCAGGGGTTACATTATATGTAGTGTTAGTCAGTGTCTGTGTAATGTGTGCAGATAGCCATACAGCCATACAGCTCAGGGGTTACATTATATGTAGTGTTATTCATTGTCTGTGTAATGTGTGCAGATCGCCATACAGCCATACAGCTCAGGGGTTACATTATATGTAGTGTTAGTCGGTGTCTGTGTAATGTGTGTAGATAGCCATACAGCCATACAGCTCAGGGGTTACATTATATGTAGTGTTAGTCGGTGTCTGTGTAATGTGTGCAGATAGCCATACTGCCATACAGCTCAGGGGTTACATTATATGTAGTGTTAGTCGGTGTCTGTGTAATGTGTGCAGATAGCCATACAGCCATACAGCTCAGGGGTTACATTATATGTGGTGTTAGTCAGTGTCTGTGTAATGTGTGTAGATAGCTATACAGCCATACAGCTCAGGGGTTACATTATAATATTATATCTAGTGTTAGTCAGTGTCTGTGTAATGTGTGCAGATAGCCATACAGCCATACAGCTCAGGGGTTACATTATATGTAGTGTTTGTCGGTGTCTGTGTAATGTGTGCAGATAGCCATACAGCCATACAGCTCAGGGGTTACATTATATGTAGTGTTAGTCGGTGTCTGTGTAATGTGTGCAGATAGCCATATAGCCATACAGCTCAGGGGTTACATTATATGTAGTGTTAGTCGGTGTCTGTGTAATGTGTGCAGATAGCCATATAGCCATACAGCTCAGGGGTTACATTATATGTAGTGTTAGTCAGTGTCTGTGTAATGTGTGCAGATAGCCATACAGTATGTGCTGGTGCTCTGGGGTTACATTATATGCAGTGTTAGTTAGTGTGTGTGTAATGTGTGCAGATAGCCATACAGCTCAGGGGTTACATTATATGTAGTGTTAGTCGGTGTCTGTGTAATGTGTGCAGATAGCCATATAGCCATACAGCTCGGGGGTTACATTATATGTAGTGTTAGTCGGTGTCTGTGTAATGTGTGCAGATAGCCATACAGCCATACAGCTCAGGGGTTACATTATATGTAGTGTTAGTCGGTGTCTGTGTAATGTGTGCAGATAGCCATATAGCCATACAGCTCAGGGGTTACATTATATGTAGTGTTAGTCGGTGTCTGTGTAATGTGTGCAGATAGCCATACAGCCATACAGCTCAGGGGTTACATTATATGTAGTGTTAGTCGGTGTCTGTGTAATGTGTGCAGATAGCCATACAGCCATACAGCTGAGGGGTTACATTATAAGTAGTGTTAGTCGGTGTCTGTGTAATGTGTGCAGATAGCCATATAGCCATACAGCTCAGGGGTTACATTATATGTAGTGTTAGTCGGTGTCCGTGTAATGTGTGCAGATAGCCATACAGCCATACAGCTCAGGGGTTACATTATATGTAGTGTTAGTCGGTGTCCGTGTAATGTGTGCAGATAGCCATACAGCCATACAGCTCAGGGGTTACATTATATGTAGTGTTAGTCGGTGTCCGTGTAATGTGTGCAGATAGCCATACAGCCATACAGCTGAGGGGTTACATTATATGTAGTGTTAGTCGGTGTCTGTGTAATGTGTGCAGATAGCCAAATAGCCATACAGCTCAGGGGTTACATTATATGTAGTGTTACTCGGTGTCTGTGTAATGTGTGCAGATAGCCATACAGCCATACAGCTCAGGGGTTACATTATATGTAGTGTTAGTCGGTGTCTGTGTAAAGTGTGCAGATAGCCATACAGCCATACAGCTCAGGGGTTACATTATATGTAGTGTTAGTCAGTGTCTGTGTAATGTGTGCAGATAGCCATACAGCCATACAGCTCAGGGGTTACATTATATGTAGTGTTAGTCAGTGTCTGTGTAATGTGTGCAAATAGCCATACAGTATGTGCTGGTGCTCTGGGGTTACATTATATGTAGTGTTAGTTAGTGTGTGTGTAATGTGTGCAGATAGCCATACAGCCATACAGCTCAGGGGTTACATTATATGTAGTGTTAGTCAGTGTCTGTGTAATGTGTGCAGATAGCCATACAGTATGTGCTGGTGCTCTGGGGTTACATTATATGTAGTGTTAGTTAGTGTGTGTGTAATGTGTGCAGATAGCCATACAGCCATACAGCTCAGGGGTTACATTATATGTAGTGTTAGTCAGTGTCTGTGTAATGTGTGCAGATAGCTATACAGTATGTGCTGGTGCTCTGGGGTTACATTATATGTAGTGTTAGTCAGTGTCTGTGTAATGTGTGCAGATAGCCATACAGCCATACAGCTCAGGGGTTACATTATATGTAGTGTTAGTCAGTGTCTGTGTAATGTGTGCAGATACAGTAAGTGCTGGTGCTCTGGGGTTACATTATATGTAGTGTTAGTCTGTGTCTGTGTAATGTATGCAGATAGCCATATAGCCATACAGCTCAGGGGTTACATTATATGTAGTGTTAGTCAGTGTCTGTGTAATGTGTGCAGATAGCCATACAGCCATACAGCTCAGGGGTTACATTATATGTAGTGTTAGTCAATGTCTGTGTAATGTGTGTAGATAGCCATACAGCTCAGGGGTTACATTATATGTGGTGTTAGTTAGTGTGTTTGTAATGTGTGCAGATAGCCATACAGCCATATAGCTCAGGGGTTACATTATATGTAGTGTTAGTCAGTGTCTGTGTAATGTGTGCAGATAGCCATACAGCCATACAGCTCAGGGGTTACATTATATGTAGTGTTAGTCGGTGTCTGTGTAATGTGTGCAGATAGCCATACTGCCATACAGCTCAGGGGTTACTTTATATGTAGTGTTAGTCGGTGTCTGTGTAATGTGTGCAGATAGCCATACAGCCATACAGCTCAGGGGTTACATTATATGTAGTGTTTGTCAGTGTCTGTGTAATGTGTGCAGGTAGCCATACAGCCATACAGCTCAGGGGTTACATTATATGTAGTGTTAGTCGGTGTCTGTGTAATGTGTGCAGATAGCCATACAGCCATACAGCTCAGGGGTTACATTATATTTGGTGTTAGTCAGTGTCTGTGTAATGTGTGTAGATAGCTATACAGCCATACAGCTCAGGGGTTACATTATAATATTATATGTAGTGTTAGTCAGTGTCTGTGTAATGTGTGCAGATAGCCATACAGCCATACAGCTCAGGGGTTACATTATATGTAGTGTTAGTCAGTGTCTGTGTAATGTGTGCAGATAGCCATACAGCCATACAGCTCAGGGGTTACATTATATGTAGTGTTAGTCAGTGTCTGTGTAATGTGTGCAGATAGCCATACAGCCATACAGCTCAGGGGTTACATTATATGTAGTGTTAGTCAGTGTCTGTGTAATGTGTGTAGATAGCCATACAGCTCAGGGGTTACATTATATGTAGTGTTAGTCAGTGTCTGTGTAATGTGTGCAGATAGCCATACAGTATGTGCTGGTGCTCTGGGGTTACATTATATGTAGTGTTAGTTAGTGTGTCTGTAATGTGTGCAGATAGCCATACAGCTCAGGGGTTACATTATATGTAGTGTTAGTCAGTGTCTGTGTAATGTGTGCAGATAGCCATACAGTATGTGCTGGTGCTCTGGGGTTACATTATATGTAGTGTTAGTTAGTGTGTGTGTAATGTGTGCAGATAGCCATACAGCCATACAGCTCAGGGGTTACATTATATGTAGTGTTAGTCGGTGTCTGTGTAATGTGTGCAGATAGCCATACAGCCATACAGCTCAGGGGTTACATTATATGTAGTGTTAGTCGGTGTCTGTGTAATGTGTGCAGATAGCCATACAGCCATACAGCTCAGGGGTTACATTATATGTAGTGTTAGTCGGTGTCTGTGTAATGTGTGCAGATAGCCATATAGCCATACAGCTCAGGGGTTACATTATATGTAGTGTTAGTCGGTGTCTGTGTAATGTGTGCAGATAGCCATACAGCCATACAGCTCAGGGGTTACATTATATGTAGTGTTAGTCGGTGTCTGTGTAAAGTGTGCAGATAGCCATACAGCTCAGGGGTTACACTATATGTAGTGTTAGTCAGTGTCTGTGTAATGTGTGCAGATAGCCATACAGCCATACAGCTCAGGGGTTACATTATATGTAGTGTTAGTCAGTGTCTGTGTAATGTGTGCAGATAGCCATACAGTATGTGCTGGTGCTCTGGGGTTACATTATATGTAGTGTTAGTTAGTGTGTGTGTAATGTGTGCAGATAGCCATACAGCCATACAGCTCAGTGGTTACATTATATGTAGTGTTAGTCAGTGTCTGTGTAATGTGTGCAGATACAGTAAGTGCTGGTGCTCTGGGGTTACATTATATGTAGTGTTAGTCATTGTCTGTGTAATATGTGCAGATAGCCATATAGCCATACAGCACAGGGGTTACATTATATGTAGTGTTAGTCAGTGTCTGTGTAATGTGTGCAGATAGCCATACAGCCATACAGCTCAGGGGTTACATTATATGTAGTGTTAGTCAGTGTCTGTGTAATGTGTGCAGATACAGTATGTGCTGGTGCTCTGGGGTTACATTATATGTAGTGTTAGTCAGTGTCTGTGTAATGTGTGCAGATAGCCATACAGCCATACAGCTCAGGGGTTACATTATATGTAGTGTTAGTCAGTGTATGTGTAATGTGTGCAGATACAGTATGTGCTGGTGCTCTGGGGTTACATTATATGTAGTGTTAGTCAGTGTCTGTGTAATGTGTGCAGATAGCCATATAGCCATACAGCTCAGGGGTTACATTATATGTAGTGTTAGTCAGTGTCTGTGTAATGTGTGTAGATAGCCATACAGCCATACAGCTCAGGGGTTACATTATATGTAGTGTTAGTCAATGTCTGTGTAATGTGTGTAGATAGCCATACAGCTCAGGGGTTACATTATATGTAGTGTTAGTTAGTGTGTGTGTAATGTGTGCAGATAGCCATACAGGCATATAGCTCAGGGGTTACATTATATGTAGTGTTAGTCAGTGTCTGTGTAATGTGTGCAGATAGCCATACAGCCATACAGCTCAGGGGTTACATTATATGTAGTGTTAGTCAGTGTCTGTGTAATGTGTGCAGATAGCCATACAGCCATACAGCTCAGGGGTTACATTATATGTAGTGTTAGTCGGTGTCTGTGTAATGTGTGCAGATAGCCATACAGCCATACAGCTCAGGGGTTACATTATATGTAGTGTTAGTCAGTGTCTGTGTAATGTGTGCAGATAGCCATACAGCCATACAGCTCAGGGGTTACGTTATATGTAGTGTTAGTCAGTGTCTGTGTAATGTGTGCAGATAGCCATACAGCCATACAGCTCAGGGGTTACATTATATGTAGTGTTAGTCAGTGTCTGTGTAATGTGTGCAGATAGCTATACAGTATGTGCTGGTGCTCTGGGGTTACATTATATGTAGTGTTAGTCAGTGTCTGTGTAATGTGTGCAGATAGCCATACAGCCATACAGCCATACAGCTCAGGGGTTACATTATATGTAGTGTTAGTCAGTGTCTGTGTAATGTGTGCAGATAGCCATACAGCCATACAGCTCAGGGGTTACATTATATGTAGTGTTAGTCAGTGTCTGTGTAATGTGTGTAGATAGCCATACAGCTCAGGGGTTACATTATGTGTAGTGTTAGTTAGTGTGTGTGTAATGTGTGCAGATAGCCATACAGCCATACAGCTCAGGGGTTACATTATATGTAGTGTTAGTTAGTGTCTGTGTAATGTGTGCAGATAGCCATACAGCCATACAGCTCAGGGGTTACATTATATGTAGTGTTAGTCAGTGTCTTTGTAATGTGTGCAGATAGCCATACAGCTATACAGCTCAGGGGTTACATTATATGTAGTGTTAGTCAGTGTCTGCGTAATGTGTGCAGATAGCCATACAGTATGTGCTGGTGCTCTGGGGTTACATTATATGTAGTGTTAGTTAGTGTGTGTGTAATGTGTGCAGATAGCCATACAGCCATACAGCTCAGGGGTTACATTATATGTAGTGTTAGTCAGTGTCTGTGTAATGTGTGCAGATAGCTATACAGTATGTGCTGGTGCTCTGGGGTTACATTATATGTAGTGTTAGTCAGTGTCTGTGTAATGTGTGCAGATAGCCATACAGCCATACAGCTCAGGGGTTACATTATATGTAGTGTTAGTCAGTGTCTGTGTAATGTGTGCAGATACAGTAAGTGCTGGTGCTCTGGGGTTACATTATATGTAGTGTTAGTCAGTGTCTGTGTAATGTGTGCAGATAGCCATACAGCCATACAGCTCAGGGGTTACATTATATGTAGTGTTAGTCAGTGTCTGTGTAATGTGTGCAGATAGCCATACAGCCATACAGCTCAGGGGTTACATTATATGTGGTGTTAGTCAGTGTCTGTGTAATGTGTGTAGATAGCTATACAGCCATACAGCTCACGGGTTACATTATAATATTATATGTAGTGTTAGTCAGTGTCTGTGTAATGTGTGCAGATAGCCATACAGCCATACAGCTCAGGGGTTACATTATATGTAGTGTTAGTCAGTGTCTGTGTAATGTGTGCAGATAGCCATACAGCCATACAGCTCAGGGGTTACATTATATGTAGTGTTAGTCAGTGTCTGTGTAATGTGTGTAGATAGCCATACAGCTCAGGGGTTACATTATATGTAGTGTTAGTCAGTGTCTGTGTAATGTGTGCAGATAGCCATACAGTATGTGCTGGTGCTCTGGGGTTACATTATATGTAGTGTTAGTTAGTGTGTGTGTAATGTGTGCAGATAGCCATACAGCCATACAGCTCAGGGGTTACATTATATGTAGTGTTAGTCGGTGTCTGTGTAATGTGTGCAGATAGCCATATAGCCATACAGCTCAGGGGTTACATTATATGTAGTGTTAGTCAGTGTCTGTGTAATGTGTGCAGATAGCCATACAGCCATACAGCTCAGGGGTTACATTATATGTAGTGTTAGTCGGTGTCTGTGTAAAGTGTGCAGATAGCCATACAGCCATACAGCTCAGGGGTTACATTATATGTAGTGTTAGTCAGTGTCTGTGTAATGTGTGCAGATAGCCATACAGCCATACAGCTCAGGGGTTACATTATATGTAGTGTTAGTCAGTGTCTGTGTAATGTGTGCAGATAGCCATACAGTATGTGCTGGTGCTCTGGGGTTACATTATATGTAGTGTTAGTTAGTGTGTGTGTAATGTGTGCAGATAGCCATACAGCCATACAGCTCACGGTTACATTATATGTTGTGTTAGTCAGTGTCTGTGTAATGTGTGCAGATACAGTAAGTGCTGGTGCTCTGGGGTTACATTATATGTAGTGTTAGTCAGTGTCTGTGTAATGTGTGCAGATAGCCATATAGCCATACAGCTCAGGGGTTAGATTATATGTAGTGTTAGTCAGTGTCTGTGTAATGTGTGCAGATAGCCATACAGCCATACAGCTCAGGGGTTACATTATATGTGGTGTTAGTCAGTGTCTGTGTAATGTGTGTAGATAGCTATACAGCCATACAGCTCACGGGTTACATTATAATATTATATGTAGTGTTAGTCAGTGTCTGTGTAATGTGTGCAGATAGCCATACAGCCATACAGCTCAGGGGTTACATTATATGTAGTGTTAGTCAGTGTCTGTGTAATGTGTGCAGATAGCCATACAGCCATACAGCTCAGGGGTTACATTATATGTAGTGTTAGTCAGTGTCTGTGTAATGTGTGTAGATAGCCATACAGCTCAGGGGTTACATTATATGTAGTGTTAGTCAGTGTCTGTGTAATGTGTGCAGATAGCCATACAGTATGTGCTGGTGCTCTGGGGTTACATTATATGTAGTGTTAGTTAGTGTGTGTGTAATGTGTGCAGATAGCCATACAGCCATACAGCTCAGGGGTTACATTATATGTAGTGTTAGTCAGTGTCTGTGTAATGTGTGCAGATAGCCATACAGTATGTGCTGGTGCTCTGGGGTTACATTATATGTAGTGATAGTTAGTGTGTGTGTAATGTGTGCAGATAGCCATACAGCCATACAGCTCAGGGGTTACATTATATGTAGTGTTAGTCGGTGTCTGTGTAATGTGTGCAGATAGCCATACAGCCATACAGCTCAGGGGTTACATTAAATGTAGTGTTAGTCGGTGTCTGTGTAATGTGTGCAGATAGCCATATAGCCATACAGCTCAGGGGTTAATTATATGTAGTGTTAGTCGGTGTCTGTGTAATGTGTGCAGATAGCCATACAGTATGTGCTGGTGCTCTGGGGTTACATTATATGTAGTGTTAGTTAGTGTGTGTGTAATGTGTGCAGATAGCCATACAGCCATACAGCTCAGGGGTTACATTATATGTAGTGTTAGTCGGTGTCTGTGTAATGTGTGCAGATAGCCATATAGCCATACAGCTCAGGGGTTACATTATATGTAGTGTTAGTCAGTGTCTGTGTAATGTGTGTAGATAGCCATACAGCTCAGGGGTTACATTATATGTAGTGTTAGTCAGTGTCTGTGTAATGTGTGCAGATAGCCATACAGTATGTGCTGGTGCTCTGGGGTTACATTATATGTAGTGTTAGTTAGTGTGTGTGTAATGTGTGCAGATAGCCATACAGCCATACAGCTCAGGGGTTACATTATATGTAGTGTTAGTCGGTGTCTGTGTAATGTGTGCAGATAGCCATATAGCCATACAGCTCAGGGGTTACATTATATGTAGTGTTAGTCAGTGTCTGTGTAATGTGTGCAGATAGCCATACAGCCATACAGCTCAGGGGTTACATTATATGTAGTGTTAGTCGGTGTCTGTGTAAAGTGTGCAGATAGCCATACAGCCATACAGCTCAGGGGTTACATTATATGTAGTGTTAGTCAGTGTCTGTGTAATGTGTGCAGATAGCCATACAGCCATACAGCTCAGGGGTTACATTATATGTAGTGTTAGTCAGTGTCTGTGTAATGTGTGCAGATAGCCATACAGTATGTGCTGGTGCTCTGGGGTTACATTATATGTAGTGTTAGTTAGTGTGTGTGTAATGTGTGCAGATAGCCATACAGCCATACAGCTCACGGTTACATTATATGTTGTGTTAGTCAGTGTCTGTGTAATGTGTGCAGATACAGTAAGTGCTGGTGCTCTGGGGTTACATTATATGTAGTGTTAGTCAGTGTCTGTGTAATGTGTGCAGATAGCCATATAGCCATACAGCTCAGGGGTTAGATTATATGTAGTGTTAGTCAGTGTCTGTGTAATGTGTGCAGATAGCCATACAGCCATACAGCTCAGGGGTTACATTATATGTGGTGTTAGTCAGTGTCTGTGTAATGTGTGTAGATAGCTATACAGCCATACAGCTCACGGGTTACATTATAATATTATATGTAGTGTTAGTCAGTGTCTGTGTAATGTGTGCAGATAGCCATACAGCCATACAGCTCAGGGGTTACATTATATGTAGTGTTAGTCAGTGTCTGTGTAATGTGTGCAGATAGCCATACAGCCATACAGCTCAGGGGTTACATTATATGTAGTGTTAGTCAGTGTCTGTGTAATGTGTGTAGATAGCCATACAGCTCAGGGGTTACATTATATGTAGTGTTAGTCAGTGTCTGTGTAATGTGTGCAGATAGCCATACAGTATGTGCTGGTGCTCTGGGGTTACATTATATGTAGTGTTAGTTAGTGTGTGTGTAATGTGTGCAGATAGCCATACAGCCATACAGCTCAGGGGTTACATTATATGTAGTGTTAGTCAGTGTCTGTGTAATGTGTGCAGATAGCCATACAGTATGTGCTGGTGCTCTGGGGTTACATTATATGTAGTGATAGTTAGTGTGTGTGTAATGTGTGCAGATAGCCATACAGCCATACAGCTCAGGGGTTACATTATATGTAGTGTTAGTCGGTGTCTGTGTAATGTGTGCAGATAGCCATACAGCCATACAGCTCAGGGGTTACATTAAATGTAGTGTTAGTCGGTGTCTGTGTAATGTGTGCAGATAGCCATAAAGCCATACAGCTCAGGGGTTAATTATATGTAGTGTTAGTCGGTGTCTGTGTAATGTGTGCAGATAGCCATACAGCCATACAGCTCAGGGGTTACATTATATGTAGTGTTAGTCGGTGTCTGTGTAAAGTGTGCAGATAGCCATACAGCCATACAGCTCAGGGGTTACATTATATGTAGTGTTAGTCAGTGTCTGTGTAATGTGTGCAGATAGCCATACAGCCATACAGCTCAGGGGTTACATTATATGTAGTGTTAGTCAGTGTCTGTGTAATGTGTGCAGATAGCCATACAGTATGTGCTGGTGCTCTGGGGTTACATTATATGTAGTGTTAGTTAGTGTGTGTGTAATGTGTGCAGATAGCCATATAGCCATACAGCTCACGGTTACATTATATGTAGTGTTAGTCAGTGTCTGTGTAATGTGTGCAGATACAGTAAGTGCTGGTGCTCTGGGGTTACATTATATGTAGTGTTAGTCAGTGTCTGTGTAATGTGTGCAGATAGCCATATAGCCATACAGCTCAGGGGTTAGATTATATGTAGTGTTAGTCAGTGTCTGTGTAATGTGTGCAGATAGCCATACAGCCATACAGCTCAGGGGTTACATTATATGTAGTGTTAGTCAGTTTCTGTGTAATGTGTGCAGATACAGTATGTGCTGGTGCTCTGGTGTTACATTATATGTAGTGTTAGTCAGTGTCTGTGTAATGTGTGCAGATAGCCATACAGCCATACAGCTCAGGGGTTACATTATATGTAGTGTTAGTCAGTGTCTGTGTAATGTGTGCAGATACAGTAAGTGCTGGTGCTCTGGGGTTACATTATATGTAGTGTTAGTCAGTGTCTGTGTAATGTGTGCAGATAGCCATATAGCCATACAGCTCAGGGGTTACATTATATGTAGTGTTAGTCAGTGTCTGTGTAATGTGTGCAGATAGCCATACAGCGATACAGCTCAGGGGTTACATTATATGTAGTGTTAGTCAATGTCTGTGTAATGTGTGTAGATAGCCATACAGCTCAGGGGTTACATTATATGTAGTGTTAGTTAGTGTGTGTGTAATGTGTGCAGATAGCCATACAGGCATATAGCTCAGGGGTTACATTATATGTAGTGTTAGTCAGTGTCTGTGTAATGTGTGCAGATAGCCATACAGCCATACAGCTCAGGGGTTACATTATATGTAGTGTTATTCAGTGTCTGTGTAATGTGTGCAGATAGCCATACAGCCATACAGCTCAGGGGTTACATTATATGTAGTGTTAGTCGGTGTCTGTGTAATGTGTGCAGATAGCCATACAGCCATACAGCTCAGGGGTTACATTATATGTAGTGTTAGTCGGTGTCTGTGTAATGTGTGTAGATAGCCATACAGCCATACAGCTCAGGGGTTACATTATATGTAGTGTTAGTCGGTGTCTGTGTAATGTGTGTAGATAGCCATACAGCCATACAGCTCAGGGGTTACATTATATGTAGTGTTAGTCGGTGTCTGTGTAATGTGTGCAGATAGCCATACTGCCATACAGCTCAGGGGTTACATTATATGTAGTGTTAGTCGGTGTCTGTGTAATGTGTGTAGATAGCCATACAGCCATACAGCTCAGGGGTTACATTATATGTAGTGTTAGTCGGTGTCTGTGTAATGTGTGCAGATAGCCATACTGCCATACAGCTCAGGGGTTACATTATATGTAGTGTTAGTCGGTGTCTGTGTAATGTGTGCAGATAGCCATACAGCCATACAGCTCAGGGGTTACATTATATGTGGTGTTAGTCAGTGTCTGTGTAATGTGTGTAGATAGCTATACAGCCATACAGCTCAGGGGTTACATTATAATATTATATCTAGTGTTAGTCAGTGTCTGTGTAATGTGTGCAGATAGCCATACAGCCATACAGCTCAGGGGTTACATTATATGTAGTGTTTGTCGGTGTCTGTGTAATGTGTGCAGATAGCCATACAGCCATACAGCTCAGGGGTTACATTATATGTAGTGTTAGTCGGTGTCTGTGTAATGTGTGCAGATAGCCAAATAGCCATACAGCTCAGGGGTTACATTATATGTAGTGTTAGTCGGTGTCTGTGTAATGTGTGCAGATAGCCATATAGCCATACAGCTCAGGGGTTACATTATATGTAGTGTTAGTCAGTGTCTGTGTAATGTGTGCAGATAGCCATACAGTATGTGCTGGTGCTCTGGGGTTACATTATATGCAGTGTTAGTTAGTGTGTGTGTAATGTGTGCAGATAGCCATACAGCTCAGGGGTTACATTATATGTAGTGTTAGTCGGTGTCTGTGTAATGTGTGCAGATAGCCATACAGCCATACAGCTGAGGGGTTACATTATAAGTAGTGTTAGTCGGTGTCTGTGTAATGTGTGCAGATAGCCATATAGCCATACAGCTCAGGGGTTACATTATATGTAGTGTTAGTCGGTGTCCGTGTAATGTGTGCAGATAGCCATACAGCCATACAGCTCAGGGGTTACATTATATGTAGTGTTAGTCGGTGTCCGTGTAATGTGTGCAGATAGCCATACAGCCATACAGCTCAGGGGTTACATTATATGTAGTGTTAGTCGGTGTCCGTGTAATGTGTGCAGATAGCCATACAGCCATACAGCTGAGGGGTTACATTATATGTAGTGTTAGTCGGTGTCTGTGTAATGTGTGCAGATAGCCAAATAGCCATACAGCTCAGGGGTTACATTATATGTAGTGTTACTCGGTGTCTGTGTAATGTGTGCAGATAGCCATACAGCCATACAGCTCAGGGGTTACATTATATGTAGTGTTAGTCGGTGTCTGTGTAAAGTGTGCAGATAGCCATACAGCCATACAGCTCAGGGGTTACATTATATGTAGTGTTAGTCAGTGTCTGTGTAATGTGTGCAGATAGCCATACAGCCATACAGCTCAGGGGTTACATTATATGTAGTGTTAGTCAGTGTCTGTGTAATGTGTGCAAATAGCCATACAGTATGTGCTGGTGCTCTGGGGTTACATTATATGTAGTGTTAGTTAGTGTGTGTGTAATGTGTGCAGATAGCCATACAGCCATACAGCTCAGGGGTTACATTATATGTAGTGTTAGTCAGTGTCTGTGTAATGTGTGCAGATAGCCATACAGTATGTGCTGGTGCTCTGGGGTTACATTATATGTAGTGTTAGTTAGTGTGTGTGTAATGTGTGCAGATAGCCATACAGCCATACAGCTCAGGGGTTACATTATATGTAGTGTTAGTCAGTGTCTGTGTAATGTGTGCAGATAGCTATACAGTATGTGCTGGTGCTCTGGGGTTACATTATGTGTAGTGTTAGTCAGTGTCTGTGTAATGTGTGCAGATAGCCATACAGCCATACAGCTCAGGGGTTACATTATATGTAGTGTTAGTCAGTGTCTGTGTAATGTGTGCAGATACAGTAAGTGCTGGTGCTCTGGGGTTACATTATATGTAGTGTTAGTCTGTGTCTGTGTAATGTATGCAGATAGCCATATAGCCATACAGCTCAGGGGTTACATTATATGTAGTGTTAGTCAGTGTCTGTGTAATGTGTGCAGATAGCCATACAGCCATACAGCTCAGGGGTTACATTATATGTAGTGTTAGTCAATGTCTGTGTAATGTGTGTAGATAGCCATACAGCTCAGGGGTTACATTATATGTGGTGTTAGTTAGTGTGTGTGTAATGTGTGCAGATAGCCATACAGCCATATAGCTCAGGGGTTACATTATATGTAGTGTTAGTCAGTGTCTGTGTAATGTGTGCAGATAGCCATACAGCCATACAGCTCAGGGGTTACATTATATGTAGTGTTAGTCGGTGTCTGTGTAATGTGTGCAGATAGCCATACTGCCATACAGCTCAGGGGTTACTTTATATGTAGTGTTAGTCGGTGTCTGTGTAATGTGTGCAGATAGCCATACAGCCATACAGCTCAGGGGTTACATTATATGTAGTGTTAGTCAGTGTCTGTGTAATGTGTGCAGGTAGCCATACAGCCATACAGCTCAGGGGTTACATTATATGTAGTGTTAGTCGGTGTCTGTGTAATGTGTGCAGATAGCCATACAGCCATACAGCTCAGGGGTTACATTATATTTGGTGTTAGTCAGTGTCTGTGTAATGTGTGTAGATAGCTATACAGCCATACAGCTCAGGGGTTACATTATAATATTATATGTAGTGTTAGTCAGTGTCTGTGTAATGTGTGCAGATAGCCATACAGCCATACAGCTCAGGGTTTACATTATATGTAGTGTTAGTCAGTGTCTGTGTAATGTGTGCAGATAGCCATACAGCCATACAGCTCAGGGGTTACATTATATGTAGTGTTAGTCAGTGTCTGTGTAATGTGTGCAGATAGCCATACAGCCATACAGCTCAGGGGTTACATTATATGTAGTGTTAGTCAGTGTCTGTGTAATGTGTGTAGATAGCCATACAGCTCAGGGGTTACATTATATGTAGTGTTAGTCAGTGTCTGTGTAATGTGTGCAGATAGCCATACAGTATGTGCTGGTGCTCTGGGGTTACATTATATGTAGTGTTAGTTAGTGTGTCTGTAATGTGTGCAGATAGCCATACAGCTCAGGGGTTACATTATATGTAGTGTTAGTCAGTGTCTGTGTAATGTGTGCAGATAGCCATACAGTATGTGCTGGTGCTCTGGGGTTACATTATATGTAGTGTTAGTTAGTGTGTGTGTAATGTGTGCAGATAGCCATACAGCCATACAGCTCAGGGGTTACATTATATGTAGTGTTAGTCGGGGTCTGTATAATGTGTGCAGATAGCCATACAGCCATACAGCTCAGGGGTTACATTATATGTAGTGTTAGTCGGTGTCTGTGTAATGTGTGCAGATAGCCATACAGCCATACAGCTCAGGGGTTACATTATATGTAGTGTTAGTCGGTGTCTGTGTAATGTGTGCAGATAGCCATATAGCCATACAGCTCAGGGGTTACATTATATGTAGTGTTAGTCGGTGTCTGTGTAATGTATGCAGATAGCCATACAGCCATACAGCTCAGGGGTTACATTATATGTAGTGTTAGTCGGTGTCTGTGTAAAGTGTGCAGATAGCCATACAGCTCAGGGGTTACACTATATGTAGTGTTAGTCAGTGTCTGTGTAATGTGTGCAGATAGCCATACAGCCATACAGCTCAGGGGTTACATTATATGTAGTGTTAGTCAGTGTCTGTGTAATGTGTGCAGATAGCCATACAGTATGTGCTGGTGCTCTGGGGTTACATTATATGTAGTGTTAGTTAGTGTGTGTGTAATGTGTGCAGATAGCCATACAGCCATACAGCTCAGTGGTTACATTATATGTAGTGTTAGTCAGTGTCTGTGTAATGTGTGCAGATACAGTAAGTGCTGGTGCTCTGGGGTTACATTATATGTAGTGTTAGTCATTGTCTGTGTAATGTGTGCAGATAGCCATATAGCCATACAGCTCAGGGGTTACATTATATGTAGTGTTAGTCAGTGTCTGTGTAATGTGTGCAGATAGCCATACAGCCATACAGCTCAGGGGTTACATTATATGTAGTGTTAGTCAGTGTCTGTGTAATGTGTGCAGATACAGTATGTGCTGGTGCTCTGGGGTTACATTATATGTAGTGTTAGTCAGTGTCTGTGTAATGTGTGCAGATAGCCATACAGCCATACAGTTCAGGGGTTACATTATATGTAGTGTTAGTCAGTGTATGTGTAATGTGTGCAGATACAGTATGTGCTGGTGCTCTGGGGTTACATTATATGTAGTGTTACTCAGTGTCTGTGTAATGTGTGCAGATAGCCATATAGCCATACAGCTCAGGGGTTACATTATATGTAGTGTTAGTCAGTGTCTGTGTAATGTGTGTAGATAGCCATACAGCCATATAGCTCAGGGGTTACATTATATGTAGTGTTAGTCAATGTCTGTGTAATGTGTGTAGATAGCCATACAGCTCAGGGGTTACATTATATGTAGTGTTAGTTAGTGTGTGTGTAATGTGTGCAGATAGCCATACAGGCATATAGCTCAGGGGTTACATTATATGTAGTGTTAGTCAGTGTCTGTGTAATGTGTGCAGATAGCCATACAGCCATACAGCTCAGGGGTTACATTATATGTAGTGTTAGTCAGTGTCTGTGTAATGTGTGCAGATAGCCATACAGCCATACAGCTCAGGGGTTACATTATATGTAGTGTTAGTCGGTGTCTGTGTAATGTGTGCAGATAGCCATACAGCCATACAGCTCAGGGGTTACATTATATGTAGTGTTAGTCAGTGTCTGTGTAATGTGTGCAGATAGCCATACAGCCATACAGCTCAGGGGTTACGTTATATGTAGTGTTAGTCAGTGTCTGTGTAATGTGTGCAGATAGCCATACAGCCATACAGCTCAGGGGTTACATTATATGTAGTGTTAGTCAGTGTCTGTGTAATGTGTGCAGATAGCTATACAGTATGTGCTGGTGCTCTGGGGTTACATTATATGTAGTGTTAGTCAGTGTCTGTGTAATGTGTGCAGATAGCCATACAGCCATACAGCTCAGGGGTTACATTATATGTAGTGTTAGTCAGTGTCTGTGTAATGTGTGCAGATAGCCATACAGCCATACAGCTCAGAGGTTACATTATATGTAGTGTTAGTCAGTGTCTGTGTAATGTGTGTAGATAGCCATACAGCTCAGGGGTTACATTATGTGTAGTGTTAGTTAGTGTGTGTGTAATGTGTGCAGATAGCCATACAGCCATACAGCTCAGGGGTTACATTATATGTAGTGTTAGTTAGTGTCTGTGTAATGTGTGCAGATAGCCATACAGCCATACAGCTCAGGGGTTACATTATATGTAGTGTTAGTCAGTGTCTTTGTAATGTGTGCAGATAGCCATACAGCCATACAGCTCAGGGGTTACATTATATGTAGTGTTAGTCAGTGTCTGCGTAATGTGTGCAGATAGCCATACAGTATGTGCTGGTGCTCTGAGGTTACATTATATGTAGTGTTAGTTAGTGTGTGTGTAATGTGTGCAGATAGCCATACAGCCATACAGCTCAGGGGTTACATTATATGTAGTGTTAGTCAGTGTCTGTGTAATGTGTGCAGATAGCTATACAGTATGTGCTGGTGCTCTGGGGTTACATTATATGTAGTGTTAGTCAGTGTCTGTGTAATGTGTGCAGATAGCCATACAGCCATACAGCTCAGGGGTTACATTATATGTAGTGTTAGTCAGTGTCTGTGTAATGTGTGCAGATACAGTAAGTGCTGGTGCTCTGGGGTTACATTATATGTAGTGTTAGTCAGTGTCTGTGTAATGTGTGCAGATAGCCATACAGCCATACAGCTCAGGGGTTACATTATATGTAGTGTTAGTCAGTGTCTGTGTAATGTGTGCAGATAGCCATACAGCCATACAGCTCAGGGGTTACATTAGTGTTAGTCAGTGTCTGTGTAATGTGTGTAGATAGCCATACAGCTCAGGGGTTACATTATATGTAGTGTTAGTCAGTGTCTGTGTAATGTGTGCAGATAGCCATACAGTCATACAGCTCAGGGGTTACATTATATGTAGTGTTAGTCAGTGTCTGTGTAATGTGTGCAGATAGCCATACAGCCATACAGCTCAGGGGTTACATTATATGTAGTGTTAGTCAGTGTCTGTGTAATGTGTGCAGATAGCCATACAGCCATACAGCTCAGGGATTACATTATATGTAGTGTTAGTCAGTGTCTGTGTAATGTGTGCAGATAGCCATACTGCCATACAGCTCAGGGGTTACATTATATGTAGTGTTAGTCGGTGTCTGTGTAATGTGTGCAGATAGCCATACAGCCATACAGCTCAGGGGTTACATTATATGTAGTGTTAGTCGGTGTCTGTGTAATGTGTGCAGGTAGCCATACAGCCATACAGCTCAGGGGTTACATTATATGTAGTGTTAGTCGGTGTCTGTGTAATGTGTGCAGATAGCCATACAGCCATACAGCTCAGGGGTTACATTATATGTGGTGTTAGTCAGTGTCTGTGTAATGTGTGTAGATAGCTATACAGCCATACAGCTCACGGGTTACATTATAATATTATATGTAGTGTTAGTCAGTGTCTGTGTAATGTGTGCAGATAGCCATACAGCCATACAGCTCAGGGGTTACATTATATGTAGTGTTAGTCAGTGTCTGTGTAATGTGTGCAGATAGCCATACAGCCATACAGCTCAGGGGTTACATTATATGTAGTGTTAGTCAGTGTCTGTGTAATGTGTGTAGATAGCCATACAGCTCAGGGGTTACATTATATGTAGTGTTAGTCAGTGTCTGTGTAATGTGTGCAGATAGCCATACAGTATGTGCTGGTGCTCTGGGGTTACATTATATGTAGTGTTAGTTAGTGTGTGTGTAATGTGTGCAGATAGCCATACAGCCATACAGCTCAGGGGTTACATTATATGTAGTGTTAGTCAGTCTGTGTAATGTGTGCAGATAGCCATACAGTATGTGCTGGTGCTCTGGGGTTACATTATATGTAGTGATAGTTAGTGTGTGTGTAATGTGTGCAGATAGCCATACAGCTCAGGGGTTACATTATATGTAGTGTTAGTCGGTGTCTGTGTAATGTGTGCAGATAGCCATACAGCCATACAGCTCAGGGGTTACATTATATGTAGTGTTAGTCGGTGTCTGTGTAATGTGTGCAGATAGCCATACAGCCATACAGCTCAGGGGTTACATTATATGTAGTGTTAGTCGGTGTCTGTGTAAAGTGTGCAGATAGCCATACAGCCATACAGCTCAGGGGTTACATTATATGTAGTGTTAGTCAGTGTCTGTGTAATGTGTGCAGATAGCCATACAGCCATACAGCTCAGGGGTTACATTATATGTAGTGTTAGTCAGTGTCTGTGTAATGTGTGCAGATAGCCATACAGTATGTGCTGGTGCTCTGGGGTTACATTATATGTAGTGTTAGTTAGTGTGTGTGTAATGTGTGCAGATAGCCATACAGCCATACAGCTCACGGTTACATTATATGTAGTGTTAGTCAGTGTCTGTGTAATGTGTGCAGATACAGTAAGTGCTGGTGCTCTGGGGTTACATTATATGTAGTGTTAGTCAGTGTCTGTGTAATGTGTGCAGATAGCCATATAGCCATACAGCTCAGGGGTTAGATTATATGTAGTGTTAGTCAGTGTCTGTGTAATGTGTGCAGATAGCCATACAGCCATACAGCTCAGGGGTTACATTATATGTAGTGTTAGTCAGTGTCTGTGTAATGTGTGCAGATAGCTATACAGTATGTGCTGGTGCTCTGGGGTTACATTATATGTAGTGTTAGTTAGTGTGTGTGTAATGTGTGCAGATAGCCATACAGCCATACAGCTCAGGGGTTACATTATATGTAGTGTTAGTCAGTGTCTGTGTAATGTGTGCAGATAGCTATACAGTATGTGCTGGTGCTCTGGGGTTACATTATATGTAGTGTTAGTCAGTGTCTGTGTAATGTGTGCAGATAGCCATACAGCCATACAGCTCAGGGGTTACATTATATGTAGTGTTAGTCAGTGTCTGTGTAATGTATGCAGATACAGTAAGTGCTGGTGCTCTGGGGTTACATTATATGTAGTGTTAGTCTGTGTCTGTGTAATGTATGCAGATAGCCATATAGCCATACAGCTCAGGGGTTACATTATATGTAGTGTTAGTCAGTGTCTGTGTAATGTGTGCAGATAGCCATACAGCCATACAGCTCAGGGGTTACATTATATGTAGTGTTAGTCAATGTCTGTGTAATGTGTGAAGATAGCCATACAGCTCAGGGGTTACATTATATGTGGTGTTAGTCAATGTCTGTGTAATGTGTGCAGATAGCCATACAGCCATACAGCTCAGGGGTTACATTATATTTGGTGTTAGTCAGTGTCTGTGTAATGTGTGTAGATAGCTATACAGCCATACAGCTCAGGGGTTACATTATAATATTATATGTAGTGTTAGTCAGTGTCTGTGTAATGTGTGCAGATAGCCATACAGCCATACAGCTCAGGGGTTACATTATATGTAGTGTTAGTCAGTGTCTGTGTAATGTGTGCAGATAGCCATACAGCCATACAGCTCAGGGGTTACATTATATGTAGTGTTAGTCAGTGTCTGTGTAATGTGTGCAGATAGCCATACAGCCATACAGCTCAGGGGTTACATTATATGTAGTGTTAGTCAGTGTCTGTGTAATGTGTGTAGATAGCCATACAGCTCAGGGGTTACATTATATGTAGTGTTAGTCAGTGTCTGTGTAATGTGTGCAGATAGCCATACAGTATGTGCTGGTGCTCTGGGGTTACATTATATGTAGTGTTAGTTAGTGTGTCTGTAATGTGTGCAGATAGCCATACAGCTCAGGGGTTACATTATATGTAGTGTTAGTCAGTGTCTGTGTAATGTGTGCAGATAGCCATACAGTATGTGCTGGTGCTCTGGGGTTACATTATATGTAGTGTTAGTGTGTGTGTAATGTGTGCAGATAGCCATACAGCCATACAGCTCAGGGGTTACATTATATGTAGTGTTAGTCGGTGTCTGTGTAATGTGTGCAGATAGCCATACAGCCATACAGCTCAGGGGTTACATTATATGTAGTGTTAGTCGGTGTCTGTGTAATGTGTGCAGATAGCCATACAGCCATACAGCTCAGGGGTTACATTATATGTAGTGTTAGTCGGTGTCTGTGTAATGTGTGCAGATAGCCATATAGCCATACAGCTCAGGGGTTACATTATATGTAGTGTTAGTCGGTGTCTGTGTAATGTGTGCAGATAGCCATACAGCCATACAGCTCAGGGGTTACATTATATGTAGTGTTAGTCGGTGTCTGTGTAAAGTGTGCAGATAGCCATACAGCTCAGGGGTTACACTATATGTAGTGTTAGTCAGTGTCTGTGTAATGTGTGCAGATAGCCATACAGCCATACAGCTCAGGGGTTACATTATATGTAGTGTTAGTCAGTGTCTGTGTAATGTGTGCAGATAGCCATACAGTATGTGCTGGTGCTCTGGGGTTACATTATATGTAGTGTTAGTTAGTGTGTGTGTAATGTGTGCAGATAGCCATACAGCCATACAGCTCAGTGGTTACATTATATGTAGTGTTAGTCAGTGTCTGTGTAATGTGTGCAGATACAGTAAGTGCTGGTGCTCTGGGGTTACATTATATGTAGTGTTAGTCATTGTCTGTGTAATGTGTGCAGATAGCCATATAGCCATACAGCTCAGGGGTTACATTATATGTAGTGTTAGTCAGTGTCTGTGTAATGTGTGCAGATAGCCATACAGCCATACAGCTCAGGGGTTACATTATATGTAGTGTTAGTCAGTGTCTGTGTAATGTGTGCAGATACAGTATGTGCTGGTGCTCTGGGGTTACATTATATGTAGTGTTAGTCAGTGTCTGTGTAATGTGTGCAGATAGCCATACAGCCATACAGCTCAGGGGTTACATTATATGTAGTGTTAGTCAGTGTATGTGTAATGTGTGCAGATACAGTATGTGCTGGTGCTCTGGGGTTACATTATATGTAGTGTTAGTCAGTGTCTGTGTAATGTGTGCAGATAGCCATATAGCCATACAGCTCAGGGGTTACATTATATGTAGTGTTAGTCAGTGTCTGTGTAATGTGTGTAGATAGCCATACAGCCATACAGCTCAGGGGTTACATTATATGTAGTGTTAGTCAATGTCTGTGTAATGTGTGTAGATAGCCATACAGCTCAGGGGTTACATTATATGTAGTGTTAGTTAGTGTGTGTGTAATGTGTGCAGATAGCCATACAGGCATATAGCTCAGGGGTTACATTATATGTAGTGTTAGTCAGTGTCTGTGTAATGTGTGCAGATAGCCATACAGCCATACAGCTCAGGGGTTACATTATATGTAGTGTTAGTCAGTGTCTGTGTAATGTGTGCAGATAGCCATACAGCCATACAGCTCAGGGGTTACATTATATGTAGTGTTAGTCGGTGTCTGTGTAATGTGTGCAGATAGCCATACAGCCATACAGCTCAGGGGTTACATTATATGTAGTGTTAGTCAGTGTCTGTGTAATGTGTGCAGATAGCCATACAGCCATACAGCTCAGGGGTTACGTTATATGTAGTGTTAGTCAGTGTCTGTGTAATGTGTGCAGATAGCCATACAGCCATACAGCTCAGGGGTTACATTATATGTAGTGTTAGTCAGTGTCTGTGTAATGTGTGCAGATAGCTATACAGTATGTGCTGGTGCTCTGGGGTTACATTATATGTAGTGTTAGTCAGTGTCTGTGTAATGTGTGCAGATAGCCATACAGCCATACAGCTCAGGGGTTACATTATATGTAGTGTTAGTCAGTGTCTGTGTAATGTGTGCAGATAGCCATACAGCCATACAGCTCAGGGGTTACATTATATGTAGTGTTAGTCAGTGTCTGTGTAATGTGTGTAGATAGCCATACAGCTCAGGGGTTACATTATGTGTAGTGTTAGTTAGTGTGTGTGTAATGTGTGCAGATAGCCATACAGCCATACAGCTCAGGGGTTACATTATATGTAGTGTTAGTTAGTGTCTGTGTAATGTGTGCAGATAGCCATACAGCCCTACAGCTCAGGGGTTACATTATATGTAGTGTTAGTCAGTGTCTTTGTAATGTGTGCAGATAGCCATACAGCCATACAGCTCAGGGGTTACATTATATGTAGTGTTAGTCAGTGTCTGCGTAATGTGTGCAGATAGCCATACAGTATGTGCTGGTGCTCTGGGGTTACATTATATGTAGTGTTAGTTAGTGTGTGTGTAATGTGTGCAGATAGCCATACAGCCATACAGCTCAGGGGTTACATTATATGTAGTGTTAGTCAGTGTCTGTGTAATGTGTGCAGATAGCTATACAGTATGTGCTGGTGCTCTGGGGTTACATTATATGTAGTGTTAGTCAGTGTCTGTGTAATGTGTGCAGATAGCCATACAGCCATACAGCTCAGGGGTTACATTATATGTAGTGTTAGTCAGTGTCTGTGTAATGTGTGCAGATGCAGTAAGTGCTGGTGCTCTGGGGTCACATTATATGTAGTGTTAGTCAGTGTCTGTGTAATGTGTGCAGATAGCCATACAGCCATACAGCTCAGGGGTTACATTAGTGTTAGTCAGTGTCTGTGTAATGTGTGTAGATAGCCATACAGCTCAGGGGTTACATTATATGTAGTGTTAGTCAGTGTCTGTGTAATGTGTGCAGATAGCCATACAGTCATACAGCTCAGGGGTTACATTATATGTAGTGTTAGTCAGTGTCTGTGTAATGTGTGCAGATAGCCATACAGCCATACAGCTCAGGGGTTACATTATATGTAGTGTTAGTCAGTGTCTGTGTAATGTGTGCAGATAGCCATACAGCCATACAGCTCAGGGATTACATTATATGTAGTGTTAGTCAGTGTCTGTGTAATGTGTGCAGATAGCCATACTGCCATACAGCTCAGGGGTTACATTATATGTAGTGTTAGTCGGTGTCTGTGTAATGTGTGCAGATAGCCATACAGCCATACAGCTCAGGGGTTACATTATATGTAGTGTTAGTCGGTGTCTGTGTAATGTGTGCAGGTAGCCATACAGCCATACAGCTCAGGGGTTACATTATATGTAGTGTTAGTCGGTGTCTGTGTAATGTGTGCAGATAGCCATACAGCCATACAGCTCAGGGGTTACATTATATGTGGTGTTAGTCAGTGTCTGTGTAATGTGTGTAGATAGCTATACAGCCATACAGCTCACGGGTTACATTATAATATTATATGTAGTGTTAGTCAGTGTCTGTGTAATGTGTGCAGATAGCCATACAGCCATACAGCTCAGGGGTTACATTATATGTAGTGTTAGTCAGTGTCTGTGTAATGTGTGCAGATAGCCATACAGCCATACAGCTCAGGGGTTACATTATATGTAGTGTTAGTCAGTGTCTGTGTAATGTGTGTAGATAGCCATACAGCTCAGGGGTTACATTATATGTAGTGTTAGTCAGTGTCTGTGTAATGTGTGCAGATAGCCATACAGTATGTGCTGGTGCTCTGGGGTTACATTATATGTAGTGTTAGTTAGTGTGTGTGTAATGTGTGCAGATAGCCATACAGCCATACAGCTCAGGGGTTACATTATATGTAGTGTTAGTCAGTGTCTGTGTAATGTGTGCAGATAGCCATACAGTATGTGCTGGTGCTCTGGGGTTACATTATATGTAGTGATAGTTAGTGTGTGTGTAATATGTGCAGATAGCCATACAGCCATACAGCTCAGGGGTTACATTATATGTAGTGTTAGTCGGTGTCTGTGTAATGTGTGCAGATAGCCATACAGCCATACAGCTCAGGGGTTACATTATATGTAGTGTTAGTCGGTGTCTGTGTAATGTGTGCAGATAGCCATATAGCCATACAGCTCAGGGGTTACATTATATGTAGTGTTAGTCGGTGTCTGTGTAATGTGTGCAGATAGCCATACAGCCATATAGCTCAGGGGTTACATTATATGTAGTGTTAGTCGGTGTCTGTGTAAAGTGTGCAGATAGCCATACAGCCATACAGCTCAGGGGTTACATTATATGTAGTGTTAGTCAGTGTCTGTGTAATGTGTGCAGATAGCCATACAGCCATACAGCTCAGGGGTTACATTATATGTAGTGTTAGTCAGTGTCTGTGTAATGTGTGCAGATAGCCATACAGTATGTGCTGGTGCTCTGGGGTTACATTATATGTAGTGTTAGTTAGTGTGTGTGTAATGTGTGCAGATAGCCATACAGCCATACAGCTCACGGTTACATTATATGTAGTGTTAGTCAGTGTCTGTGTAATGTGTGCAGATACAGTAAGTGCTGGTGCTCTGGGGTTACATTATATGTAGTGTTAGTCAGTGTCTGTGTAATGTGTGCAGATAGCCATATAGCCATACAGCTCAGGGGTTAGATTATATGTAGTGTTAGTCAGTGTCTGTGTAATGTGTGCAGATAGCCATACAGCCATACAGCTCAGGGGTTACATTATATGTAGTGTTAGTCAGTTTCTGTGTAATGTGTGCAGATACAGTATGTGCTGGTGCTCTGGGGTTACATTATATGTAGTGTTAGTCAGTGTCTGTGTAATGTGTGCAGATACAGTAAGTGCTGGTGCTCTGGGGTTACATTATATGTAGTGTTAGTCAGTGTCTGTGTAATGTGTGCAGATAGCCATATAGCCATACAGCTCAGGGGTTACATTATATGTAGTGTTAGTCAGTGTCTGTGTAATGTGTGCAGATAGCCATACAGCGATACAGCTCAGGGGTTACATTATATGTAGTGTTAGTCAATGTCTGTGTAATGTGTGTAGATAGCCATACAGCTCAGGGGTTACATTATATGTAGTGTTAGTTAGTGTGTGTGTAATGTGTGCAGATAGCCATACAGGCATATAGCTCAGGGGTTACATTATATGTAGTGTTAGTCAGTGTCTGTGTAATGTGTGCAGATAGCCATACAGCCATACAGCTCAGGGGTTACATTATATGTAGTGTTATTCAGTGTCTGTGTAATGTGTGCAGATAGCCATACAGCCATACAGCTCAGGGGTTACATTATATGTAGTGTTAGTCGGTGTCTGTGTAATGTGTGCAGATAGCCATACAGCCATACAGCTCAGGGGTTACATTATATGTAGTGTTAGTCGGTGTCTGTGTAATGTGTGTAGATAGCCATACAGCCATACAGCTCAGGGGTTACATTATATGTAGTGTTAGTCGGTGTCTGTGTAATGTGTGTAGATAGCCATACAGCCATACAGCTCAGGGGTTACATTATATGTAGTGTTAGTCGGTGTCTGTGTAATGTGTGCAGATAGCCATACTGCCATACAGCTCAGGGGTTACATTATATGTAGTGTTAGTCGGTGTCTGTGTAATGTGTGTAGATAGCCATACAGCCATACAGCTCAGGGGTTACATTATATGTAGTGTTAGTCGGTGTCTGTGTAATGTGTGCAGATAGCCATACTGCCATACAGCTCAGGGGTTACATTATATGTAGTGTTAGTCGGTGTCTGTGTAATGTGTGCAGATAGCCATACAGCCATACAGCTCAGGGGTTACATTATATGTGGTGTTAGTCAGTGTCTGTGTAATGTGTGTAGATAGCTATACAGCCATACAGCTCAGGGGTTACATTATAATATTATATCTAGTGTTAGTCAGTGTCTGTGTAATGTGTACAGATAGCCATACAGCCATACAGCTCAGGGGTTACATTATATGTAGTGTTTGTCGGTGTCTGTGTAATGTGTGCAGATAGCCATACAGCTCAGGGGTTACATTATATGTAGTGTTAGTCGGTGTCTGTGTAATGTGTGCAGATAGCCATATAGCCATACAGCTCAGGGGTTACATTATATGTAGTGTTAGTCGGTGTCTGTGTAATGTGTGCAGATAGCCATATAGCCATACAGCTCAGGGGTTACATTATATGTAGTGTTAGTCAGTGTCTGTGTAATGTGTGCAGATAGCCATACAGTATGTGCTGGTGCTCTGGGGTTACATTATATGTAGTGTTAGTTAGTGTGTGTGTAATGTGTGCAGATAGCCATACAGCTCAGGGGTTACATTATATGTAGTGTTAGTCGGTGTCTGTGTAATGTGTGCAGATAGCCATATAGCCATACAGCTCGGGGGTTACATTATATGTAGTGTTAGTCGGTGTCTGTGTAATGTGTGCAGATAGCCATACAGCCATACAGCTCAGGGGTTACATTATATGTAGTGTTAGTCGGTGTCTGTGTAATGTGTGCAGATAGCCATACTGCCATACAGCTCAGGGGTTACATTATATGTAGTGTTAGTCGGTGTCTGTGTAATGTGTGTAGATAGCCATACAGCCATACAGCTCAGGGGTTACATTATATGTAGTGTTAGTCGGTGTCTGTGTAATGTGTGCAGATAACCATACTGCCATACAGCTCAGGGGTTACATTATATGTAGTGTTAGTCGGTGTCTGTGTAATGTGTGCAGATAGCCATACAGCCATACAGCTCAGGGGTTACATTATATGTGGTGTTAGTCAGTGTCTGTGTAATGTGTGTAGATAGCTATACAGCCATACAGCTCAGGGGTTACATTATAATATTATATCTAGTGTTAGTCAGTGTCTGTGTAATGTGTACAGATAGCCATACAGCCATACAGCTCAGGGGTTACATTATATGTAGTGTTTGTCGGTGTCTGTGTAATGTGTGCAGATAGCCATACAGCTCAGGGGTTACATTATATGTAGTGTTAGTCGGTGTCTGTGTAATGTGTGCAGATAGCCATATAGCCATACAGCTCAGGGGTTACATTATATGTAGTGTTAGTCGGTGTCTGTGTAATGTGTGCAGATAGCCATATAGCCATACAGCTCAGGGGTTACATTATATGTAGTGTTAGTCAGTGTCTGTGTAATGTGTGCAGATAGCCATACAGTATGTGCTGGTGCTCTGGGGTTACATTATATGTAGTGTTAGTTAGTGTGTGTGTAATGTGTGCAGATAGCCATACAGCTCAGGGGTTACATTATATGAAGTGTTAGTCGGTGTCTGTGTAATGTGTGCAGATAGCCATATAGCCATACAGCTCGGGGGTTACATTATATGTAGTGTTAGTCGGTGTCTGTGTAATGTGTGCAGATAGCCATACAGCCATACAGCTCAGGGGTTACATTATATGTAGTGTTTGTCGGTGTCTGTGTAATGTGTGCAGATAGCCATATAGCCATACAGCTCGGGGGTTACATTATATGTAGTGTTAGTCGGTGTCTGTGTAATGTGTGCAGATAGCCATACAGCCATACAGCTCAGGGGTTACATTATATGTAGTGTTACTCGGTGTCTGTGTAAAGTGTGCAGATAGCCATACAGCCATACAGCTCAGGGGTTACATTATATGTAGTGTTAGTCAGTGTCTGTGTAATGTGTGCAGATAGCCATACAGCCATACAGCTCAGGGGTTACATTATATGTAGTGTTAGTCAGTGTCTGTGTAATGTGTGCAAATAGCCATACAGTATGTGCTGGTGCTCTGGGGTTACATTATATGTAGTGTTAGTTAGTGTGTGTGTAATGTGTGCAGATAGCCATACAGCCATACAGCTCAGGGGTTACATTATATGTAGTGTTAGTCAGTGTCTGTGTAATGTGTGCAGATAGCCATACAGTATGTGCTGGTGCTCTGGGGTTACATTATATGTAGTGTTAGTTAGTGTGTGTGTAATGTGTGCAGATAGCCATACAGCCATACAGCTCAGGGGTTACATTATATGTAGTGTTAGTCAGTGTCTGTGTAATGTGTGCAGATAGCTATACAGTATGTGCTGGTGCTCTGGGGTTACATTATATGTAGTGTTAGTCAGTGTCTGTGTAATGTGTGCAGATAGCCATACAGCCATACAGCTCAGGGGTTACATTATATGTAGTGTTAGTCAGTGTCTGTGTAATGTGTGCAGATACAGTAAGTGCTGGTGCTCTGGGGTTACATTATATGTAGTGTTAGTCTGTGTCTGTGTAATGTATGCAGATAGCCATATAGCCATACAGCTCAGGGGTTACATTATATGTAGTGTTAGTCAGTGTCTGTGTAATGTGTGCAGATAGCCATACAGCCATACAGCTCAGGGGTTACATTATATGTAGTGTTAGTCAATGTCTGTGTAATGTGTGTAGATAGCCATACAGCTCAGGGGTTACATTATATGTGGTGTTAGTTAGTGTGTGTGTAATGTGTGCAGATAGCCATACAGCCATATAGCTCAGGGGTTACATTATATGTAGTGTTAGTCAGTGTCTGTGTAATGTGTGCAGATAGCCATACAGCCATACAGCTCAGGGGTTACATTATATGTAGTGTTAGTCGGTGTCTGTGTAATGTGTGCAGATAGCCATACTGCCATACAGCTCAGGGGTTACTTTATATGTAGTGTTAGTCGGTGTCTGTGTAATGTGTGCAGATAGCCATACAGCCATACAGCTCAGGGGTTACATTATATGTAGTGTTAGTCAGTGTCTGTGTAATGTGTGCAGGTAGCCATACAGCCATACAGCTCAGGGGTTACATTATATGTAGTGTTAGTCGGTGTCTGTGTAATGTGTGCAGATAGCCATACAGCCATACAGCTCAGGGGTTACATTATATTTGGTGTTAGTCAGTGTCTGTGTAATGTGTGTAGATAGCTATACAGCCATACAGCTCAGGGGTTACATTATAATATTATATGTAGTGTTAGTCAGTGTCTGTGTAATGTGTGCAGATAGCCATACAGCCATACAGCTCAGGGGTTACATTATATGTAGTGTTAGTCAGTGTCTGTGTAATGTGTGCAGATAGCCATACAGCCATACAGCTCAGGGGTTACATTATATGTAGTGTTAGTCAGTGTCTGTGTAATGTGTGCAGATAGCCATACAGCCATACAGCTCAGGGGTTACATTATATGTAGTGTTAGTCAGTGTCTGTGTAATGTGTGTAGATAGCCATACAGCTCAGGGGTTACATTATATGTAGTGTTAGTCAGTGTCTGTGTAATGTGTGCAGATAGCCATACAGTATGTGCTGGTGCTCTGGGGTTACATTATATGTAGTGTTAGTTAGTGTGTCTGTAATGTGTGCAGATAGCCATACAGCTCAGGGGTTACATTATATGTAGTGTTAGTCAGTGTCTGTGTAATGTGTGCAGATAGCCATACAGTATGTGCTGGTGCTCTGGGGTTACATTATATGTAGTGTTAGTTAGTGTGTGTGTAATGTGTGCAGATAGCCATACAGCCATACAGCTCAGGGGTTACATTATATGTAGTGTTAGTCGGGGTCTGTGTAATGTGTGCAGATAGCCATACAGCCATACAGCTCAGGGGTTACATTATATGTAGTGTTAGTCGGTGTCTGTGTAATGTGTGCAGATAGCCATACAGCCATACAGCTCAGGGGTTACATTATATGTAGTGTTAGTCGGTGTCTGTGTAATGTGTGCAGATAGCCATATAGCCATACAGCTCAGGGGTTACATTATATGTAGTGTTAGTCGGTGTCTGTGTAATGTATGCAGATAGCCATACAGCCATACAGCTCAGGGGTTACATTATATGTAGTGTTAGTCGGTGTCTGTGTAAAGTGTGCAGATAGCCATACAGCTCAGGGGTTACACTATATGTAGTGTTAGTCAGTGTCTGTGTAATGTGTGCAGATAGCCATACAGCCATACAGCTCAGGGGTTACATTATATGTAGTGTTAGTCAGTGTCTGTGTAATGTGTGCAGATAGCCATACAGTATGTGCTGGTGCTCTGGGGTTACATTATATGTAGTGTTAGTTAGTGTGTGTGTAATGTGTGCAGATAGCCATACAGCCATACAGCTCAGTGGTTACATTATATGTAGTGTTAGTCAGTGTCTGTGTAATGTGTGCAGATACAGTAAGTGCTAGTGCTCTGGGGTTACATTATATGTAGTGTTAGTCATTGTCTGTGTAATGTGTGCAGATAGCCATATAGCCATACAGCTCAGGGGTTACATTATATGTAGTGTTAGTCAGTGTCTGTGTAATGTGTGCAGATAGCCATACAGCCATACAGCTCAGGGGTTACATTATGTGTAGTGTTAGTCAGTGTCTGTGTAATGTGTGCAGATACAGTATGTGCTGGTGCTCTGGGGTTACATTATATGTAGTGTTAGTCAGTGTCTGTGTAATGTGTGCAGATAGCCATACAGCCATACAGTTCAGGGGTTACATTATATGTAGTGTTAGTCAGTGTATGTGTAATGTGTGCAGATACAGTATGTGCTGGTGCTCTGGGGTTACATTATATGTAGTGTTACTCAGTGTCTGTGTAATGTGTGCAGATAGCCATACAGCTCAGGGGTTACATTATATGTAGTGTTAGTCAGTGTCTGTGTAATGTGTGTAGATAGCCATACAGCCATATAGCTCAGGGGTTACATTATATGTAGTGTTAGTCAATGTCTGTGTAATGTGTGTAGATAGCCATACAGCTCAGGGGTTACATTATATGTAGTGTTAGTTAGTGTGTGTGTAATGTGTGCAGATAGCCATACAGGCATATAGCTCAGGGGTTACATTATATGTAGTGTTAGTCAGTGTCTGTGTAATGTGTGCAGATAGCCATACAGCCATACAGCTCAGGGGTTACATTATATGTAGTGTTACTCAGTGTCTGTGTAATGTGTGCAGATAACCATACAGCCATACAGCTCAGGGGTTACATTATATGTAGTGTTAGTCGGTGTCTGTGTAATGTGTGCAGATAGCCATACAGCCATACAGCTCAGGGGTTACATTATATGTAGTGTTAGTCAGTGTCTGTGTAATGTGTGCAGATAGCCATACAGCCATACAGCTCAGGGGTTACGTTATATGTAGTGTTAGTCAGTGTCTGTGTAATGTGTGCAGATAGCCATACAGCCATACAGCTCAGGGGTTACATTATATGTAGTGTTAGTCAGTGTCTGTGTAATGTGTGCAGATAGCTATACAGTATGTGCTGGTGCTCTGGGGTTACATTATATGTAGTGTTAGTCAGTGTCTGTGTAATGTGTGCAGATAGCCATACAGCCATACAGCTCAGGGGTTACATTATATGTAGTGTTAGTCAGTGTCTGTGTAATGTGTGCAGATAGCCATACAGCCATACAGCTCAGAGGTTACATTATATGTAGTGTTAGTCAGTGTCTGTGTAATGTGTGTAGATAGCCATACAGCTCAGGGGTTACATTATGTGTAGTGTTAGTTAGTGTGTGTGTAATGTGTGCAGATAGCCATACAGCCATACAGCTCAGGGGTTACATTATATGTAGTGTTAGTTAGTGTCTGTGTAATGTGTGCAGATAGCCATACAGCCATACAGCTCAGGGGTTACATTATATGTAGTGTTAGTCAGTGTCTTTGTAATGTGTGCAGATAGCCATACAGCCATACAGCTCAGGGGTTACATTATATGTAGTGTTAGTCAGTGTCTGCGTAATGTGTGCAGATAGCCATACAGTATGTGCTGGTGCTCTGGGGTTACATTATATGTAGTGTTAGTTAGTGTGTGTGTAATGTGTGCAGATAGCCATACAGCCATACAGCTCAGGGGTTACATTATATGTAGTGTTAGTCAGTGTCTGTGTAATGTGTGCAGATAGCTATACAGTATGTGCTGGTGCTCTGGGGTTACATTATATGTAGTGTTAGTCAGTGTCTGTGTAATGTGTGCAGATAGCCATACAGCCATACAGCTCAGGGGTTACATTATATGTAGTGTTAGTCAGTGTCTGTGTAATGTGTGCAGATACAGTAAGTGCTGGTGCTCTGGGGTTACATTATATGTAGTGTTAGTCAGTGTCTGTGTAATGTGTGCAGATAGCCATACAGCCATACAGCTCAGGGGTTACATTATATGTAGTGTTAGTCAGTGTCTGTGTAATGTGTGCAGATAGCCATACAGCCATACAGCTCAGGGGTTACATTAGTGTTAGTCAGTGTCTGTGTAATGTGTGTAGATAGCCATACAGCTCAGGGGTTACATTATATGTAGTGTTAGTCAGTGTCTGTGTAATGTGTGCAGATAGCCATACAGTCATACAGCTCAGGGGTTACATTATATGTAGTGTTAGTCAGTGTCTGTGTAATGTGTGCAGATAGCCATACAGCCATACAGCTCAGGGGTTACATTATATGTAGTGTTAGTCAGTGTCTGTGTAATGTGTGCAGATAGCCATACAGCCATACAGCTCAGGGATTACATTATATGTAGTGTTAGTCAGTGTCTGTGTAATGTGTGCAGATAGCCATACTGCCATACAGCTCAGGGGTTACATTATATGTAGTGTTAGTCGGTGTCTGTGTAATGTGTGCAGATAGCCATACAGCCATACAGCTCAGGGGTTACATTATATGTAGTGTTAGTCGGTGTCTGTGTAATGTGTGCAGGTAGCCATACAGCCATACAGCTCAGGGGTTACATTATATGTAGTGTTAGTCGGTGTCTGTGTAATGTGTGCAGATAGCCATACAGCCATACAGCTCAGGGGTTACATTATATGTGGTGTTAGTCAGTGTCTGTGTAATGTGTGTAGATAGCTATACAGCCATACAGCTCACGGGTTACATTATAATATTATATGTAGTGTTAGTCAGTGTCTGTGTAATGTGTGCAGATAGCCATACAGCCATACAGCTCAGGGGTTACATTATATGTAGTGTTAGTCAGTGTCTGTGTAATGTGTGCAGATAGCCATACAGCCATACAGCTCAGGGGTTACATTATATGTAGTGTTAGTCAGTGTCTGTGTAATATGTGTAGATAGCCATACAGCTCAGGGGTTACATTATATGTAGTGTTAGTCAGTGTCTGTGTAATGTGTGCAGATAGCCATACAGTATGTGCTGGTGCTCTGGGGTTACATTATATGTAGTGTTAGTTAGTGTGTGTGTAATGTGTGCAGATAGCCATACAGCCATACAGCTCAGGGGTTACATTATATGTAGTGTTAGTCAGTGTCTGTGTAATGTGTGCAGATAGCCATACAGTATGTGCTGGTGCTCTGGGGTTACATTATATGTAGTGATAGTTAGTGTGTGTGTAATGTGTGCAGATAGCCATACAGCCATACAGCTCAGGGGTTACATTATATGTAGTGTTAGTCGGTGTCTGTGTAATGTGTGCAGATAGCCATACAGCCATACAGCTCAGGGGTTACATTATATGTAGTGTTAGTCGGTGTTTGTGTAATGTGTGCAGATAGCCATATAGCCATACAGCTCAGGGGTTACATTATATGTAGTGTTAGTCGGTGTCTGTGTAATGTGTGCAGATAGCCATACAGCCATACAGCTCAGGGGTTACATTATATGTAGTGTTAGTCGGTGTCTGTGTAAAGTGTGCAGATAGCCATACAGCCATACAGCTCAGGGGTTACATTATATGTAGTGTTAGTCAGTGTCTGTGTAATGTGTGCAGATAGCCATACAGCCATACAGCTCAGGGGTTACATTATATGTAGTGTTAGTCAGTGTCTGTGTAATGTGTGCAGATAGCCATACAGTATGTGCTGGTGCTCTGGGGTTACATTATATGTAGTGTTAGTTAGTGTGTGTGTAATGTGTGCAGATAGCCATACAGCCATACAGCTCACGGTTACATTATATGTAGTGTTAGTCAGTGTCTGTGTAATGTGTGCAGATACAGTAAGTGCTGGTGCTCTGGGGTTACATTATATGTAGTGTTAGTCAGTGTCTGTGTAATGTGTGCAGATAGCCATATAGCCATACAGCTCAGGGGTTAGATTATATGTAGTGTTAGTCAGTGTCTGTGTAATGTGTGCAGATAGCCATACAGCCATACAGCTCAGGGGTTACATTATATGTAGTGTTAGTCAGTGTCTGTGTAATGTGTGCAGATAGCCATACAGTATGTGCTGGTGCTCTGGGGTTACATTATATGTAGTGTTAGTTAGTGTGTGTGTAATGTGTGCAGATAGCCATACAGCCATACAGCTCAGGGGTTACATTATATGTAGTGTTAGTCAGTGTCTGTGTAATGTGTGCAGATAGCTATACAGTATGTGCTGGTGCTCTGGGGTTACATTATATGTAGTGTTAGTCAGTGTCTGTGTAATGTGTGCAGATAGCCATACAGCCATACAGCTCAGGGGTTACATTATATGTAGTGTTAGTCAGTGTCTGTGTAATGTGTGCAGATACAGTAAATGCTGGTGCTCTGGGGTTACATTATATGTAGTGTTAGTCTGTGTCTGTGTAATGTATGCAGATAGCCATATAGCCATACAGCTCAGGGGTTACATTATATGTAGTGTTAGTCAGTGTCTGTGTAATGTGTGCAGATAGCCATACAGCCATACAGCTCAGGGGTTACATTATATGTAGTGTTAGTCAATGTCTGTGTAATGTGTGAAGATAGCCATACAGCTCAGGGGTTACATTATATGTGGTGTTAGTCAATGTCTGTGTAATGTGTGCAGATAGCCATACAGCCATACAGCTCAGGGGTTACATTATATTTGGTGTTAGTCAGTGTCTGTGTAATGTGTGTAGATAGCTATACAGCCATACAGCTCAGGGGTTACATTATAATATTATATGTAGTGTTAGTCAGTGTCTGTGTAATGTGTGCAGATAGCCATACAGCCATACAGCTCAGGGGTTACATTATATGTAGTGTTAGTCAGTGTCTGTGTAATGTGTGCAGATAGCCATACAGCCATACAGCTCAGGGGTTACATTATATGTAGTGTTAGTCAGTGTCTGTGTAATGTGTGCAGATAGCCATACAGCCATACAGCTCAGGGGTTACATTATATGTAGTGTTAGTCAGTGTCTGTGTAATGTGTGTAGATAGCCATACAGCTCAGGGGTTACATTATATGTAGTGTTAGTCAGTGTCTGTGTAATGTGTGCAGATAGCCATACAGTATGTGCTGGTGCTCTGGGGTTACATTATATGTAGTGTTAGTTAGTGTGTCTGTAATGTGTGCAGATAGCCATACAGCTCAGGGGTTACATTATATGTAGTGTTAGTCAGTGTCTGTGTAATGTGTGCAGATAGCCATACAGTATGTGCTGGTGCTCTGGGGTTACATTATATGTAGTGTTAGTTAGTGTGTGTGTAATGTGTGCAGATAGCCATACAGCCATACAGCTCAGGGGTTACATTATATGTAGTGTTAGTCGGTGTCTGTGTAATGTGTGCAGATAGCCATACAGCCATACAGCTCAGGGGTTACATTATATGTAGTGTTAGTCGGTGTCTGTGTAATGTGTGCAGATAGCCATACAGCCATACAGCTCAGGGGTTACATTATATGTAGTGTTAGTCGGTGTCTGTGTAATGTGTGCAGATAGCCATATAGCCATACAGCTCAGGGGTTACATTATATGTAGTGTTAGTCGGTGTCTGTGTAATGTGTGCAGATAGCCATACAGCCATACAGCTCAGGGGTTATATTATATGTAGTGTTAGTCGGTGTCTGTGTAAAGTGTGCAGATAGCCATACAGCTCAGGGGTTACACTATATGTAGTGTTAGTCAGTGTCTGTGTAATGTGTGCAGATAGCCATACAGCCATACAGCTCAGGGGTTACATTATATGTAGTGTTAGTCAGTGTCTGTGTAATGTGTGCAGATAGCCATACAGTATGTGCTGGTGCTCTGGGGTTACATTATATGTAGTGTTAGTTAGTGTGTGTGTAATGTGTGCAGATAGCCATACAGCCATACAGCTCAGTGGTTACATTATATGTAGTGTTAGTCAGTGTCTGTGTAATGTGTGCAGATACAGTAAGTGCTGGTGCTCTGGGGTTACATTATATGTAGTGTTAGTCATTGTCTGTGTAATGTGTGCAGATAGCCATATAGCCATACAGCTCAGGGGTTACATTATATGTAGTGTTAGTCAGTGTCTGTGTAATGTGTGCAGATAGCCATACAGCCATACAGCTCAGGGGTTACATTATATGTAGTGTTAGTCAGTGTCTGTGTAATGTGTGCAGATACAGTATGTGCTGGTGCTCTGGGGTTACATTATATGTAGTGTTAGTCAGTGTCTGTGTAATGTGTGCAGATAGCCATACAGCCATACAGCTCAGGGGTTACATTATATGTAGTGTTAGTCAGTGTATGTGTAATGTGTGCAGATACAGTATGTGCTGGTGCTCTGGGGTTACATTATATGTAGTGTTAGTCAGTGTCTGTGTAATGTGTGCAGATAGCCATATAGCCATACAGCTCAGGGGTTACATTATATGTAGTGTTAGTCAGTGTCTGTGTAATGTGTGTAGATAGCCATACAGCCATACAGCTCAGGGGTTACATTATATGTAGTGTTAGTCAATGTCTGTGTAATGTGTGTAGATAGCCATACAGCTCAGGGGTTACATTATATGTAGTGTTAGTTAGTGTGTGTGTAATGTGTGCAGATAGCCATACAGGCATATAGCTCAGGGGTTACATTATATGTAGTGTTAGTCAGTGTCTGTGTAATGTGTGCAGATAGCCATACAGCCATACAGCTCAGGGGTTACATTATATGTAGTGTTAGTCAGTGTCTGTGTAATGTGTGCAGATAGCCATACAGCCATACAGCTCAGGGGTTACATTATATGTAGTGTTAGTCGGTGTCTGTGTAATGTGTGCAGATAGCCATACAGCCATACAGCTCAGGGGTTACATTATATGTAGTGTTAGTCAGTGTCTGTGTAATGTGTGCAGATAGCCATACAGCCATACAGCTCAGGGGTTACGTTATATGTAGTGTTAGTCAGTGTCTGTGTAATGTGTGCAGATAGCCATACAGCCATACAGCTCAGGGGTTACATTATATGTAGTGTTAGTCAGTGTCTGTGTAATGTGTGCAGATAGCTATACAGTATGTGCTGGTGCTCTGGGGTTACATTATATGTAGTGTTAGTCAGTGTCTGTGTAATGTGTGCAGATAGCCATACAGCCATACAGCTCAGGGGTTACATTATATGTAGTGTTAGTCAGTGTCTGTGTAATGTGTGCAGATAGCCATACAGCCATACAGCTCAGGGGTTACATTATATGTAGTGTTAGTCAGTGTCTGTGTAATGTGTGTAGATAGCCATACAGCTCAGGGGTTACATTATGTGTAGTGTTAGTTAGTGTGTGTGTAATGTGTGCAGATAGCCATACAGCCATACAGCTCAGGGGTTACATTATATGTAGTGTTAGTTAGTGTCTGTGTAATGTGTGCAGATAGCCATACAGCCATACAGCTCAGGGGTTACATTATATGTAGTGTTAGTCAGTGTCTTTGTAATGTGTGCAGATAGCCATACAGCCATACAGCTCAGGGGTTACATTATATGTAGTGTTAGTCAGTGTCTGCGTAATGTGTGCAGATAGCCATACAGTATGTGCTGGTGCTCTGGGGTTACATTATATGTAGTGTTAGTTAGTGTGTGTGTAATGTGTGCAGATAGCCATACAGCCATACAGCTCAGGGGTTACATTATATGTAGTGTTAGTCAGTGTCTGTGTAATGTGTGCAGATAGCTATACAGTATGTGCTGGTGCTCTGGGGTTACATTATATGTAGTGTTAGTCAGTGTCTGTGTAATGTGTGCAGATAGCCATACAGCCATACAGCTCAGGGGTTACATTATATGTAGTGTTAGTCAGTGTCTGTGTAATGTGTGCAGATACAGTAAGTGCTGGTGCTCTGGGGTTACATTATATGTAGTGTTAGTCAGTGTCTGTGTAATGTGTGCAGATAGCCATACAGCCATACAGCTCAGGGGTTACATTATATGTAGTGTTAGTCAGTGTCTGTGTAATGTGTGCAGATAGCCATACAGCTCAGGGGTTACATTAGTGTTAGTCAGTGTCTGTGTAATGTGTGTAGATAGCCATACAGCTCAGGGGTTACATTATATGTAGTGTTAGTCAGTGTCTGTGTAATGTGTGCAGATAGCCATACAGTCATACAGCTCAGGGGTTACATTATATGTAGTGTTAGTCAGTGTCTGTGTAATGTGTGCAGATAGCCATACAGCTCAGGGGTTACATTATATGTAGTGTTAGTCAGTGTCTGTGTAATGTGTGCAGATAGCCATACAGCCATACAGCTCAGGGATTACATTATATGTAGTGTTAGTCAGTGTCTGTGTAATGTGTGCAGATAGCCATACTGCCATACAGCTCAGGGGTTACATTATATGTAGTGTTAGTCGGTGTCTGTGTAATGTGTGCAGATAGCCATACAGCCATACAGCTCAGGGGTTACATTATATGTAGTGTTAGTCGGTGTCTGTGTAATGTGTGCAGGTAGCCATACAGCCATACAGCTCAGGGGTTACATTATATGTAGTGTTAGTCGGTGTCTGTGTAATGTGTGCAGATAGCCATACAGCCATACAGCTCAGGGGTTACATTATATGTGGTGTTAGTCAGTGTCTGTGTAATGTGTGTAGATAGCTATACAGCCATACAGCTCACGGGTTACATTATAATATTATATGTAGTGTTAGTCAGTGTCTGTGTAATGTGTGCAGATAGCCATACAGCCATACAGCTCAGGGGTTACATTATATGTAGTGTTAGTCAGTGTCTGTGTAATGTGTGCAGATAGCCATACAGCCATACAGCTCAGGGGTTACATTATATGTAGTGTTAGTCAGTGTCTGTGTAATGTGTGTAGATAGCCATACAGCTCAGGGGTTACATTATATGTAGTGTTAGTCAGTGTCTGTGTAATGTGTGCAGATAGCCATACAGTATGTGCTGGTGCTCTGGGGTTACATTATATGTAGTGTTAGTTAGTGTGTGTGTAATGTGTGCAGATAGCCATACAGCCATACAGCTCAGGGGTTACATTATATGTAGTGTTAGTCAGTGTCTGTGTAATGTGTGCAGATAGCCATACAGTATGTGCTGGTGCTCTGGGGTTACATTATATGTAGTGATAGTTAGTGTGTGTGTAATATGTGCAGATAGCCATACAGCCATACAGCTCAGGGGTTACATTATATGTAGTGTTAGTCGGTGTCTGTGTAATGTGTGCAGATAGCCATACAGCCATACAGCTCAGGGGTTACATTATATGTAGTGTTAGTCGGTGTCTGTGTAATGTGTGCAGATAGCCATATAGCCATACAGCTCAGGGGTTACATTATATGTAGTGTTAGTCGGTGTCTGTGTAATGTGTGCAGATAGCCATACAGCCATACAGCTCAGGGGTTACATTATATGTAGTGTTAGTCGGTGTCTGTGTAAAGTGTGCAGATAGCCATACAGCCATACAGCTCAGGGGTTACATTATATGTAGTGTTAGTCAGTGTCTGTGTAATGTGTGCAGATAGCCATACAGCCATACAGCTCAGGGGTTACATTATATGTAGTGTTAGTCAGTGTCTGTGTAATGTGTGCAGATAGCCATACAGTATGTGCTGGTGCTCTGGGGTTACATTATATGTAGTGTTAGTTAGTGTGTGTGTAATGTGTGCAGATAGCCATACAGCCATACAGCTCACGGTTACATTATATGTAGTGTTAGTCAGTGTCTGTGTAATGTGTGCAGATACAGTAAGTGCTGGTGCTCTGGGGTTACATTATATGTAGTGTTAGTCAGTGTCTGTGTAATGTGTGCAGATAGCCATATAGCCATACAGCTCAAGGGTTAGATTATATGTAGTGTTAGTCAGTGTCTGTGTAATGTGTGCAGATAGCCATACAGCCATACAGCTCAGGGGTTACATTATATATAGTGTTAGTCAGTTTCTGTGTAATGTGTGAAGATACAGTATGTGCTGGTGCTCTGGGGTTACATTATATGTAGTGTTAGTCAGTGTCTGTGTAATGTGTGCAGATAGCCATACAGCCATACAGCTCAGGGGTTACATTATATGTAGTGTTAGTCAGTGTCTGTGTAATGTGTGCAGATACAGTAAGTGCTGGTGCTCTGGGGTTACATTATATGTAGTGTTAGTCAGTGTCTGTGTAATGTGTGCAGATAGCCATATAGCCATACAGCTCAGGGGTTACATTATATGTAGTGTTAGTCAGTGTCTGTGTAATGTGTGCAGATAGCCATACAGCGATACAGCTCAGGGGTTACATTATATGTAGTGTTAGTCAATGTCTGTGTAATGTGTGTAGATAGCCATACAGCTCAGGGGTTACATTATATGTAGTGTTAGTTAGTGTGTGTGTAATGTGTGCAGATAGCCATACAGGCATATAGCTCAGGGGTTACATTATATGTAGTGTTAGTCAGTGTCTGTGTAATGTGTGCAGATAGCCATACAGCCATACAGCTCAGGGGTTACATTATATGTAGTGTTATTCAGTGTCTGTGTAATGTGTGCAGATAGCCATACAGCCATACAGCTCAGGGGTTACATTATATGTAGTGTTAGTCGGTGTCTGTGTAATGTGTGCAGATAGCCATACAGCCATACAGCTCAGGGGTTACATTATATGTAGTGTTAGTCGGTGTCTGTGTAATGTGTGTAGATAGCCATACAGCCATACAGCTCAGGGGTTACATTATATGTAGTGTTAGTCGGTGTCTGTGTAATGTGTGTAGATAGCCATACAGCCATACAGCTCAGGGGTTACATTATATGTAGTGTTAGTCGGTGTCTGTGTAATGTGTGCAGATAGCCATACTGCCATACAGCTCAGGGGTTACATTATATGTAGTGTTAGTCGGTGTCTGTGTAATGTGTGTAGATAGCCATACAGCCATACAGCTCAGGGGTTACATTATATGTAGTGTTAGTCGGTGTCTGTGTAATGTGTGCAGATAGCCATACTGCCATACAGCTCAGGGGTTACATTATATGTAGTGTTAGTCGGTGTCTGTGTAATGTGTGCAGATAGCCATACAGCTCAGGGGTTACATTATATGTGGTGTTAGTCAGTGTCTGTGTAATGTGTGTAGATAGCTATACAGCCATACAGCTCAGGGGTTACATTATAATATTATATCTAGTGTTAGTCAGTGTCTGTGTAATGTGTACAGATAGCCATACAGCCATACAGCTCAGGGGTTACATTATATGTAGTGTTTGTCGGTGTCTGTGTAATGTGTGCAGATAGCCATACAGCTCAGGGGTTACATTATATGTAGTGTTAGTCGGTGTCTGTGTAATGTGTGCAGATAGCCATACAGCTCAGGGGTTACATTATATGTAGTGTTAGTCGGTGTCTGTGTAATGTGTGCAGATAGCCATATAGCCATACAGCTCAGGGGTTACATTATATGTAGTGTTAGTCAGTGTCTGTGTAATGTGTGCAGATAGCCATACAGTATGTGCTGGTGCTCTGGGGTTACATTATATGTAGTGTTAGTTAGTGTGTGTGTAATGTGTGCAGATAGCCATACAGCTCAGGGGTTACATTATATGTAGTGTTAGTCGGTGTCTGTGTAATGTGTGCAGATAGCCATATAGCCATACAGCTCGGGGGTTACATTATATGTAGTGTTAGTCGGTGTCTGTGTAATGTGTGCAGATAGCCATACAGCCATACAGCTCAGGGGTTACATTATATGTAGTGTTAGTCGGTGTCTGTGTAATGTGTGCAGATAGCCATACTGCCATACAGCTCAGGGGTTACATTATATGTAGTGTTAGTCGGTGTCTGTGTAATGTGTGTAGATAGCCATACAGCCATACAGCTCAGGGGTTACATTATATGTAGTATTAGTCGGTGTCTGTGTAATGTGTGCAGATAGCCATACTGCCATACAGCTCAGGGGTTACATTATATGTAGTGTTAGTCGGTGTCTGTGTAATGTGTGCAGATAGCCATACAGCTCAGGGGTTACATTATATGTGGTGTTAGTCAGTGTCTGTGTAATGTGTGTAGATAGCTATACAGCCATACAGCTCAGGGGTTACATTATAATATTATATCTAGTGTTAGTCAGTGTCTGTGTAATGTGTACAGATAGCCATACAGCCATACAGCTCAGGGGTTACATTATATGTAGTGTTTGTCGGTGTCTGTGTAATGTGTGCAGATAGCCATACAGCTCAGGGGTTACATTATATGTAGTGTTAGTCGGTGTCTGTGTAATGTGTGCAGATAGCCATATAGCCATACAGCTCAGGGGTTACATTATATGTAGTGTTAGTCGGTGTCTGTGTAATGTGTGCAGATAGCCATATAGCCATACAGCTCAGGGGTTACATTATATGTAGTGTTAGTCAGTGTCTGTGTAATGTGTGCAGATAGCCATACAGTATGTGCTGGTGCTCTGGGGTTACATTATATGTAGTGTTAGTTAGTGTGTGTGTAATGTGTGCAGATAGCCATACAGCTCAGGGGTTACATTATATGTAGTGTTAGTCGGTGTCTGTGTAATGTGTGCAGATAGCCATATAGCCATACAGCTCGGGGGTTACATTATATGTAGTGTTAGTCGGTGTCTGTGTAATGTGTGCAGATAGCCATACAGCCATACAGCTCAGGGGTTACATTATATGTAGTGTTAGTCGGTGTCTGTGTAATGTGTGCAGATAGCCATATAGCCATACAGCTCAGGGGTTACATTATATGTAGTGTTAGTCGGTGTCTGTGTAATGTGTGCAGATAACCATACAGCCATACAGCTCAGGGGTTACATTATATGTAGTGTTAGTCGGTGTCTGTGTAATGTGTGCAGATAGCCATACAGCCATACAGCTGAGGGGTTACATTATAAGTAGTGTTAGTCGGTGTCTGTGTATTGTGTGCAGATAGCCATATAGCCATACAGCTCAGGGGTTACATTATATGTAGTGTTAGTCGGTGTCCGTGTAATGTGTGCAGATAGCCATACAGCCATACAGCTCAGGGGTTACATTATATGTAGTGTTAGTCGGTGTCCGTGTAATGTGTGCAGATAGCCATACAGCCATACAGCTCAGGGGTTACATTATATGTAGTGTTAGTCGGTGTCCGTGTAATGTGTGCAGATAGCCATACAGCCATACAGCTGAGGGGTTACATTATATGTAGTGTTAGTCGGTGTCTGTGTAATGTGTGCAGATAGCCAAATAGCCATACAGCTCAGGGGTTACATTATATGTAGTGTTACTCGTTGTCTGTGTAATGTGTGCAGATAGCCATACAGCCATACAGCTCAGGGGTTACATTATATGTAGTGTTAGTCGGTGTCTGTGTAAAGTGTGCAGATAGCCATACAGCCATACAGCTCAGGGGTTACATTATATGTAGTGTTAGTCAGTGTCTGTGTAATGTGTGCAAATAGCCATACAGTATGTGCTGGTGCTCTGGGGTTACATTATATGTAGTGTTAGTTAGTGTGTGTGTAATGTGTGCAGATAGCCATACAGCCATACAGCTCAGGGGTTACATTATATGTAGTGTTAGTCAGTGTCTGTGTAATGTGTGCAGATAGCCATACAGTATGTGCTGGTGCTCTGGGGTTACATTATATGTAGTGTTAGTTAGTGTGTGTGTAATGTGTGCAGATAGCCATACAGCCATACAGCTCAGGGGTTACATTATATGTAGTGTTAGTCAGTGTCTGTGTAATGTGTGCAGATAGCTATACAGTATGTGCTGGTGCTCTGGGGTTACATTATATGTAGTGTTAGTCAGTGTCTGTGTAATGTGTGCAGATAGCCATACAGCCATACAGCTCAGGGGTTACATTATATGTAGTGTTAGTCAGTGTCTGTGTAATGTGTGCAGATACAGTAAGTGCTGGTGCTCTGGGGTTACATTATATGTAGTGTTAGTCTGTGTCTGTGTAATGTATGCAGATAGCCATATAGCCATACAGCTCAGGGGTTACATTATATGTAGTGTTAGTCAGTGTCTGTGTAATGTGTGCAGATAGCCATACAGCCATACAGCTCAGGGGTTACATTATATGTAGTGTTAGTCAATGTCTGTGTAATGTGTGTAGATAGCCATACAGCTCAGGGGTTACATTATATGTGGTGTTAGTTAGTGTGTGTGTAATGTGTGCAGATAGCCATACAGCCATATAGCTCAGGGGTTACATTATATGTAGTGTTAGTCAGTGTCTGTGTAATGTGTGCAGATAGCCATACAGCCATACAGCTCAGGGGTTACATTATATGTAGTGTTAGTCGGTGTCTGTGTAATGTGTGCAGATAGCCATACTGCCATACAGCTCAGGGGTTACTTTATATGTAGTGTTAGTCGGTGTCTGTGTAATGTGTGCAGATAGCCATACAGCCATACAGCTCAGGGGTTACATTATATGTAGTGTTAGTCGGTGTCTGTGTAATGTGTGCAGATAGCCATATAGCCATACAGCTCAGGGGTTACATTATATGTAGTGTTAGTCGGTGTCTGTGTAATGTGTGCAGATAACCATACAGCCATACAGCTCAGGGGTTACATTATATGTAGTGTTAGTCGGTGTCTGTGTAATGTGTGCAGATAGCCATACAGCCATACAGCTGAGGGGTTACATTATAAGTAGTGTTAGTCGGTGTCTGTGTATTGTGTGCAGATAGCCATATAGCCATACAGCTCAGGGGTTAAATTATATGTAGTGTTAGTCGGTGTCCGTGTAATGTGTGCAGATAGCCATACAGCCATACAGCTCAGGGGTTACATTATATGTAGTGTTAGTCGGTGTCCGTGTAATGTGTGCAGATAGCCATACAGCCATACAGCTCAGGGGTTACATTATATGTAGTGTTAGTCGGTGTCCGTGTAATGTGTGCAGATAGCCATACAGCCATACAGCTGAGGGGTTACATTATATGTAGTGTTAGTCGGTGTCTGTGTAATGTGTGCAGATAGCCAAATAGCCATACAGCTCAGGGGTTACATTATATGTAGTGTTACTCGTTGTCTGTGTAATGTGTGCAGATAGCCATACAGCCATACAGCTCAGGGGTTACATTATATGTAGTGTTAGTCGGTGTCTGTGTAAAGTGTGCAGATAGCCATACAGCCATACAGCTCAGGGGTTACATTATATGTAGTGTTAGTCAGTGTCTGTGTAATGTGTGCAAATAGCCATACAGTATGTGCTGGTGCTCTGGGGTTACATTATATGTAGTGTTAGTTAGTGTGTGTGTAATGTGTGCAGATAGCCATACAGCCATACAGCTCAGGGGTTACATTATATGTAGTGTTAGTCAGTGTCTGTGTAATGTGTGCAGATAGCCATACAGTATGTGCTGGTGCTCTGGGGTTACATTATATGTAGTGTTAGTTAGTGTGTGTGTAATGTGTGCAGATAGCCATACAGCCATACAGCTCAGGGGTTACATTATATGTAGTGTTAGTCAGTGTCTGTGTAATGTGTGCAGATAGCTATACAGTATGTGCTGGTGCTCTGGGGTTACATTATATGTAGTGTTAGTCAGTGTCTGTGTAATGTGTGCAGATAGCCATACAGCCATACAGCTCAGGGGTTACATTATATGTAGTGTTAGTCAGTGTCTGTGTAATGTGTGCAGATACAGTAAGTGCTGGTGCTCTGGGGTTACATTATATGTAGTGTTAGTCTGTGTCTGTGTAATGTATGCAGATAGCCATATAGCCATACAGCTCAGGGGTTACATTATATGTAGTGTTAGTCAGTGTCTGTGTAATGTGTGCAGATAGCCATACAGCCATACAGCTCAGGGGTTACATTATATGTAGTGTTAGTCAATGTCTGTGTAATGTGTGTAGATAGCCATACAGCTCAGGGGTTACATTATATGTGGTGTTAGTTAGTGTGTGTGTAATGTGTGCAGATAGCCATACAGCCATATAGCTCAGGGGTTACATTATATGTAGTGTTAGTCAGTGTCTGTGTAATGTGTGCAGATAGCCATACAGCCATACAGCTCAGGGGTTACATTATATGTAGTGTTAGTCGGTGTCTGTGTAATGTGTGCAGATAGCCATACTGCCATACAGCTCAGGGGTTACTTTATATGTAGTGTTAGTCGGTGTCTGTGTAATGTGTGCAGATAGCCATACAGCCATACAGCTCAGGGGTTACATTATATGTAGTGTTAGTCAGTGTCTGTGTAATGTGTGCAGATAGCCATACAGCCATACAGCTCAGGGGTTACATTATATGTAGTGTTAGTCAGTGTCTGTGTAATGTGTGCAGATAGCCATACAGCCATACAGCTCAGGGGTTACATTATATGTAGTGTTAGTCAGTGTCTGTGTAATGTGTGTAGATAGCCATACAGCTCAGGGGTTACATTATATGTAGTGTTAGTCAGTGTCTGTGTAATGTGTGCAGATAGCCATACAGTATGTGCTGGTGCTCTGGGGTTACATTATATGTAGTGTAAGTTAGTGTGTCTGTAATGTGTGCAGATAGCCATACAGCTCAGGGGTTACATTATATGTAGTGTTAGTCAGTGTCTGTGTAATGTGTGCAGATAGACATACAGTATGTGCTGGTGCTCTGGGGTTACATTATATGTAGTGTTAGTTAGTGTGTGTGTAATGTGTGCAGATAGCCATACAGCCATACAGCTCAGGGGTTACATTATATGTAGTGTTAGTCGGTGTCTGTGTAATGTGTGCAGATAGCCATACAGCCATACAGCTCAGGGGTTACATTATATGTAGTGTTAGTCGGTGTCTGTGTAATGTGTGCAGATAGCCATACAGCCATACAGCTCAGGGGTTACATTATATGTAGTGTTAGTCGGTGTCTGTGTAATGTGTGCAGATAGCCATATAGCCATACAGCTCAGGGGTTACATTATATGTAGTGTTAGTCGGTGTCTGTGTAATGTGTGCAGATAGCCATACAGCCATACAGCTCAGGGGTTACATTATATGTAGTGTTAGTCGGTGTCTGTGTAAAGTGTGCAGATAGCCATACAGCCATACAGCTCAGGGGTTACACTATATGTAGTGTTAGTCAGTGTCTGTGTAATGTGTGCAGATAGCCATACAGCCATACAGCTCAGGGGTTACATTATATGTAGTGTTAGTCAGTGTCTGTGTAATGTGTGCAGATAGCCATACAGTATGTGCTGGTGCTCTGGGGTTACATTATATGTAGTGTTAGTTAGTGTGTGTGTAATGTGTGCAGATAGCCATACAGCCATACAGCTCAGTGGTTACATTATATGTAGTGTTAGTCAGTGTCTGTGTAATGTGTGCAGATACAGTAAGTGCTGGTGCTCTGGGGTTACATTATATGTAGTGTTAGTCATTGTCTGTGTAATGTGTGCAGATAGCCATATAGCCATACAGCTCAGGGGTTACATTATATGTAGTGTTAGTCAGTGTCTGTGTAATGTGTGCAGATAGCCATACAGCCATACAGCTCAGGGGTTACATTATATGTAGTGTTAGTCAGTGTCTGTGTAATGTGTGCAGATACAGTATGTGCTGGTGCTCTGGGGTTACATTATATGTAGTGTTAGTCAGTGTCTGTGTAATGTGTGCAGATAGCCATACAGCCATACAGCTCAGGGGTTACATTATATGTAGTGTTAGTCAGTGTATGTGTAATGTGTGCAGATACAGTATGTGCTGGTGCTCTGGGGTTACATTATATGTAGTGTTAGTCAGTGTCTGTGTAATGTGTGCAGATAGCCATATAGCCATACAGCTCAGGGGTTACATTATATGTAGTGTTAGTCAGTGTCTGTGTAATGTGTGTAGATAGCCATACAGCCATACAGCTCAGGGGTTACATTATATGTAGTGTTAGTCAATGTCTGTGTAATGTGTGTAGATAGCCATACAGCTCAGGGGTTACATTATATGTAGTGTTAGTTAGTGTGTGTGTAATGTGTGCAGATAGCCATACAGGCATATAGCTCAGGGGTTACATTATATGTAGTGTTAGTCAGTGTCTGTGTAATGTGTGCAGATAGCCATACAGCCATACAGCTCAGGGGTTACATTATATGTAGTGTTAGTCAGTGTCTGTGTAATGTGTGCAGATAGCCATACAGCCATACAGCTCAGGGGTTACATTATATGTAGTGTTAGTCGGTGTCTGTGTAATGTGTGCAGATAGCCATACAGCCATACAGCTCAGGGGTTACATTATATGTAGTGTTAGTCGGTGTCTGTGTAATGTGTGTAGATAGCCATACAGCCATACAGCTCAGGGGTTACATTATATGTAGTGTTAGTCGGTGTCTGTGTAATGTGTGCAGATAGCCATACTGCCATACAGCTCAGGGGTTACATTATATGTAGTGTTAATCGGTGTCTGTGTAATGTGTGCAGATAGCCATACAGCCATACAGCTCAGGGGTTACATTATATGTAGTGTTAGTCGGTGTCTGTGTAATGTGTGCAGATAGCCATACAGCCATACAGCTCAGTGGTTACATTATATGTAGTGTTAGTCAGTGTCTGTGTAATGTGTGCAGATAGCCATACAGCTCAGGGGTTACATTATATGTGGTGTTAGTCAGTGTCTGTGTAATGTGTGTAGATAGCTATACAGCCATACAGCTCAGGGGTTACATTATATGTAGTGTTAGTCAGTGTCTGTGTAATGTGTGCAGATAGCCATACAGTATGTGCTGGTGCTCTGGGGTTACATTATATGTAGTGTTAGTTAGTGTGTGTGTAATGTGTGCAGATAGCCATACAGCCATACAGCTCACGGTTACATTATATGTAGTGTTAGTCAGTGTCTGTGTAATGTGTGCAGATACAGTAAGTGCTGGTGCTCTGGGGTTACATTATATGTAGTGTTAGTCAGTGTCTTTGTAATGTTTGCAGATAGCCATATAGCCATACAGCTCAGGGGTTAGATTATATGTAGTGTTAGTCAGTGTCTGTGTAATGTGTGCAGATAGCCATACAGCCATACAGCTCAGGGGTTACATTATATGTAGTGTTAGTCAGTTTCTGTGTAATGTGTGCAGATACAGTATGTGCTGGTGCTCTGGGGTTACATTATATGTAGTGTTAGTCAGTGTCTGTGTAATGTGTGCAGATAGCCATACAGCCATACAGCTCAGGGGTTACATTATATGTAGTGTTAGTCAGTGTCTGTGTAATGTGTGCAGATACAGTAAGTGCTGGTGCTCTGGGGTTACATTATATGTAGTGTTAGTCAGTGTCTGTGTAATGTGTGCAGATAGCCATATAGCCATACAGCTCAGGGGTTACATTATATGTAGTGTTAGTCAGTGTCTGTGTAATGTGTGCAGATAGCCATACAGCGATACAGCTCAGGGGTTACATTATATGTAGTGTTAGTCAATGTCTGTGTAATGTGTGTAGATAGCCATACAGCTCAGGGGTTACATTATATGTAGTGTTAGTTAGTGTGTGTGTAATGTGTGCAGATAGCCATACAGGCATATAGCTCAGAGGTTACATTATATGTAGTGTTAGTCAGTGTCTGTGTAATGTGTGCAGATAGCCATACAGCCATACAGCTCAGGGGTTACATTATATGTAGTGTTATTCAGTGTCTGTGTAATGTGTGCAGATAGCCATACAGCCATACAGCTCAGGGGTTACATTATATGTAGTGTTAGTCGGTGTCTGTGTAATGTGTGCAGATAGCCATACAGCCATACAGCTCAGGGGTTACATTATATGTAGTGTTAGTCGGTGTCTGTGTAATGTGTGTAGATAGCCATACAGCCATACAGCTCAGGGGTTACATTATATGTAGTGTTAGTCGGTGTCTGTGTAATGTGTGTAGATAGCCATACAGCCATACAGCTCAGGGGTTACATTATATGTAGTGTTAGTCGGTGTCTGTGTAATGTGTGCAGATAGCCATACTGCCATACAGCTCAGGGGTTACATTATATGTAGTGTTAGTCGGTGTCTGTGTAATGTGTGTAGATAGCCATACAGCCATACAGCTCAGGGGTTACATTATATGTAGTGTTAGTCGGTGTCTGTGTAATGTGTGCAGATAGCCATACTGCCATACAGCTCAAGGGTTACATTATATGTAGTGTTAGTCGGTGTCTGTGTAATGTGTGCAGATAGCCATACAGCCATACAGCTCAGGGGTTACATTATATGTGGTGTTAGTCAGTGTCTGTGTAATGTGTGTAGATAGCTATACAGCCATAGAGCTCAGGGGTTACATTATAATATTATATCTAGTGTTAGTCAGTGTCTGTGTAATGTGTGCAGATAGCCATACAGCCATACAGCTCAGGGGTTACATTATATGTAGTGTTTGTCGGTGTCTGTGTAATGTGTGCAGATAGCCATACAGCCATACAGCTCAGGGGTTACATTATATGTAGTGTTAGTCGGTGTCTGTGTAATGTGTGCAGATAGCCATATAGCCATACAGCTCAGGGGTTACATTATATGTAGTGTTAGTCGGTGTCTGTGTAATGTGTGCAGATAGCCATATAGCCATACAGCTCAGGGGTTACATTATATGTAGTGTTAGTCAGTGTCTGTGTAATGTGTGCAGATAGCCATACAGTATGTGCTGGTGCTCTGGGGTTACATTATATGTAGTGTTAGTTAGTGTGTGTGTAATGTGTGCAGATAGCCATACAGCTCAGGGGTTACATTATATGTAGTGTTAGTCGGTGTCTGTGTAATGTGTGCAGATAGCCATATAGCCATACAGCTCGGGGGTTACATTATATGTAGTGTTAGTCGGTGTCTGTGTAATGTGTGCAGATAGCCATACAGCCATACAGCTCAGGGGTTACATTATATGTAGTGTTAGTCGGTGTCTGTGTAATGTATGCAGATAGCCATATAGCCATACAGCTCAGGGGTTACATTATATGTAGTGTTAGTCGGTGTCTGTGTAATGTGTGCAGATAGCCATACAGCCATACAGCTCAGGGGTTACATTATATGTAGTGTTAGTCGGTGTCTGTGTAATGTGTGCAGATAGCCATACAGCCATACAGCTGAGGGGTTACATTATAAGTAGTGTTAGTCGGTGTCTGTGTAATGTGTGCAGATAGCCATATAGCCATACAGCTCAGGGGTTACATTATATGTAGTGTTAGTCGGTGTCCGTGTAATGTGTGCAGATAGCCATACAGCCATACAGCTCAGGGGTTACATTATATGTAGTGTTAGTCGGTGTCCGTGTAATGTGTGCAGATAGCCATACAGCCATACAGCTCAGGGGTTACATTATATGTAGTGTTAGTCGGTGTCCGTGTAATGTGTGCAGATAGCCATACAGCCATACAGCTGAGGGGTTACATTATATGTAGTGTTAGTCGGTGTCTGTGTAATGTGTGCAGATAGCCAAATAGCCATACAGCTCAGGGGTTACATTATATGTAGTGTTACTCGGTGTCTGTGTAATGTGTGCAGATAGCCATACAGCCATACAGCTCAGGGGTTACATTATATGTAGTGTTAGTCGGTGTCTGTGTAAAGTGTGCAGATAGCCATACAGCCATACAGCTCAGGGGTTACATTATATGTAGTGTTAGTCAGTGTCTGTGTAATGTGTGCAGATAGCCATACAGCCATACAGCTCAGGGGTTACATTATATGTAGTGTTAGTCAGTGTCTGTGTAATGTGTGCAAATAGCCATACAGTATGTGCTGGTGCTCTGGGGTTACATTATATGTAGTGTTAGTTAGTGTGTGTGTAATGTGTGCAGATAGCCATACAGCCATACAGCTCAGGGGTTACATTATATGTAGTGTTAGTCAGTGTCTGTGTAATGTGTGCAGATAGCCATACAGTATGTGCTGGTGCTCTGGGGTTACATTATATGTAGTGTTAGTTAGTGTGTGTGTAATGTGTGCAGATAGCCATACAGCCATACAGTTCAATGGTTACATTATATGTAGTGTTAGTCAGTGTCTGTGTAATGTGTGCAGATAGCTATACAGTATGTGCTGGTGCTCTGGGGTTACATTATATGTAGTGTTAGTCAGTGTCTGTGTAATGTGTGCAGATAGCCATACAGCCATACAGCTCAGGGGTTACATTATATGTAGTGTTAGTCAGTGTCTGTGTAATGTGTGCAGATACAGTAAGTGCTGGTGCTCTGGGGTTACATTATATGTAGTGTTAGTCTGTGTCTGTGTAATGTATGCAGATAGCCATATAGCCATACAGCTCAGGGGTTACATTATATGTAGTGTTAGTCAGTGTCTGTGTAATGTGTGCAGATAGCCATACAGCCATACAGCTCAGGGGTTACATTATATGTAGTGTTAGTCAATGTCTGTGTAATGTGTGTAGATAGCCATACAGCTCAGGGGTTACATTATATGTGGTGTTAGTTAGTGTGTGTGTAATGTGTGCAGATAGCCATACAGCCATATAGCTCAGGGGTTACATTATATGTAGTGTTAGTCAGTGTCTGTGTAATGTGTGCAGATAGCCATACAGCCATACAGCTCAGGGGTTACATTATATGTAGTGTTAGTCGGTGTCTGTGTAATGTGTGCAGATAGCCATACTGCCATACAGCTCAGGGGTTACTTTATATGTAGTGTTAGTCGGTGTCTGTGTAATGTGTGCAGATAGCCATACAGCCATACAGCTCAGGGGTTACATTATATGTAGTGTTAGTCAGTGTCTGTGTAATGTGTGCAGGTAGCCATACAGCCATACAGCTCAGGGGTTACATTATATGTAGTGTTAGTCGGTGTCTGTGTAATGTGTGCAGATAGCCATACAGCCATACAGCTCAGGGGTTACATTATATTTGGTGTTAGTCAGTGTCTGTGTAATGTGTGTAGATAGCTATACAGCCATACAGCTCAGGGGTTACATTATAATATTATATGTAGTGTTAGTCAGTGTCTGTGTAATGTGTGCAGATAGCCATACAGCCATACAGCTCAGGGGTTACATTATATGTAGTGTTAGTCAGTGTCTGTGTAATGTGTGCAGATAGCCATACAGCCATACAGCTCAGGGGTTACATTATATGTAGTGTTAGTCAGTGTCTGTGTAATGTGTGCAGATAGCCATACAGCCATACAGCTCAGGGGTTACATTATATGTAGTGTTAGTCAGTGTCTGTGTAATGTGTGTAGATAGCCATACAGCTCAGGGGTTACATTATATGTAGTGTTAGTCAGTGTCTGTGTAATGTGTGCAGATAGCCATACAGTATGTGCTGGTGCTCTGGGGTTACATTATATGTAGTGTTAGTTAGTGTGTCTGTATGTGTGCAGATAGCCATACAGCTCAGGGGTTACATTATATGTAGTGTTAGTCAGTGTCTGTGTAATGTGTGCAGATAGCCATACAGTATGTGCTGGTGCTCTGGGGTTACATTATATGTAGTGTTAGTTAGTGTGTGTGTAATGTGTGCAGATAGCCATACAGCCATACAGCTCAGGGGTTACATTATATGTAGTGTTAGTCGGTGTCTGTGTAATGTGTGCAGATAGCCATACAGCCATACAGCTCAGGGGTTACATTATATGTAGTGTTAGTCGGTGTCTGTGTAATGTGTGCAGATAGCCATACAGCCATACAGCTCAGGGGTTACATTATATGTAGTGTTAGTCGGTGTCTGTGTAATGTGTGCAGATAGCCATATAGCCATACAGCTCAGGGGTTACATTATATGTAGTGTTAGTCGGTGTCTGTGTAATGTGTGCAGATAGCCATACAGCCATACAGCTCAGGGGTTACATTATATGTAGTGTTAGTCGGTGTCTGTGTAAAGTGTGCAGATAGCCATACAGCCATACAGCTCAGGGGTTACACTATATGTAGTGTTAGTCAGTGTCTGTGTAATGTGTGCAGATAGCCATACAGCCATACAGCTCAGGGGTTACATTATATGTAGTGTTAGTCAGTGTCTGTGTAATGTGTGCAGATAGCCATACAGTATGTGCTGGTGCTCTGGGGTTACATTATATGTAGTGTTAGTTAGTGTGTGTGTAATGTGTGCAGATAGCCATACAGCCATACAGCTCAGTGGTTACATTATATGTAGTGTTAGTCAGTGTCTGTGTAATGTGTGCAGATACAGTAAGTGCTGGTGCTCTGGGGTTACATTATATGTAGTGTTAGTCATTGTCTGTGTAATGTGTGCAGATAGCCATATAGCCATACAGCTCAGGGGTTACATTATATGTAGTGTTAGTCAGTGTCTGTGTAATGTGTGCAGATAGCCATACAGCCATACAGCTCAGGGGTTACATTATATGTAGTGTTAGTCAGTGTCTGTGTAATGTGTGCAGATACAGTATGTGCTGGTGCTCTGGGGTTACATTATATGTAGTGTTAGTCAGTGTCTGTGTAATGTGTGCAGATAGCCATACAGCCATACAGCTCAGGGGTTACATTATATGTAGTGTTAGTCAGTGTATGTGTAATGTGTGCAGATACAGTATGTGCTGGTGCTCTGGGGTTACATTATATGTAGTGTTAGTCAGTGTCTGTGTAATGTGTGCAGATAGCCATATAGCCATACAGCTCAGGGGTTACATTATATGTAGTGTTAGTCAGTGTCTGTGTAATGTGTGTAGATAGCCATACAGCCATACAGCTCAGGGGTTACATTATATGTAGTGTTAGTCAATGTCTGTGTAATGTGTGTAGATAGCCATACAGCTCAGGGGTTACATTATATGTAGTGTTAGTTAGTGTGTGTGTAATGTGTGCAGATAGCCATACAGGCATATAGCTCAGGGGTTACATTATATGTAGTGTTAGTCAGTGTCTGTGTAATGTGTGCAGATAGCCATACAGCCATACAGCTCAGGGGTTACATTATATGTAGTGTTTGTCAGTGTCTGTGTAATGTGTGCAGATAGCCATACAGCCATACAGCTCAGGGGTTACATTATATGTAGTGTTAGTCGGTGTCTGTGTAATGTGTGCAGATAGCCATACAGCCATACAGCTCAGGGGTTACATTATATGTAGTGTTAGTCGGTGTCTGTGTAATGTGTGTAGATAGCCATACAGCCATACAGCTCAGGGGTTACATTATATGTAGTGTTAGTCGGTGTCTGTGTAATGTGTGCAGATAGCCATACTGCCATACAGCTCAGGGGTTACATTATATGTAGTGTTAATCGGTGTCTGTGTAATGTGTGCAGATAGCCATACAGCCATACAGCTCAGGGGTTACATTATATGTAGTGTTAGTCGGTGTCTGTGTAATGTGTGCAGATAGCCATACAGCCATACAGCTCAGTGGTTACATTATATGTAGTGTTAGTCAGTGTCTGTGTAATGTGTGCAGATAGCCATACAGCCATACAGCTCAGGGGTTACATTATATGAGGTGTTAGTCAGTGTCTGTGTAATGTGTGTAGATAGCTATACAGCCATACAGCTCAGGGGTTACATTATATGTAGTGTTAGTCAGTGTCTGTGTAATGTGTGCAGATAGCCATACAGTATGTGCTGGTGCTCTGGGGTTACATTATATGTAGTGTTAGTTAGTGTGTGTGTAATGTGTGCAGATAGCCATACAGCCATACAGCTCACGGTTACATTATATGTAGTGTTAGTCAGTGTCTGTGTAATGTGTGCAGATACAGTAAGTGCTGGTGCTCTGGGGTTACATTATATGTAGTGTTAGTCAGTGTCTGTGTAATGTTTGCAGATAGCCATATAGCCATACAGCTCAGGGGTTAGATTATATGTAGTGTTAGTCAGTGTCTGTGTAATGTGTGCAGATAGCCATACAGCCATACAGCTCAGGGGTTACATTATATGTAGTGTTAGTCAGTTTCTGTGTAATGTGTGCAGATACAGTATGTGCTGGTGCTCTGGGGTTACATTATATGTAGTGTTAGTCAGTGTCTGTGTAATGTGTGCAGATAGCCATACAGCCATACAGCTCAGGGGTTACATTATATGTAGTGTTAGTCAGTGTCTGTGTAATGTGTGCAGATACAGTAAGTGCTGGTGCTCTGGGGTTACATTATATGTAGTGTTAGTCAGTGTCTGTGTAATGTGTGCAGATAGCCATATAGCCATACAGCTCAGGGGTTACATTATATGTAGTGTTAGTCAGTGTCTGTGTAATGTGTGCAGATAGCCATACAGCGATACAGCTCAGGGGTTACATTATATGTAGTGTTAGTCAATGTCTGTGTAATGTGTGTAGATAGCCATACAGCTCAGGGGTTACATTATATGTAGTGTTAGTGTGTGTGTAATGTGTGCAGATAGCCATACAGGCATATAGCTCAGGGGTTACATTATATGTAGTGTTAGTCAGTGTCTGTGTAATGTGTGCAGATAGCCATACAGCCATACAGCTCAGGGGTTACATTATATGTAGTGTTATTCAGTGTCTGTGTAATGTGTGCAGATAGCCATACAGCCATACAGCTCAGGGGTTACATTATATGTAGTGTTAGTCGGTGTCTGTGTAATGTGTGCAGATAGCCATACAGCCATACAGCTCAGGGGTTACATTATATGTAGTGTTAGTCGGTGTCTGTGTAATGTGTGTAGATAGCCATACAGCCATACAGCTCAGGGGTTACATTATATGTAGTGTTAGTCGGTGTCTGTGTAATGTGTGTAGATAGCCATACAGCCATACAGCTCAGGGGTTACATTATATGTAGTGTTAGTCGGTGTCTGTGTAATGTGTGCAGATAGCCATACTGCCATACAGCTCAGGGGTTACATTATATGTAGTGTTAGTCGGTGTCTGTGTAATGTGTGTAGATAGCCATACAGCCATACAGCTCAGGGGTTACATTATATGTAGTGTTAGTCGGTGTCTGTGTAATGTGTGCAGATAGCCATACTGCCATACAGCTCAGGGGTTACATTATATGTAGTGTTAGTCGGTGTCTGTGTAATGTGTGCAGATAGCCATACAGCCATACAGCTCAGGGGTTACATTATATGTGGTGTTAGTCAGTGTCTGTGTAATGTGTGTAGATAGCTATACAGCCATACAGCTCAGGGGTTACATTATAATATTATATCTAGTGTTAGTCAGTGTCTGTGTAATGTGTGCAGATAGCCATACAGCCATACAGCTCAGGGGTTACATTATATGTAGTGTTTGTCGGTGTCTGTGTAATGTGTGCAGATAGCCATACAGCCATACAGCTCAGGGGTTACATTATATGTAGTGTTAGTCGGTGTCTGTGTAATGTGTGCATATAGCCATAGAGCCATACAGCTCAGGGGTTACATTATATGTAGTGTTAGTCGGTGTCTGTGTAATGTGTGCAGATAGCCATATAGCCATACAGCTCAGGGGTTACATTATATGTAGTGTTAGTCAGTGTCTGTGTAATGTGTGCAGATAGCCATACAGCCATACAGCTCAGGGGTTACATTATATGTAGTGTTTGTCGGTGTCTGTGTAATGTGTGCAGATAGCCATACAGCCATACAGCTCAGGGGTTACATTATATGTAGTGTTAGTCGGTGTCTGTGTAATGTGTGCAGATAGCCATATAGCCATACAGCTCAGGGGTTACATTATATGTAGTGTTAGTCGGTGTCTGTGTAATGTGTGCAGATAGCCATATAGCCATACAGCTCAGGGGTTACATTATATGTAGTGTTAGTCAGTGTCTGTGTAATGTGTGCAGATAGCCATACAGTATGTGCTGGTGCTCTGGGGTTACATTATATGTAGTGTTAGTTAGTGTGTGTGTAATGTGTGCAGATAGCCATACAGCTCAGGGGTTACATTATATGTAGTGTTAGTCGGTGTCTGTGTAATGTGTGCAGATAGCCATATAGCCATACAGCTCGGGGGTTACATTATATGTAGTGTTAGTCGGTGTCTGTGTAATGTGTGCAGATAGCCATACAGCCATACAGCTCAGGGGTTACATTATATGTAGTGTTAGTCGGTGTCTGTGTAATGTATGCAGATAGCCATATAGCCATACAGCTCAGGGGTTACATTATATGTAGTGTTAGTCGGTGTCTGTGTAATGTGTGCAGATAGCCATACAGCCATACAGCTCAGGGGTTACATTATATGTAGTGTTAGTCGGTGTCTGTGTAATGTGTGCAGATAGCCATACAGCCATACAGCTGAGGGGTTACATTATAAGTAGTGTTAGTCGGTGTCTGTGTAATGTGTGCAGATAGCCATATAGCCATACAGCTCAGGGGTTACATTATATGTAGTGTTAGTCGGTGTCCGTGTAATGTGTGCAGATAGCCATACAGCCATACAGCTCAGGGGTTACATTATATGTAGTGTTAGTCGGTGTCCGTGTAATGTGTGCAGATAGCCATACAGCCATACAGCTCAGGGGTTACATTATATGTAGTGTTAGTCGGTGTCCGTGTAATGTGTGCAGATAGCCATACAGCCATACAGCTGAGGGGTTACATTATATGTAGTGTTAGTCGGTGTCTGTGTAATGTGTGCAGATAGCCAAATAGCCATACAGCTCAGGGGTTACATTATATGTAGTGTTACTCGGTGTCTGTGTAATGTGTGCAGATAGCCATACAGCCATACAGCTCAGGGGTTACATTATATGTAGTGTTAGTCGGTGTCTGTGTAAAGTGTGCAGATAGCCATACAGCCATACAGCTCAGGGGTTACATTATATGTAGTGTTAGTCAGTGTCTGTGTAATGTGTGCAGATAGCCATACAGCCATACAGCTCAGGGGTTACATTATATGTAGTGTTAGTCAGTGTCTGTGTAATGTGTGCAAATAGCCATACAGTATGTGCTGGTGCTCTGGGGTTACATTATATGTAGTGTTAGTTAGTGTGTGTGTAATGTGTGCAGATAGCCATACAGCCATACAGCTCAGGGGTTACATTATATGTAGTGTTAGTCAGTGTCTGTGTAATGTGTGCAGATAGCCATACAGTATGTGCTGGTGCTCTGGGGTTACATTATATGTAGTGTTAGTTAGTGTGTGTGTAATGTGTGCAGATAGCCATACAGCCATACAGCTCAGGGGTTACATTATATGTAGTGTTAGTCAGTGTCTGTGTAATGTGAGCAGATAGCTATACAGTATGTGCTGGTGCTCTGGGGTTACATTATATGTAGTGTTAGTCAGTGTCTGTGTAATGTGTGCAGATAGCCATACAGCCATACAGCTCAGGGGTTACATTATATGTAGTGTTAGTCAGTGTCTGTGTAATGTGTGCAGATACAGTAAGTGCTGGTGCTCTGGGGTTACATTATATGTAGTGTTAGTCTGTGTCTGTGTAATGTATGCAGATAGCCATATAGCCATACAGCTCAGGGGTTACATTATATGTAGTGTTAGTCAGTGTCTGTGTAATGTGTGCAGATAGCCATACAGCCATACAGCTCAGGGGTTACATTATATGTAGTGTTAGTCAATGTCTGTGTAATGTGTGTAGATAGCCATACAGCTCAGGGGTTACATTATATGTGGTGTTAGTTAGTGTGTGTGTAATGTGTGCAGATAGCCATACAGCCATATAGCTCAGGGGTTACATTATATGTAGTGTTAGTCAGTGTCTGTGTAATGTGTGCAGATAGCCATACAGCCATACAGCTCAGGGGTTACATTATATGTAGTGTTAGTCGGTGTCTGTGTAATGTGTGCAGATAGCCATACTGCCATACAGCTCAGGGGTTACTTTATATGTAGTGTTAGTCGGTGTCTGTGTAATGTGTGCAGATAGCCATACAGCCATACAGCTCAGGGGTTACATTATATGTAGTGTTAGTCAGTGTCTGTGTAATGTGTGCAGGTAGCCATACAGCCATACAGCTCAGGGGTTACATTATATGTAGTGTTAGTCGGTGTCTGTGTAATGTGTGCAGATAGCCATACAGCCATACAGCTCAGGGGTTACATTATATTTGGTGTTAGTCAGTGTCTGTGTAATGTGTGTAGATAGCTATACAGCCATACAGCTCAGGGGTTACATTATAATATTATATGTAGTGTTAGTCAGTGTCTGTGTAATGTGTGCAGATAGCCATACAGCCATACAGCTCAGGGGTTACATTATATGTAGTGTTAGTCAGTGTCTGTGTAATGTGTGCAGATAGCCATACAGCCATACAGCTCAGGGGTTACATTATATGTAGTGTTAGTCAGTGTCTGTGTAATGTGTGCAGATAGCCATACAGCCATACAGCTCAGGGGTTACATTATATGTAGTGTTAGTCAGTGTCTGTGTAATGTGTGTAGATAGCCATACAGCTCAGGGGTTACATTATATGTAGTGTTAGTCAGTGTCTGTGTAATGTGTGCAGATAGCCATACAGTATGTGCTGGTGCTCTGGGGTTACATTATATGTAGTGTTAGTTAGTGTGTCTGTATGTGTGCAGATAGCCATACAGCTCAGGGGTTACATTATATGTAGTGTTAGTCAGTGTCTGTGTAATGTGTGCAGATAGCCATACAGTATGTGCTGGTGCTCTGGGGTTACATTATATGTAGTGTTAGTTAGTGTGTGTGTAATGTGTGCAGATAGCCATACAGCCATACAGCTCAGGGGTTACATTATATGTAGTGTTAGTCGGTGTCTGTGTAATGTGTGCAGATAGCCATACAGCCATACAGCTCAGGGGTTACATTATATGTAGTGTTAGTCGGTGTCTGTGTAATGTGTGCAGATAGCCATACAGCCATACAGCTCAGGGGTTACATTATATGTAGTGTTAGTCGGTGTCTGTGTAATGTGTGCAGATAGCCATATAGCCATACAGCTCAGGGGTTACATTATATGTAGTGTTAGTCGGTGTCTGTGTAATGTGTGCAGATAGCCATACAGCCATACAGCTCAGGGGTTACATTATATGTAGTGTTAGTCGGTGTCTGTGTAAAGTGTGCAGATAGCCATACAGCCATACAGCTCAGGGGTTACACTATATGTAGTGTTAGTCAGTGTCTGTGTAATGTGTGCAGATAGCCATACAGCCATACAGCTCAGGGGTTACATTATATGTAGTGTTAGTCAGTGTCTGTGTAATGTGTGCAGATAGCCATACAGTATGTGCTGGTGCTCTGGGGTTACATTATATGTAGTGTTAGTTAGTGTGTGTGTAATGTGTGCAGATAGCCATACAGCCATACAGCTCAGTGGTTACATTATATGTAGTGTTAGTCAGTGTCTGTGTAATGTGTGCAGATACAGTAAGTGCTGGTGCTCTGGGGTTACATTATATGTAGTGTTAGTCATTGTCTGTGTAATGTGTGCAGATAGCCATATAGCCATACAGCTCAGGGGTTACATTATATGTAGTGTTAGTCAGTGTCTGTGTAATGTGTGCAGATAGCCATACAGCCATACAGCTCAGGGGTTACATTATATGTAGTGTTAGTCAGTGTCTGTGTAATGTGTGCAGATACAGTATGTGCTGGTGCTCTGGGGTTACATTATATGTAGTGTTAGTCAGTGTCTGTGTAATGTGTGCAGATAGCCATACAGCCATACAGCTCAGGGGTTACATTATATGTAGTGTTAGTCAGTGTATGTGTAATGTGTGCAGATACAGTATGTGCTGGTGCTCTGGGGTTACATTATATGTAGTGTTAGTCAGTGTCTGTGTAATGTGTGCAGATAGCCATATAGCCATACAGCTCAGGGGTTACATTATATGTAGTGTTAGTCAGTGTCTGTGTAATGTGTGTAGATAGCCATACAGCCATACAGCTCAGGGGTTACATTATATGTAGTGTTAGTCAATGTCTGTGTAATGTGTGTAGATAGCCATACAGCTCAGGGGTTACATTATATGTAGTGTTAGTTAGTGTGTGTGTAATGTGTGCAGATAGCCATACAGGCATATAGCTCAGGGGTTACATTATATGTAGTGTTAGTCAGTGTCTGTGTAATGTGTGCAGATAGCCATACAGCCATACAGCTCAGGGGTTACATTATATGTAGTGTTAGTCAGTGTCTGTGTAATGTGTGCAGATAGCCATACAGCCATACAGCTCAGGGGTTACATTATATGTAGTGTTAGTCGGTGTCTGTGTAATGTGTGCAGATAGCCATACAGCCATACAGCTCAGGGGTTACATTATATGTAGTGTTAGTCGGTGTCTGTGTAATGTGTGTAGATAGCCATACAGCCATACAGCTCAGGGGTTACATTATATGTAGTGTTAGTCGGTGTCTGTGTAATGTGTGCAGATAGCCATACTGCCATACAGCTCAGGGGTTACATTATATGTAGTGTTAATCGGTGTCTGTGTAATGTGTGCAGATAGCCATACAGCCATACAGCTCAGGGGTTACATTATATGTAGTGTTAGTCGGTGTCTGTGTAATGTGTGCAGATAGCCATACAGCCATACAGCTCAGTGGTTACATTATATGTAGTGTTAGTCAGTGTCTGTGTAATGTGTGCAGATAGCCATACAGCCATACAGCTCAGGGGTTACATTATATGAGGTGTTAGTCAGTGTCTGTGTAATGTGTGTAGATAGCTATACAGCCATACAGCTCAGGGGTTACATTATATGTAGTGTTAGTCAGTGTCTGTGTAATGTGTGCAGATAGCCATACAGTATGTGCTGGTGCTCTGGGGTTACATTATATGTAGTGTTAGTTAGTGTGTGTGTAATGTGTGCAGATAGCCATACAGCCATACAGCTCACGGTTACATTATATGTAGTGTTAGTCAGTGTCTGTGTAATGTGTGCAGATACAGTAAGTGCTGGTGCTCTGGGGTTACATTATATGTAGTGTTAGTCAGTGTCTGTGTAATGTTTGCAGATAGCCATATAGCCATACAGCTCAGGGGTTAGATTATATGTAGTGTTAGTCAGTGTCTGTGTAATGTGTGCAGATAGCCATACAGCCATACAGCTCAGGGGTTACATTATATGTAGTGTTAGTCAGTTTCTGTGTAATGTGTGCAGATACAGTATGTGCTGGTGCTCTGGGGTTACATTATATGTAGTGTTAGTCAGTGTCTGTGTAATGTGTGCAGATAGCCATACAGCCATACAGCTCAGGGGTTACATTATATGTAGTGTTAGTCAGTGTCTGTGTAATGTGTGCAGATACAGTAAGTGCTGGTGCTCTGGGGTTACATTATATGTAGTGTTAGTCAGTGTCTGTGTAATGTGTGCAGATAGCCATATAGCCATACAGCTCAGGGGTTACATTATATGTAGTGTTAGTCAGTGTCTGTGTAATGTGTGCAGATAGCCATACAGCGATACAGCTCAGGGGTTACATTATATGTAGTGTTAGTCAATGTCTGTGTAATGTGTGTAGATAGCCATACAGCTCAGGGGTTACATTATATGTAGTGTTAGTTAGTGTGTGTGTAATGTGTGCAGATAGCCATACAGGCATATAGCTCAGGGGTTACATTATATGTAGTGTTAGTCAGTGTCTGTGTAATGTGTGCAGATAGCCATACAGCCATACAGCTCAGGGGTTACATTATATGTAGTGTTATTCAGTGTCTGTGTAATGTGTGCAGATAGCCATACAGCCATACAGCTCAGGGGTTACATTATATGTAGTGTTAGTCGGTGTCTGTGTAATGTGTGCAGATAGCCATACAGCCATACAGCTCAGGGGTTACATTATATGTAGTGTTAGTCGGTGTCTGTGTAATGTGTGTAGATAGCCATACAGCCATACAGCTCAGGGGTTACATTATATGTAGTGTTAGTCGGTGTCTGTGTAATGTGTGTAGATAGCCATACAGCCATACAGCTCAGGGGTTACATTATATGTAGTGTTAGTCGGTGTCTGTGTAATGTGTGCAGATAGCCATACTGCCATACAGCTCAGGGGTTACATTATATGTAGTGTTAGTCGGTGTCTGTGTAATGTGTGTAGATAGCCATACAGCCATACAGCTCAGGGGTTACATTATATGTAGTGTTAGTCGGTGTCTGTGCAATGTGTGCAGATAGCCATACTGCCATACAGCTCAGGGGTTACATTATATGTAGTGTTAGTCGGTGTCTGTGTAATGTGTGCAGATAGCCATACAGCCATACAGCTCAGGGGTTACATTATATGTGGTGTTAGTCAGTGCCTGTGTAATGTGTGTAGATAGCTATACAGCCATACAGCTCAGGGGTTACATTATAATATTATATCTAGTGTTAGTCAGTGTCTGTGTAATGTGTGCAGATAGCCATACAGCCATACAGCTCAGGGGTTACATTATATGTAGTGTTTGTCGGTGTCTGTGTAATGTGTGCAGATAGCCATACAGCCATACAGCTCAGGGGTTACATTATATGTAGTGTTAGTCGGTGTCTGTGTAATGTGTGCATATAGCCATATAGCCATACAGCTCAGGGGTTACATTATATGTAGTGTTAGTCGGTGTCTGTGTAATGTGTGCAGATAGCCATATAGCCATACAGCTCAGGGGTTACATTATATGTAGTGTTAGTCAGTGTCTGTGTAATGTGTGCAGATAGCCATACAGTATGTGCTGGTGCTCTGGGGTTACATTATATGTAGTGTTAGTTAGTGTGTGTGTAATGTGTGCAGATAGCCATACAGCTCAGGGGTTACATTATATGTAGTGTTAGTCGGTGTCTGTGTAATGTGTGCAGATAGCCATATAGCCATACAGCTCGGGGGTTACATTATATGTAGTGTTAGTCGGTGTCTGTGTAATGTGTGCAGATAGCCATACAGCCATACAGCTCAGGGGTTACATTATATGTAGTGTTAGTCGGTGTCTGTGTAATGTGTGCAGATAGCCATATAGCCATACAGCTCAGGGGTTACATTATATGTAGTGTTAGTCGGTGTCTGTGTAATGTGTGCAGATAGCCATACAGCCATACAGCTCAGGGGTTACATTATATGTAGTGTTAGTCGGTGTCTGTGTAATGTGTGCAGATAGCCATACAGCCATACAGCTGAGGGGTTACATTATAAGTAGTGTTAGTCGGTGTCTGTGTAATGTGTGCAGATAGCCATATAGCCATACAGCTCAGGGGTTACATTATATGTAGTGTTAGTCGGTGTCCGTGTAATGTGTGCAGATAGCCATACAGCCATACAGCTCAGGGGTTACATTATATGTAGTGTTAGTCGGTGTCCGTGTAATGTGTGCAGATAGCCATACAGCCATACAGCTCAGGGGTTACATTATATGTAGTGTTAGTCGGTGTCCGTGTAATGTGTGCAGATAGCCATACAGCCATACAGCTGAGGGGTTACATTATATGTAGTGTTAGTCGGTGTCTGTGTAATGTGTGCAGATAGCCAAATAGCCATACAGCTCAGGGGTTACATTATATGTAGTGTTACTCGGTGTCTGTGTAATGTGTGCAGATAGCCATACAGCCATACAGCTCAGGGGTTACATTATATGTAGTGTTAGTCGGTGTCTGTGTAAAGTGTGCAGATAGCCATACAGCCATACAGCTCAGGGGTTACATTATATGTAGTGTTAGTCAGTGTCTGTGTAATGTGTGCAGATAGCCATACAGCCATACAGCTCAGGGGTTACATTATATGTAGTGTTAGTCAGTGTCTGTGTAATGTGTGCAAATAGCCATACAGTATGTGCTGGTGCTCTGGGGTTACATTATATGTAGTGTTAGTTAGTGTGTGTGTAATGTGTGCAGATAGCCATACAGCCATACAGCTCAGGGGTTACATTATATGTAGTGTTAGTCAGTGTCTGTGTAATGTGTGCAGATAGCCATACAGTATGTGCTGGTGCTCTGGGGTTACATTATATGTAGTGTTAGTTAGTGTGTGTGTAATGTGTGCAGATAGCCATACAGCCATACAGCTCAGGGGTTACATTATATGTAGTGTTAGTCAGTGTCTGTGTAATGTGTGCAGATAGCTATACAGTATGTGCTGGTGCTCTGGGGTTACATTATATGTAGTGTTAGTCAGTGTCTGTGTAATGTGTGCAGATACAGTAAGTGCTGGTGCTCTGGGGTTACATTATATGTAGTGTTAGTCTGTGTCTGTGTAATGTATGCAGATAGCCATATAGCCATACAGCTCAGGGGTTACATTATATGTAGTGTTAGTCAGTGTCTGTGTAATGTGTGCAGATAGCCATACAGCCATACAGCTCAGGGGTTACATTATATGTAGTGTTAGTCAATGTCTGTGTAATGTGTGTAGATAGCCATACAGCTCAGGGGTTACATTATATGTGGTGTTAGTTAGTGTGTGTGTAATGTGTGCAGATAGCCATACAGCCATATAGCTCAGGGGTTACATTATATGTAGTGTTAGTCAGTGTCTGTGTAATGTGTGCAGATAGCCATACAGCCATACAGCTCAGGGGTTACATTATATGTAGTGTTAGTCGGTGTCTGTGTAATGTGTGCAGATAGCCATACAGCCATACAGCTCAGGGGTTACATTACATGTAGTGTTAGTCGGTGTCTGTGTAATGTGTGCAGATAGCCATACTGCCATACAGCTCAGGGGTTACTTTATATGTAGTGTTAGTCGGTGTCTGTGTAATGTGTGCAGATAGCCATACAGCCATACAGCTCAGGGGTTACATTATATGTAGTGTTAGTCAGTGTCTGTGTAATGTGTGCAGGTAGCCATACAGCCATACAGCTCAGGGGTTACATTATATGTAGTGTTAGTCGGTGTCTGTGTAATGTGTGCAGATAGCCATACAGCCATACAGCTCAGGGGTTACATTATATGTAGTGTTAGTCAGTGTCTGTGTAATGTGTGTAGATAGCTATACAGCCATACAGCTCAGGGGTTACATTATAATATTATATGTAGTGTTAGTCAGTGTCTGTGTAATGTGTGCAGATAGCCATACAGCCATACAGCTCAGGGGTTACATTATATGTAGTGTTAGTCAGTGTCTGTGTAATGTGTGCAGGTAGCCATACAGCCATACAGCTCAGGGGTTACATTATATGTAGTGTTAGTCGGTGTCTGTGTAATGTGTGCAGATAGCCATACAGCCATACAGCTCAGGGGTTACATTATATGTAGTGTTAGTCAGTGTCTGTGTAATGTGTGCAGATAGCCATACAGCCATACAGCTCAGGGGTTACATTATATGTAGTGTTAGTCAGTGTCTGTGTAATGTGTGCAGATAGCCATACAGTATGTGCTGGTGCTCTGGGGTTACATTATATGTAGTGTTAGTTAGTGTGTGTGTAATGTGTGCAGATAGCCATACAGCCATACAGCTCAGGGGTTACATTATATGTAGTGTTAGTCGGTGTCTGTGTAATGTGTGCAGATAGCCATACTGCCATACAGCTCAGGGGTTACTTTATATGTAGTGTTAGTCGGTGTCTGTGTAATGTGTGCAGATAGCCATACAGCCATACAGCTCAGGGGTTACATTGTATGTAGTGTTAGTCAGTGTCTGTGTAATGTGTGCAGGTAGCCATACAGCCATACAGCTCAGGGGTTACATTATATGTAGTGTTAGTCGGTGTCTGTGTAATGTGTGCAGATAGCCATACAGCCATACAGCTCAGGGGTTACATTATATGTAGTGTTAGTCAGTGTCTGTGTAATGTGTGTAGATAGCTATACAGCCATACAGCTCAGGGGTTACATTATAATATTATATGTAGTGTTAGTCAGTGTCTGTGTAATGTGTGCAGATAGCCATACAGCCATACAGCTCAGGGGTTACATTATATGTAGTGTTAGTCAGTGTCTATGTAATGTGTGCAGGTAGCCATACAGCCATACAGCTCAGGGGTTACATTATATGTAGTGTTAGTCGGTGTCTGTGTAATGTGTGCAGATAGCCATACAGCCATACAGCTCAGGGGTTACATTATATGTAGTGTTAGTCAGTGTCTGTGTAATGTGTGCAGATAGCCATACAGCCATACAGCTCAGGGGTTACATTATATGTAGTGTTAGTCAGTGTCTGTGTAATGTGTGCAAATAGCCATACAGTATGTGCTGGTGCTCTGGGGTTACATTATATGTAGTGTTAGTTAGTGTGTGTGTAATGTGTGCAGATAGCCATACAGCCATACAGCTCAGGGGTTACATTATATGTAGTGTTAGTCAGTGTCTGTGTAATGTGTGCAGATAGCCATACAGTATGTGCTGGTGCTCTGGGGTTACATTATATGTAGTGTTAGTTAGTGTGTGTGTAATGTGTGCAGATAGCCATACAGCCATACAGCTCAGGGGTTACATTATATGTAGTGTTAGTCAGTGTCTGTGTAATGTGTGCAGATAGCTATACAGTATGTGCTGGTGCTCTGGGGTTACATTATATGTAATGTTAGTCAGTGTCTGTGTAATGTGTGCAGATAGCCATACAGCCATACAGCTCAGGGGTTACATTATATGTAGTGTTAGTCAGTGTCTGTGTAATGTGTGCAGATACAGTAAGTGCTGGTGCTCTGGGGTTACATTATATGTAGTGTTAGTCTGTGTCTGTGTAATGTATGCAGATAGCCATATAGCCATACAGCTCAGGGGTTACATTATATGTAGTGTTAGTCAGTGTCTGTGTAATGTGTGCAGATAGCCATACAGCCATACAGCTCAGGGGTTACATTATATGTAGTGTTAGTCAATGTCTGTGTAATGTGTGTAGATAGCCATACAGCTCAGGGGTTACATTATATGTGGTGTTAGTTAGTGTGTGTGTAATGTGTGCAGATAGCCATACAGCCATATAGCTCAGGGGTTACATTATATGTAGTGTTAGTCAGTGTCTGTGTAATGTGTGCAGATAGCCATACAGCCATACAGCTCAGGGGTTACATTATATGTAGTGTTAGTCGGTGTCTGTGTAATGTGTGCAGATAGCCATACAGCCATACAGCTCAGGGGTTACATTATATGTAGTGTTAGTCGGTGTCTGTGTAATGTGTGCAGATAGCCATACTGCCATACAGCTCAGGGGTTACTTTATATGTAGTGTTAGTCGGTGTCTGTGTAATGTGTGCAGATAGCCATACAGCCATACAGCTCAGGGGTTACATTATATGTAGTGTTAGTCAGTGTCTGTGTAATGTGTGCAGGTAGCCATACAGCCATACAGCTCAGGGGTTACATTATATGTAGTGTTAGTCGGTGTCTGTGTAATGTGTGCAGATAGCCATACAGCCATACAGCTCAGGGGTTACATTATATTTGGTGTTAGTCAGTGTCTGTGTAATGTGTGTAGATAGCTATACAGCCATACAGCTCAGGGGTTACATTATAATATTATATGTAGTGTTAGTCAGTGTCTGTGTAATGTGTGCAGATAGCCATACAGCCATACAGCTCAGGGGTTACATTATATGTAGTGTTAGTCAGTGTCTGTGTAATGTGTGCAGATAGCCATACAGCCATACAGCTCAGGGGTTACATTATATGTAGTGTTAGTCAGTGTCTGTGTAATATGTGCAGATAGCCATACAGCCATACAGCTCAGGGGTTACATTATATGTAGTGTTAGTCAGTGTCTGTGTAATGTGTGTAGATAGCCATACAGCTCAGGGGTTACATTATATGTAGTGTTAGTCAGTGTCTGTGTAATGTGTGCAGATAGCCATACAGTATGTGCTGGTGCTCTGGGGTTACATTATATGTAGTGTTAGTTAGTGTGTGTGTAATGTGTGCAGATAGCCATACAGCTCAGGGGTTACATTATATGTAGTGTTAGTCAGTGTCTGTGTAATGTGTGCAGATAGCCATACAGTATGTGCTGGTGCTCTGGGGTTACATTATATGTAGTGTTAGTTAGTGTGTGTGTAATGTGTGCAGATAGCCATACAGCCATACAGCTCAGGGGTTACATTATATGTAGTGTTAGTCAGTGTCTGTGTAATGTGTGCAGATAGCCATACAGCCATACAGCTCAGGTGTTACATTATATGTAGTGTTAGTCGGTGTCTGTGTAATGTGTGCAGATAGCCATACAGCCATACAGCTCAGGGGTTACATTATATGTAGTGTTAGTCGGTGTCTGTGTAATGTGTGCAGATAGCCATATAGCCATACAGCTCAGGGGTTACATTATATGTAGTGTTAGTCGGTGTCTGTGTAATGTGTGCAGATAGCCATACAGCCATACAGCTCAGGGGTTACATTATATGTAGTGTTAGTCGGTGTCTGTGTAAAGTGTGCAGATAGCCATACAGCCATACAGCTCAGGGGTTACACTATATGTAGTGTTAGTCAGTGTCTGTGTAATGTGTGCAGATAGCCATACAGCCATACAGCTCAGGGGTTACATTATATGTAGTGTTAGTCAGTGTCTGTGTAATGTGTGCAGATACAGTATGTGCTGGTGCTCTGGGGTTACATTATATGTAGTGTTAGTCAGTGTCTGTGTAATGTGTGCAGATAGCCATACAGCCATACAGCTCAGGGGTTACATTATATGTAGTGTTAGTCAGTGTCTGTGTAATGTGTGCAGATACAGTATGTGCTGGTGCTCTGGGGTTACATTATATGTAGTGTTAGTCAGTGTCTGTGTAATGTGTGCAGATAGCCATACAGCCATACAGATCAGGGGTTACATTATATGTAGTGTTAGTCAGTGTATGTGTAATGTGTGTAGATAGCCATACAGCCATACAGCTCAGGGGTTACATTATATGTAGTGTTAGTCAATGTCTGTGTAATGTGTGTAGATAGCCATACAGCTCAGGGGTTACATTATATGTAGTGTTAGTTAGTGTGTGTGTAATGTGTGCAGATAGCCATACAGGCATATAGCTCAGGGGTTACATTATATGTAGTGTTAGTCAGTGTCTGTGTAATGTGTGCAGATAGCCATACAGCCATACAGCTCAGGGGTTACATTATATGTAGTGTTAGTCAGTGTCTGTGTAATGTGTGCAGATAGCCATACAGCCATACAGCTCAGGGGTTACATTATATGTAGTGTTAGTCAGTGTCTGTGTAATGTGTGCAGATAGCCATACAGCCATACAGCTCAGGGGTTACATTATATGTAGTGTTAGTCGGTGTCTGTGTAATGTGTGTAGATAGCCATACAGCCATACAGCTCAGGGGTTACATTATATGTAGTGTTAGTCGGTGTCTGTGTAATGTGTGCAGATAGCCATACTGCCATACAGCTCAGGGGTTACATTATATGTAGTGTTAATCGGTGTCTGTGTAATGTGTGCAGATAGCCATACAGCCATACAGCTCAGGGGTTACATTATATGTAGTGTTAGTCGGTGTCTGTGTAATGTGTGCAGATAGCCATACAGCCATACAGCTCAGTGGTTACATTATATGTAGTGTTAGTCAGTGTCTGTGTAATGTGTGCAGATAGCCATACAGCCATACAGCTCAGGGGTTACATTATATGTGGTGTTAGTCAGTGTCTGTGTAATGTGTGTAGATAGCTATACAGCCATACAGCTCAGGGGTTACATTATAATATTATATGTAGTGTTAGTCAGTGTTTGTGTAATGTGTGCAGATAGCCAAACAGCCATACAGCTCAGGGGTTACATTATATGTAGTGTTAGTCGGTGTCTGTGTAATGTGTGCAGATAGCCATACAGCCATACAGCTCAGGGGTTACATTATATGTAGTGTTAGTCGGTGTCTGTGTAATATGTGCAGATAGCCATATAGCCATACAGCTCAGGGGTTACATTATATGTAGTGTTAGTCGGTGTCTGTGTAATGTGTGCAGATAGCCATATAGCCATACAGCTCAGGGGTTACATTATAAGTAGTGTTAGTCAGTGTCTGTGTAATGTGTGCAGATAGCCATACAGTATGTGCTGGTGCTCTGGGGTTACATTATATGTAGTGTTAGTTAGTGTGTGTGTAATGTGTGCAGATAGCCATACAGCTGAGGGGTTACATTATATGTAGTGTTAGTCAGTGTCTGTGTAATGTGTGCAGATAGCCATACAGCCATACAGCTCAGGGGTTACATTATATGTAGTGTTAGTCAGTGTCTGTGTAATGTGTGCAGATAGCCATATAGCCATACAGCTCAGGGGTTACATTATATGTAGTGTTAGTCGGTGTCTGTGTAATGTGTGCAGATAGCCATACAGCCATACAGCTCAGGGGTTACATTATATGTAGTGTTAGTCAGTGTCTGTGTAATGTGTGCAGATAGCCATACAGTATGTGCTGGTGCTCTGGGGTTACATTATATGTAGTGTTAGTTAGTGTGTGTGTAATGTGTGCAGATAGCCATACAGCCATACAGCTCAGGGGTTACATTATATGTAGTGTTAGTCAGTGTCTGTGTAATGTGTGCAGATAGCCATACAGTATGTGCTGGTGCTCTGGGGTTACATTATATGTAGTGTTAGTTAGTGTGTGTGTAATGTGTGCAGATAGCCATACAGCCATACAGCTCAGGGGTTACATTATATGTAGTGTTAGTCAGTGTCTGTGTAATGTGCGCAGATAGCTATACAGTATGTGCTGGTGCTCTGGGGTTACATTATATGTAGTGTTAGTCAGTGTCTGTGTAATGTGTGCAGATAGCCATACAGCTCAGGGGTTACATTATATGTAGTGTTAGTCAGTGTCTGTGTAATGTGTGCAGATACAGTAAGTGCTGGTGCTCTGGGGTTACATTATATGTAGTGTTAGTCAGTGTCTGTGTAATGTGTGCAGATAGCCATACAGCCATACAGCTCAGGGGTTACATTATATGTAGTGTTAGTCAGTGTCTGTGTAATGTGTGCAGATAGCCATACAGCCATACAGCTCAGGGGTTACATTATATGTAGTGTTAGTCAATGTCTGTGTAATGTGTGTAGATAGCCATACAGCTCAGGGGTTACATTATATGTAGTGTTAGTTAGTGTGTGTGTAATGTGTGCAGATTGCCATACAGCCATATAGCTCAGGGGTTACATTATATGTAGTGTTAATCAGTGTCTGTGTAATGTGTGCAGATAGCCATACAGCCATACAGCTCAGGGGTTACATTATATGTAGTGTTAGTCGGTGTCTGTGTAATGTGTGCAGATAGCCATATAGCCATACAGCTCAGGGGTTACATTATATGTAGTGTTAGTCGGTGTCTGTGTAATGTGTGCAGATAGCCATACAGCCATACAGCTCAGGGGTTACATTATATGTAGTGTTAGTCGGTGTCTGTGTAAAGTGTGCAGATAGCCATACAGCCATACAGCTCAGGGGTTACACTATATGTAGTGTTAGTCAGTGTCTGTGTAATGTGTGCAGATAGCCATACAGCCATACAGCTCAGGGGTTACATTATATGTAGTGTTAGTCAGTGTCTGTGTAATGTGTGCAGATAGCCATACAGTATGTGCTGGTGCTCTGGGGTTACATTATATGTAGTGTTAGTTAGTGTGTGTGTAATGTGTGCAGATAGCCATACAGCCATACAGCTCAGTGGTTACATTATATGTAGTGTTAGTCAGTGTCTGTGTAATGTGTGCAGATACAGTAAGTGCTGGTGCTCTGGGGTTACATTATATGTAGTGTTAGTCATTGTCTGTGTAATGTGTGCAGATAGCCATATAGCCATACAGCTCAGGGGTTACATTATATGTAGTGTTAGTCAGTGTCTGTGTAATGTGTGCAGATAGCCATACAGCTCAGGGGTTACATTATATGTAGTGTTAGTCAGTGTCTGTGTAATGTGTGCAGATACAGTATGTGCTGGTGCTCTGGGGTTACATTATATGTAGTGTTAGTCAGTGTCTGTGTAATGTGTGCAGATAGCCATACAGCCATACAGCTCAGGGGTTACATAGTCAGTGTATGTGTAATGTGTGCAGATACAGTATGTGCTGGTGCTCTGGGGTTACATTATATGTAGTGTTAGTCAGTGTCTGTGTAATGTGTGCAGATAGCCATATAGCCATACAGCTCAGGGGTTACATTATATGTAGTGTTAGTCAGTGTCTGTGTAATGTGTGTAGATAGCCATACAGCCATACAGCTCAGGGGTTACATTATATGTAGTGTTAGTCAATGTCTGTGTAATGTGTGTAGATAGACATACAGCTCAGGGGTTACATTATATGTAGTGTTAGTTAGTGTGTGTGTAATGTGTGCAGATAGCCATACAGGCATATGGCTCAGGGGTTACATTATATGCAGTGTTAGTCAGTGTCTGTGTAATGTGTGTAGATAGCCATACAGCCATACAGCTCAGGGGTTACATTATATGTAGTGTTAGTCAATGTCTGTGTAATGTGTGTAGATAGCCATACAGCTCAGGGGTTACATTATATGTAGTGTTAGTTAGTGTGTGTGTAATGTGTGCAGATAGCCATACAGGCATATAGCTCAGGGGTTACATTATATGTAGTGTTAGTCAGTGTCTGTGTAATGTGTGCAGATAGCCATACAGCCATACAGCTCAGGGGTTACATTATATGTAGTGTTAGTCAGTGTCTGTGTAATGTGTGCAGATAGCCATACAGCCATACAGCTCAGGGGTTACATTATATGTAGTGTTAGTCAGTGTCTGTGTAATGTGTGCAGATAGCCATACAGCCATACAGCTCAGGGGTTACATTATATGTAGTGTTAGTCGGTGTCTGTGTAATGTGTGTAGATAGCCATACAGCCATACAGCTCAGGGGTTACATTATATGTAGTGTTAGTCGGTGTCTGTGTAATGTGTGCAGATAGCCATACTGCCATACAGCTCAGGGGTTACATTATATGTAGTGTTAATCGGTGTCTGTGTAATGTGTGCAGATAGCCATACAGCCATACAGCTCAGGGGTTACATTATATGTAGTGTTAGTCGGTGTCTGTGTAATGTGTGCAGATAGCCATACAGCCATACAGCTCAGTGGTTACATTATATGTAGTGTTAGTCAGTGTCTGTGTAATGTGTGCAGATAGCCATACAGCCATACAGCTCAGGGGTTACATTATATGTGGTGTTAGTCAGTGTCTGTGTAATGTGTGTAGATAGCTATACAGCCATACAGCTCAGGGGTTACATTATAATATTATATGTAGTGTTAGTCAGTGTTTGTGTAATGTGTGCAGATAGCCAAACAGCCATACAGCTCAGGGGTTACATTATATGTAGTGTTAGTCGGTGTCTGTGTAATGTGTGCAGATAGCCATACAGCCATACAGCTCAGGGGTTACATTATATGTAGTGTTAGTCGGTGTCTGTGTAATATGTGCAGATAGCCATATAGCCATACAGCTCAGGGGTTACATTATATGTAGTGTTAGTCGGTGTCTGTGTAATGTGTGCAGATAGCCATATAGCCATACAGCTCAGGGGTTACATTATAAGTAGTGTTAGTCAGTGTCTGTGTAATGTGTGCAGATAGCCATACAGTATGTGCTGGTGCTCTGGGGTTACATTATATGTAGTGTTAGTTAGTGTGTGTGTAATGTGTGCAGATAGCCATACAGCTGAGGGGTTACATTATATGTAGTGTTAGTCAGTGTCTGTGTAATGTGTGCAGATAGCCATACAGCCATACAGCTCAGGGGTTACATTATATGTAGTGTTAGTCAGTGTCTGTGTAATGTGTGCAGATAGCCATATAGCCATACAGCTCAGGGGTTACATTATATGTAGTGTTAGTCGGTGTCTGTGTAATGTGTGCAGATAGCCATACAGCCATACAGCTCAGGGGTTACATTATATGTAGTGTTAGTCAGTGTCTGTGTAATGTGTGCAGATAGCCATACAGTATGTGCTGGTGCTCTGGGGTTACATTATATGTAGTGTTAGTTAGTGTGTGTGTAATGTGTGCAGATAGCCATACAGCCATACAGCTCAGGGGTTACATTATATGTAGTGTTAGTCAGTGTCTGTGTAATGTGTGCAGATAGCCATACAGTATGTGCTGGTGCTCTGGGGTTACATTATATGTAGTGTTAGTTAGTGTGTGTGTAATGTGTGCAGATAGCCATACAGCCATACAGCTCAGGGGTTACATTATATGTAGTGTTAGTCAGTGTCTGTGTAATGTGCGCAGATAGCTATACAGTATGTGCTGGTGCTCTGGGGTTACATTATATGTAGTGTTAGTCAGTGTCTGTGTAATGTGTGCAGATAGCCATACAGCTCAGGGGTTACATTATATGTAGTGTTAGTCAGTGTCTGTGTAATGTGTGCAGATACAGTAAGTGCTGGTGCTCTGGGGTTACATTATATGTAGTGTTAGTCAGTGTCTGTGTAATGTGTGCAGATAGCCATACAGCCATACAGCTCAGGGGTTACATTATATGTAGTGTTAGTCAGTGTCTGTGTAATGTGTGCAGATAGCCATACAGCCATACAGCTCAGGGGTTACATTATATGTAGTGTTAGTCAATGTCTGTGTAATGTGTGTAGATAGCCATACAGCTCAGGGGTTACATTATATGTAGTGTTAGTTAGTGTGTGTGTAATGTGTGCAGATTGCCATACAGCCATATAGCTCAGGGGTTACATTATATGTAGTGTTAATCAGTGTCTGTGTAATGTGTGCAGATAGCCATACAGCCATACAGCTCAGGGGTTACATTATATGTAGTGTTAGTCGGTGTCTGTGTAATGTGTGCAGATAGCCATATAGCCATACAGCTCAGGGGTTACATTATATGTAGTGTTAGTCGGTGTCTGTGTAATGTGTGCAGATAGCCATACAGCCATACAGCTCAGGGGTTACATTATATGTAGTGTTAGTCGGTGTCTGTGTAAAGTGTGCAGATAGCCATACAGCCATACAGCTCAGGGGTTACACTATATGTAGTGTTAGTCAGTGTCTGTGTAATGTGTGCAGATAGCCATACAGCCATACAGCTCAGGGGTTACATTATATGTAGTGTTAGTCAGTGTCTGTGTAATGTGTGCAGATAGCCATACAGTATGTGCTGGTGCTCTGGGGTTACATTATATGTAGTGTTAGTTAGTGTGTGTGTAATGTGTGCAGATAGCCATACAGCCATACAGCTCAGTGGTTACATTATATGTAGTGTTAGTCAGTGTCTGTGTAATGTGTGCAGATACAGTAAGTGCTGGTGCTCTGGGGTTACATTATATGTAGTGTTAGTCATTGTCTGTGTAATGTGTGCAGATAGCCATATAGCCATACAGCTCAGGGGTTACATTATATGTAGTGTTAGTCAGTGTCTGTGTAATGTGTGCAGATAGCCATACAGCTCAGGGGTTACATTATATGTAGTGTTAGTCAGTGTCTGTGTAATGTGTGCAGATACAGTATGTGCTGGTGCTCTGGGGTTACATTATATGTAGTGTTAGTCAGTGTCTGTGTAATGTGTGCAGATAGCCATACAGCCATACAGCTCAGGGGTTACATAGTCAGTGTATGTGTAATGTGTGCAGATACAGTATGTGCTGGTGCTCTGGGGTTACATTATATGTAGTGTTAGTCAGTGTCTGTGTAATGTGTGCAGATAGCCATATAGCCATACAGCTCAGGGGTTACATTATATGTAGTGTTAGTCAGTGTCTGTGTAATGTGTGTAGATAGCCATACAGCCATACAGCTCAGGGGTTACATTATATGTAGTGTTAGTCAATGTCTGTGTAATGTGTGTAGATAGACATACAGCTCAGGGGTTACATTATATGTAGTGTTAGTTAGTGTGTGTGTAATGTGTGCAGATAGCCATACAGGCATATGGCTCAGGGGTTACATTATATGCAGTGTTAGTCAGTGTCTGTGTAATGTGTGCAGATAGCCATACAGCCATACAGCTCAGGGGTTACATTATATGTAGTGTTAGTCAATGTCTGTGTAATGTGTGTAGATAGCCATACAGCTCAGGGGTTACATTATATGTAGTGTTAGTTAGTGTGTGTGTAATATGTGCAGATAGCCATACAGGCATATAGCTCAGGGGTTACATTATATGTAGTGTTAGTCAGTGTCTGTGTAATGTGTGCAGATAGCCATACAGCCATACAGCTCAGGGGTTACATTATATGTAGTGTTAATCGGTGTCTGTGTAATGTGTGCAGATAGCCATACAGCCATACAGCTCAGGGGTTACATTATATGTAGTGTTAGTCGGTGTCTGTGTAATGTGTGCAGATAGCCATACAGCCATACAGCTCAGGGGTTACATTATATGTGGTGTTAGTCAGTGTCTGTGTAATGTGTGTAGATAGCTATACAGCCATACAGCTCAGGGGTTACATTATAATATTATATGTAGTGTTAGTTAGTGTGTGTGTAATGTGTGCAGATAGCCATACAGCTGAGGGGTTACATTATATGTAGTGTTAGTCAGTGTCTGTGTAATGTGTGCAGATACAGTAAGTGCTGGTGCTCTGGGGTTACATTATATGTAGTGTTAGTCATTGTCTGTGTAATGTGTGCAGATAGCCATATAGCCATACAGCTCAGGGGTTACATTATATGTAGTGTTAGTCAGTGTCTGTGTAATGTGTGCAGATAGCCATACAGCTCAGGGGTTACATTATATGTAGTGTTAGTCAGTGTCTGTGTAATGTGTGCAGATACAGTATGTGCTGGTGCTCTGGGGTTACATTATATGTAGTGTTAGTCAGTGTCTGTGTAATGTGTGCAGATAGCCATACAGCCATACAGCTCAGGGGTTACATAGTCAGTGTATGTGTAATGTGTGCAGATACAGTATGTGCTGGTGCTCTGGGGTTACATTATATGTAGTGTTAGTCAGTGTCTGTGTAATGTGTGCAGATAGCCATATAGCCATACAGCTCAGGGGTTACATTATATGTAGTGTTAGTCAGTGTCTGTGTAATGTGTGTAGATAGCCATACAGCCATACAGCTCAGGGGTTACATTATATGTAGTGTTAGTCAATGTCTGTGTAATGTGTGTAGATAGACATACAGCTCAGGGGTTACATTATATGTAGTGTTAGTTAGTGTGTGTGTAATGTGTGCAGATAGCCATACAGGCATATGGCTCAGGGGTTACATTATATGCAGTGTTAGTCAGTGTCTGTGTAATGTGTGCAGATAGCCATACAGCCATACAGCTCAGGGGTTACATTATATGTAGTGTTAGTCAATGTCTGTGTAATGTGTGTAGATAGCCATACAGCTCAGGGGTTACATTATATGTAGTGTTAGTGTGTGTGTAATATGTGCAGATAGCCATACAGGCATATAGCTCAGGGGTTACATTATATGTAGTGTTAGTCAGTGTCTGTGTAATGTGTGCAGATAGCCATACAGCCATACAGCTCAGGGGTTACATTATATGTAGTGTTAGTCAGTGTCTGTGTAATGTGTGCAGATAGCCATACAGCCATACAGCTCAGGGGTTACATTATATGTAGTGTTAGTCAGTGTCTGTGTAATGTGTGCAGATAGCCATACAGCCATACAGCTCAGGGGTTACATTATATGTAGTGTTAGTCGGTGTCTGTGTAATGTGTGTAGATAGCCATACAGCCATACAGCTCAGGGGTTACATTATATGTAGTGTTAGTCGGTGTCTGTGTAATGTGTGCAGATAGCCATACTGCCATACAGCTCAGGGGTTACATTATATGTAGTGTTAATCGGTGTCTGTGTAATGTGTGCAGATACAGTATGTGCTGGTGCTCTGGGGTTACATTATATGTAGTGTTAGTCATTGTCTGTGTAATGTGTGCAGATAGCCATATAGCCATACAGCTCAGGGGTTACATTATATGTAGTGTTAGTCAGTGTCTGTGTAATGTGTGCAGATAGCCATACAGCTCAGGGGTTACATTATATGTAGTGTTAGTCAGTGTCTGTGTAATGTGTGCAGATACAGTATGTGCTGGTGCTCTGGGGTTACATTATATGTAGTGTTAGTCAGTGTCTGTGTAATGTGTGCAGATAGCCATACAGCCATACAGCTCAGGGGTTACATAGTCAGTGTATGTGTAATGTGTGCAGATACAGTATGTGCTGGTGCTCTGGGGTTACATTATATGTAGTGTTAGTCAGTGTCTGTGTAATGTGTGCAGATAGCCATATAGCCATACAGCTCAGGGGTTACATTATATGTAGTGTTAGTCAGTGTCTGTGTAATGTGTGTAGATAGCCATACAGCCATACAGCTCAGGGGTTACATTATATGTAGTGTTAGTCAATGTCTGTGTAATGTGTGTAGATAGACATACAGCTCAGGGGTTACATTATATGTAGTGTTAGTTAGTGTGTGTGTAATGTGTGCAGATAGCCATACAGGCATATGGCTCAGGGGTTACATTATATGCAGTGTTAGTCAGTGTCTGTGTAATGTGTGCAGATAGCCATACAGCCATACAGCTCAGGGGTTACATTATATGTAGTGTTAGTCAATGTCTGTGTAATGTGTGTAGATAGCCATACAGCTCAGGGGTTACATTATATGTAGTGTTAGTTAGTGTGTGTGTAATATGTGCAGATAGCCATACAGGCATATAGCTCAGGGGTTACATTATATGTAGTGTTAGTCAGTGTCTGTGTAATGTGTGCAGATAGCCATACAGCCATACAGCTCAGGGGTTACATTATATGTAGTGTTAGTCAGTGTCTGTGTAATGTGTGCAGATAGCCATACAGCCATACAGCTCAGGGGTTACATTATATGTAGTGTTAGTCAGTGTCTGTGTAATGTGTGCAGATAGCCATACAGCCATACAGCTCAGGGGTTACATTATATGTAGTGTTAGTCGGTGTCTGTGTAATGTGTGTAGATAGCCATACAGCCATACAGCTCAGGGGTTACATTATATGTAGTGTTAGTCGGTGTCTGTGTAATGTGTGCAGATAGCCATACTGCCATACAGCTCAGGGGTTACATTATATGTAGTGTTAATCGGTGTCTGTGTAATGTGTGCAGATAGCCATACAGCCATACAGCTCAGGGGTTACATTATATGTAGTGTTAGTCGGTGTCTGTGTAATGTGTGCAGATAGCCATACAGCCATACAGCTCAGGGGTTACATTATATGTGGTGTTAGTCAGTGTCTGTGTAATGTGTGTAGATAGCTATACAGCCATACAGCTCAGGGGTTACATTATAATATTATATGTAGTGTTAGTTAGTGTGTGTGTAATGTGTGCAGATAGCCATACAGCTGAGGGGTTACATTATATGTAGTGTTAGTCAGTGTCTGTGTAATGTGTGCAGATAGCCATACAGCCATACAGCTCAGGGGTTACATTATATGTAGTGTTAGTCAGTGTCTGTGTAATGTGTGCAGATAGCCATATAGCCATACAGCTCAGGGGTTACATTATATGTAGTGTTAGTCGGTGTCTGTGTAATGTGTGCAGATAGCCATACAGCCATACAGCTCAGGGGTTACATTATATGTAGTGTTAGTCAGTGTCTGTGTAATGTGTGCAGATAGCCATACAGTATGTGCTGGTGCTCTGGGGTTACATTATATGTAGTGTTAGTTAGTGTGTGTGTAATGTGTGCAGATAGCCATACAGCCATACAGCTCAGGGGTTACATTATATGTAGTGTTAGTCAGTGTCTGTGTAATGTGTGCAGATAGCCATACAGTATGTGCTGGTGCTCTGGGGTTACATTATATGTAGTGTTAGTTAGTGTGTATGTAATGTGTGCAGATAGCCATACAGCCATACAGCTCAGGGGTTACATTATATGTAGTGTTAGTCAGTGTCTGTGTAATGTGCGCAGATAGCTATACAGTATGTGCTGGTGCTCTGGGGTTACATTATATGTAGTGTTAGTCAGTGTCTGTGTAATGTGTGCAGATAGCCATACAGCCATACAGCTCAGGGGTTACATTATATGTAGTGTTAGTCAGTGTCTGTGTAATGTGTGCAGATACAGTAAGTGCTGGTGCTCTGGGGTTACATTATATGTAGTGTTAGTCAGTGTCTGTGTAATGTGTGCAGATAGCCATACAGCCATACAGCTCAGGGGTTACATTATATGTAGTGTTAGTCAGTGTCTGTGTAATGTGTGCAGATAGCCATACAGCCATACAGCTCAGGGGTTACATTATATGTAGTGTTAGTCAATGTCTGTGTAATGTGTGTAGATAGCCATACAGCTCAGGGGTTACATTATATGTAGTGTTAGTTAGTGTGTGTGTAATGTGTGCAGATAGCCATACAGCCATATAGCTCAGGGGTTACATTATATGTAGTGTTAATCAGTGTCTGTGTAATGTGTGCAGATAGCCATACAGCCATACAGCTCAGGGGTTACATTATATGTAGTGTTAGTCGGTGTCTGTGTAATGTGTGCAGATAGCCATATAGCCATACAGCTCAGGGGTTACATTATATGTAGTGTTAGTCGGTGTCTCTGTAATGTGTGCAGATAGCCATACAGCCATACAGCTCAGGGGTTACATTATATGTAGTGTTAGTCGGTGTCTGTGTAAAGTGTGCAGATAGCCATACAGCCATACAGCTCAGGGGTTACACTATATGTAGTGTTAGTCAGTGTCTGTGTAATGTGTGCAGATAGCCATACAGCCATACAGCTCAGGGGTTACATTATATGTAGTGTTAGTCAGTGTCTGTGTAATGTGTGCAGATAGCCATACAGTATGTGCTGGTGCTCTGGGGTTACATTATATGTAGTGTTAGTTAGTGTGTGTGTTATGTGTGCAGATAGCCATACAGCCATACAGCTCAGTGGTTACATTATATGTAGTGTTAGTCAGTGTCTGTGTAATGTGTGCAGATACAGTAAGTGCTGGTGCTCTGGGGTTACATTATATGTAGTGTTAGTCATTGTCTGTGTAATGTGTGCAGATAGCCATATAGCCATACAGCTCAGGGGTTACATTATATGTAGTGTTAGTCAGTGTCTGTGTAATGTGTGCAGATAGCCATACAGCCATACAGCTCAGGGGTTACATTATATGTAGTGTTAGTCAGTGTCTGTGTAATGTGTGCAGATACAGTATGTGCTGGTGCTCTGGGGTTACATTATATGTAGTGTTAGTCAGTGTCTGTGTAATGTGTGCAGATAGCCATACAGCCATACAGCTCAGGGGTTACATAGTCAGTGTATGTGTAATGTGTGCAGATACAGTATGTGCTGGTGCTCTGGGGTTACATTATATGTAGTGTTAGTCAGTGTCTGTGTAATGTGTGCAGATAGCCATATAGCCATACAGCTCAGGGGTTACATTATATGTAGTGTTAGTCAGTGTCTGTGTAATGTGTGTAGATAGCCATACAGCCATACAGCTCAGGGGTTACATTATATGTAGTGTTAGTCAATGTCTGTGTAATGTGTGTAGATAGCCATACAGCTCAGGGGTTACATTATATGTAGTGTTAGTTAGTGTGTGTGTAATGTGTGCAGATAGCCATACAGGCATATAGCTCAGGGGTTACATTATATGTAGTGTTAGTCAGTGTCTGTGTAATGTGTGCAGATAGCCATACAGCCATACAGCTCAGGGGTTACATTATATGTAGTGTTAGTCAGTGTCTGTGTAATGTGTGTAGATAGCCATACAGCCATACAGCTCAGGGGTTACATTATATGTAGTGTTAGTCGGTGTCTGTGTAATGTGTGCAGATAGCCATACTGCCATACAGCTCAGGGGTTACATTATATGTAGTGTTAATCGGTGTCTGTGTAATGTGTGCAGATAGCCATACAGCCATACAGCTCAGGGGTTACATTATATGTAGTGTTAGTCGGTGTCTGTGTAATTTGTGCAGATAGCCATACAGCCATACAGCTCAGTGGTTACATTATATGTAGTGTTAGTCGGTGTCTGTGTAATGTGTGCAGATAGCCATACAGCCATACAGCTCAGGGGTTACATTATATGTGGTGTTAGTCAGTATCTGTGTAATGTGTGTAGGTAGCTATACAGCCATACAGCTCAGGGGTTACATTATAATATTATATGTAGTGTTAGTCAGTGTCTGTGTAATGTGTGCAGATAGCCAAACAGCCATACAGCTCAGGGGTTACATTATATGTAGTGTTAGTCGGTGTCTGTGTAATGTGTGCAGATAGCCATACAGCCATACAGCTCAGGGGTTACATTATATGTAGTGTTAGTCGGTGTCTGTGTAATGTGTGCAGATAGCCATATAGCCATACAGCTCAGGGGTTACATTATATGTAGTGTTAGTCGGTGTCTGTGTAATGTGTGCAGATAGCCATATAGCCATACAGCTCAGGGGTTACATTATATGTAGTGTTAGTCAGTGTCTGTGTAATGTGTGCAGATAGCCATACAGCCATACAGCTCTGGGGTTACATTATATGTAGTGATAGTCAGTGTCTGTGTAATGTGTGCAGATAGCCATACAGCCATACAGCTCAGGGGTTACAATATATGTAGTGTTAGTCAGTGTCTGTGTAATGTGTGCAGATAGCTATACAGTATGTGCTGGTGCTCTGGGGTTACATTATATGTAGTGTTAGTCAGTGTCTGTGTAATGTGTGCAGATAGCCATACAGTATGTGCTGGTGTTCTGGGGTTACATTATATGTAGTGTTAGTCAGTGTCTGTGTAATGTGTGCAGATAGCCATACAGCCATACAGCTCAGGGGTTACGTTATATGTAGTGTTAGTCAGTGTCTGTGTAATGTGTGCAGATAGCCATACAGCCATACAGCTCAGGGGTTACGTTATATGTAGTGTTAGTCAGTGTCTGTGTAATGTGTGCAGATAGCCATACAGCCATACAGCTCAGGGGTTACGTTATATGTAGTGTTAGTCAGTGTCTGTGTAATGTGTGCAGATAGCCATACAGCCATACAGCTCAGGGGTTACATTATATGTAGTGTTAGTCAGTGTCTGTGTAATGTGTGCAGATAGCTATACAGTATGTGCTGGTGCTCTGGGGTTACATTATATGTAGTGTTAGTCAGTGTCTGTGTAATGTGTGCAGATAGCCATACAGCCATACAGCTCAGGGGTTACATTATATGTAGTGTTAGTCAGTGTCTGTGTAATGTGTGCAGATAGCCATACAGCCATACAGCTCAGGGGTTACATTATATGTAGTGTTAGTCAGTGTCTGTGTAATGTGTGTAGATAGCCATACAGCTCAGGGGTTACATTATGTGTAGTGTTAGTTAGTGTGTGTGTAATGTGTGCAGATAGCCATACAGCCATACAGCTCAGGGGTTACATTATATGTAGTGTTAGTTAGTGTCTGTGTAATGTGTGCAGATAGCCATACAGCCATACAGCTCAGGGGTTACATTATATGTAGTGTTAGTCAGTGTCTTTGTAATGTGTGCAGATAGCCATACAGCCATACAGCTCAGGGGTTACATTATATGTAGTGTTAGTCAGTGTCTGTGTAATGTGTGCAGATAGCCATACAGTATGTGCTGGTTCTCTGGGGTTACATTATATGTAGTGTTAGTTAGTGTGTGTGTAATGTGTGCAGATAGCCATACAGCCATACAGCTCAGGGGTTACATTATATGTAGTGTTAGTCAGTGTCTGTGTAATGTGTGCAGATAGCTATACAGTATGTGCTGGTGCTCTGGGGTTACATTATATGTAGTGTTAGTCAGTGTCTGTGTAATGTGTGCAGATAGCCATACAGCCATACAGCTCAGGGGTTACATTATATGTAGTGTTAGTCAGTGTCTGTGTAATGTGTGCAGATACAGTAAGTGCTGGTGCTCTGGGGTTACATTATATGTAGTGTTAGTCAGTGTCTGTGTAATGTGTGCAGATAGCCATACAGCCATACAGCTCAGGGGTTACATTATATGTAGTGTTAGTCAGTGTCTGTGTAATGTGTGCAGATAGCCATACAGCCATACAGCTCAGGGGTTACATTAGTGTTAGTCAGTGTCTGTGTAATGTGTGTAGATAGCCATACAGCTCAGGGGTTACATTATATGTAGTGTTAGTTAGTGTGTGTATAATGTGTGCAGATAGCCATACAGCCATACAGCTCAGGGGTTACATTATATGTAGTGTTAGTCAGTGTCTGTGTAATGTGTGCAGATAGCCATACAGCCATACAGCTCAGGGGTTACATTATATGTAGTGTTAGTCAGTGTCTGTGTAATGTGTGCAGATAGCCATACAGCCATACAGCTCAGGGGTTACATTATATGTAGTGTTAGTCAGTGTCTGTGTAATGTGTGCAGATAGCCATACAGCCATACAGCTCAGGGGTTACATTATATGTAGTGTTAGTCAGTGTCTGTGTAATGTGTGCAGATAGCCATACAGCCATACAGCTCAGGGATTACATTATATGTAGTGTTAGTCAGTGTCTGTGTAATGTGTGCAGATAGCCATACTGCCATACAGCTCAGGGGTTACATTATATGTAGTGTTAGTCGGTGTCTGTGTAATGTGTGCAGATAGCCATACAGCCATACAGCTCAGAGGTTACATTATATGTAGTGTTAGTCGGTGTCTGTGTAATGTGTGCAGGTAGCCATACAGCCATACAGCTCAGGGGTTACATTATATGTAGTGTTAGTTGGTGTCTGTGTAATGTGTGCAGATAGCCATACAGCCATACAGCTCAGGGGTTACATTATATGTGGTGTTAGTCAGTGTCTGTGTAATGTGTGTAGATAGCTATACAGCCATACAGCTCACGGGTTACATTATAATATTATATGTAGTGTTAGTCAGTGTCTGTGTAATGTGTGCAGATAGCCATACAGCCATACAGCTCAGGGGTTACATTATATGTAGTGTTAGTCAGTGTCTGTGTAATGTGTGCAGATAGCCATACAGCCATACAGCTCAGGGGTTACATTATATGTAGTGTTAGTCAGTGTCTGTGTAATGTGTGTAGATAGCCATACAGCTCAGGGGTTACATTATATGTAGTGTTAGTCAGTGTCTGTGTAATGTGTGCAGATAGCCATACAGTATGTGCTGGTGCTCTGGGGTTACATTATATGTAGTGTTAGTTAGTGTGTGTGTAATGTGTGCAGATAGCCATACAGCCATACAGCTCACGGTTACATTATATGTAGTGTTAGTCAGTGTCTGTGTAATGTGTGTAGATAGCCATACAGCTCAGGGGTTACATTATGTGTAGTGTTAGTTAGTGTGTGTGTAATGTGTGCAGATAGCCATACAGCCATACAGCTCAGGGGTTACATTATATGTAGTGTTAGTTAGTGTCTGTGTAATGTGTGCAGATAGCCATACAGCCATACAGCTCAGGGGTTACATTATATGTAGTGTTAGTCAGTGTCTGTGTAATGTGTGCAGATAGCCATACAGTATGTGCTGGTGCTCTGGGGTTACATTATATGTAGTGTTAGTTAGTGTGTGTGTAATGTGTGCAGATAGCCATACAGCCATACAGCTCACGGTTACATTATATGTAGTGTTAGTCAGTGTCTGTGTAATGTGTGTAGATAGCCATACAGCTCAGGGGTTACATTATGTGTAGTGTTAGTTAGTGTGTGTGTAATGTGTGCAGATAGCCATACAGCCATACAGCTCAGGGGTTACATTATATGTAGTGTTAGTTAGTGTCTGTGTAATGTGTGCAGATAGCCATACAGCCATACAGCTCAGGGGTTACATTATATGTAGTGTTAGTCAGTGTCTGTGTAATGTGTGCAGATAGCCATACAGTATGTGCTGGTGCTCTGGGGTTACATTATATGTAGTGTTAGTTAGTGTGTGTGTAATGTGTGCAGATAGCCATACAGCCATACAGCTCAGGGGTTACATTATATGTAGTGTTAGTCAGTGTCTGTGTAATGTGTGCAGATAGCCATACAGTATGTGCTGGTGCTCTGGGGTTACATTATAAGTAGTGTTAGTCAGTGTCTGTGTAATGTGTGCAGATAGCCATACAGCCATACAGCTCAGGGGTTACATTATATGTAGTGTTAGTCAGTGTCTGTGTAATGTGTGCAGATACAGTAAGTGCTGGTGTTCTGGGGTTACATTATATGTAGTGTTAGTCAGTGTCTGTGTAATGTGTGCAGATAGCCATACAGCCATACAGCTCAGGGGTTACATTATATGTAGTGTTAGTCAGTGTCTGTGTAATGTGTGCAGATAGCCATACAGCCATACAGCTCAGGGGTTACATTAGTGTTAGTCAGTGTCTGTGTAATGTGTGTAGATAGCCATACAGCTCAGGGGTTACATTATTTGTAGTGTTAGTTAGTGTGTGTGTAATGTGTGCAGATAGCCATACAGCCATACAGCTCAGGGGTTACATTATATGTAGTGTTAGTCAGTGTCTGTGTAATGTGTGCAGATAGCCATACAGCCATACAGCTCAGGGGTTACATTATATGTAGTGTTAGTCAGTGTCTGTGTAATGTGTGCAGATAGCCATACAGCCATACAGCTCAGGGGTTACATTATATGTAGTGTTAGTCGGTGTCTGTGTAATGTGTGCAGGTAGCCATACAGCTCAGGGGTTACATTATATGTAGTGTTAGTCGGTGTCTGTGTAATGTGTGCAGATAGCCATACAGCCATACAGCTCAGGGGTTACAGTATATGTGGTGTTAGTCAGTGTCTGTGTAATGTGTGTAGATAGCTATACAGCCATACAGCTCACGGGTTACATTATAATATTATATGTAGTGTTAGTCAGTGTCTGTGTAATGTGTGCAGATAGCCATACAGCCATACAGCTCAGGGGTTACATTATATGTAGTGTTAGTCGGTGTCTGTGTAATGTGTGCAGATAGCCATATAGCCATACAGCTCAGGGGTTACATTATATGTAGTGTTAGTCGGTGTCTGTGTAATGTGTGCAGATAGCCATACAGCCATACAGCTCAGGGGTTACATTATATGTAGTGTTAGTCGGTGTCTGTGTAAAGTGTGCAGATAGCCATACAGCCATACAGCTCAGGGGTTACACTATATGTAGTGTTAGTCAGTGTCTGTGTAATGTGTGCAGATAGCCATACAGCCATACAGCTCAGGGGTTACATTATATGTAGTGTTAGTCAGTGTCTGTGTAATGTGTGCAGATAGCCATACAGTATGTGCTGGTGCTCTGGGGTTACATTATATGTAGTGTTAGTTAGTGTGTGTGTATGTGTGCAGATAGCCATACAGCCATACAGCTCAGTGGTTACATTATATGTAGTGTTAGTCAGTGTCTGTGTAATGTGTGCAGATACAGTAAGTGCTGGTGCTCTGGGGTTACATTATATGTAGTGTTAGTCATTGTCTGTGTAATGTGTGCAGATAGCCATATAGCCATACAGCTCAGGGGTTACATTATATGTAGTGTTAGTCAGTGTCTGTGTAATGTGTGCAGATAGCCATACAGCCATACAGCTCAGGGGTTACATAGTCAGTGTATGTGTAATGTGTGCAGATACAGTATGTGCTGGTGCTCTGGGGTTACATTATATGTAGTGTTAGTCAGTGTCTGTGTAATGTGTGTAGATAGCCATACAGCCATACAGCTCAGGGGTTACATTATATGTAGTGTTAGTCAATGTCTGTGTAATGTGTGTAGATAGCCATACAGCTCAGGGGTTACATTATATGTAGTGTTAGTTAGTGTGTGTGTAATGTGTGCAGATAGCCATACAGGCATATAGCTCAGGGGTTACATTATATGCAGTGTTAGTCAGTGTCTGTGTAATGTGTGCAGATAGCCATACAGCCATACAGCTCAGGGGTTACATTATATGTAGTGTTAGTCAGTGTCTGTGTAATGAGTGCAGATAGCCATACAGCCATACAGCTCAGGGGTTACATTATATGTAGTGTTAGTCAGTGTCTGTGTAATGTGTGCAGATAGCCATACAGCCATACAGCTCAGGGGTTACATTATATGTAGTGTTAGTCAGTGTCTGTGTAATGTGTGCAGATACAGTAAGTGCTGGTGCTCTGGGGTTACATTATATGTAGTGTTAGTCAGTGTCTGTGTAATGTGTGCAGATAGCCATACAGCCATACAGCTCAGGGGTTACATTATATGTAGTGTTAGTCAGTGTCTGTGTAATGTGTGCAGATAGCCATACAGCCATACAGCTCAGGGGTTACATTAGTGTTAGTCAGTGTCTGTGTAATGTGTGTAGATAGCCATACAGCTCAGGGGTTACATTATATGTAGTGTTAGTTAGTGTGTGTATAATGTGTGCAGATAGCCATACAGCCATACAGCTCAGGGGTTACATTATATGTAGTGTTAGTCAGTGTCTGTGTAATGTGTGCAGATAGCCATACAGCCATACAGCTCAGGGGTTACATTATATGTAGTGTTAGTCAGTGTCTGTGTAATGTGTGCAGATAGCCATACAGCCATACAGCTCAGGGGTTACATTATATGTAGTGTTAGTCAGTGTCTGTGTAATGTGTGCAGATAGCCATACAGCCATACAGCTCAGGGGTTACATTATATGTAGTGTTAGTCAGTGTCTGTGTAATGTGTGCAGATAGCCATACAGCCATACAGCTCAGGGATTACATTATATGTAGTGTTAGTCAGTGTCTGTGTAATGTGTGCAGATAGCCATACTGCCATACAGCTCAGGGGTTACATTATATGTAGTGTTAGTCGGTGTCTGTGTAATGTGTGCAGATAGCCATACAGCCATACAGCTCAGAGGTTACATTATATGTAGTGTTAGTCGGTGTCTGTGTAATGTGTGCAGGTAGCCATACAGCCATACAGCTCAGGGGTTACATTATATGTAGTGTTAGTTGGTGTCTGTGTAATGTGTGCAGATAGCCATACAGCCATACAGCTCAGGGGTTACATTATATGTGGTGTTAGTCAGTGTCTGTGTAATGTGTGTAGATAGCTATACAGCCATACAGCTCACGGGTTACATTATAATATTATATGTAGTGTTAGTCAGTGTCTGTGTAATGTGTGCAGATAGCCATACAGCCATACAGCTCAGGGGTTACATTATATGTAGTGTTAGTCAGTGTCTGTGTAATGTGTGCAGATAGCCATACAGCCATACAGCTCAGGGGTTACATTATATGTAGTGTTAGTCAGTGTCTGTGTAATGTGTGTAGATAGCCATACAGCTCAGGGGTTACATTATATGTAGTGTTAGTCAGTGTCTGTGTAATGTGTGCAGATAGCCATACAGTATGTGCTGGTGCTCTGGGGTTACATTATATGTAGTGTTAGTTAGTGTGTGTGTAATGTGTGCAGATAGCCATACAGCCATACAGCTCACGGTTACATTATATGTAGTGTTAGTCAGTGTCTGTGTAATGTGTGTAGATAGCCATACAGCTCAGGGGTTACATTATGTGTAGTGTTAGTTAGTGTGTGTGTAATGTGTGCAGATAGCCATACAGCCATACAGCTCAGGGGTTACATTATATGTAGTGTTAGTTAGTGTCTGTGTAATGTGTGCAGATAGCCATACAGCCATACAGCTCAGGGGTTACATTATATGTAGTGTTAGTCAGTGTCTGTGTAATGTGTGCAGATAGCCATACAGTATGTGCTGGTGCTCTGGGGTTACATTATATGTAGTGTTAGTTAGTGTGTGTGTAATGTGTGCAGATAGCCATACAGCCATACAGCTCACGGTTACATTATATGTAGTGTTAGTCAGTGTCTGTGTAATGTGTGTAGATAGCCATACAGCTCAGGGGTTACATTATGTGTAGTGTTAGTTAGTGTGTGTGTAATGTGTGCAGATAGCCATACAGCCATACAGCTCAGGGGTTACATTATATGTAGTGTTAGTTAGTGTCTGTGTAATGTGTGCAGATAGCCATACAGCCATACAGCTCAGGGGTTACATTATATGTAGTGTTAGTCAGTGTCTGTGTAATGTGTGCAGATAGCCATACAGTATGTGCTGGTGCTCTGGGGTTACATTATATGTAGTGTTAGTTAGTGTGTGTGTAATGTGTGCAGATAGCCATACAGCCATACAGCTCAGGGGTTACATTATATGTAGTGTTAGTCAGTGTCTGTGTAATGTGTGCAGATAGCCATACAGTATGTGCTGGTGCTCTGGGGTTACATTATAAGTAGTGTTAGTCAGTGTCTGTGTAATGTGTGCAGATAGCCATACAGCCATACAGCTCAGGGGTTACATTATATGTAGTGTTAGTCAGTGTCTGTGTAATGTGTGCAGATACAGTAAGTGCTGGTGTTCTGGGGTTACATTATATGTAGTGTTAGTCAGTGTCTGTGTAATGTGTGCAGATAGCCATACAGCCATACAGCTCAGGGGTTACATTATATGTAGTGTTAGTCAGTGTCTGTGTAATGTGTGCAGATAGCCATACAGCCATACAGCTCAGGGGTTACATTAGTGTTAGTCAGTGTCTGTGTAATGTGTGTAGATAGCCATACAGCTCAGGGGTTACATTATTTGTAGTGTTAGTTAGTGTGTGTGTAATGTGTGCAGATAGCCATACAGCCATACAGCTCAGGGGTTACATTATATGTAGTGTTAGTCAGTGTCTGTGTAATGTGTGCAGATAGCCATACAGCCATACAGCTCAGGGGTTACATTATATGTAGTGTTAGTCAGTGTCTGTGTAATGTGTGCAGATAGCCATACAGCCATACAGCTCAGGGGTTACATTATATGTAGTGTTAGTCGGTGTCTGTGTAATGTGTGCAGGTAGCCATACAGCTCAGGGGTTACATTATATGTAGTGTTAGTCGGTGTCTGTGTAATGTGTGCAGATAGCCATACAGCCATACAGCTCAGGGGTTACAGTATATGTGGTGTTAGTCAGTGTCTGTGTAATGTGTGTAGATAGCTATACAGCCATACAGCTCACGGGTTACATTATAATATTATATGTAGTGTTAGTCAGTGTCTGTGTAATGTGTGCAGATAGCCATACAGCCATACAGCTCAGGGGTTACATTATATGTAGTGTTAGTCGGTGTCTGTGTAATGTGTGCAGATAGCCATATAGCCATACAGCTCAGGGGTTACATTATATGTAGTGTTAGTCGGTGTCTGTGTAATGTGTGCAGATAGCCATACAGCCATACAGCTCAGGGGTTACATTATATGTAGTGTTAGTCGGTGTCTGTGTAAAGTGTGCAGATAGCCATACAGCCATACAGCTCAGGGGTTACACTATATGTAGTGTTAGTCAGTGTCTGTGTAATGTGTGCAGATAGCCATACAGCCATACAGCTCAGGGGTTACATTATATGTAGTGTTAGTCAGTGTCTGTGTAATGTGTGCAGATAGCCATACAGTATGTGCTGGTGCTCTGGGGTTACATTATATGTAGTGTTAGTTAGTGTGTGTGTATGTGTGCAGATAGCCATACAGCCATACAGCTCAGTGGTTACATTATATGTAGTGTTAGTCAGTGTCTGTGTAATGTGTGCAGATACAGTAAGTGCTGGTGCTCTGGGGTTACATTATATGTAGTGTTAGTCATTGTCTGTGTAATGTGTGCAGATAGCCATATAGCCATACAGCTCAGGGGTTACATTATATGTAGTGTTAGTCAGTGTCTGTGTAATGTGTGCAGATAGCCATACAGCCATACAGCTCAGGGGTTACATTATATGTAGTGTTAGTCAGTGTCTGTGTAATGTGTGCAGATACAGTATGTGCTGGTGCTCTGGGGTTACATTATATGTAGTGTTAGTCAGTGTCTGTGTAATGTGTGCAGATAGCCATACAGCCATACAGCTCAGGGGTTACATAGTCAGTGTATGTGTAATGTGTGCAGATACAGTATGTGCTGGTGCTCTGGGGTTACATTATATGTAGTGTTAGTCAGTGTCTGTGTAATGTGTGTAGATAGCCATACAGCCATACAGCTCAGGGGTTACATTATATGTAGTGTTAGTCAATGTCTGTGTAATGTGTGTAGATAGCCATACAGCTCAGGGGTTACATTATATGTAGTGTTAGTTAGTGTGTGTGTAATGTGTGCAGATAGCCATACAGGCATATAGCTCAGGGGTTACATTATATGCAGTGTTAGTCAGTGTCTGTGTAATGTGTGCAGATAGCCATACAGCCATACAGCTCAGGGGTTACATTATATGTAGTGTTAGTCAGTGTCTGTGTAATGAGTGCAGATAGCCATACAGCCATACAGCTCAGGGGTTACATTATATGTAGTGTTAGTCAGTGTCTATGTAATGTGTGCAGATAGCCATACAGCCATACAGCTCAGGGGTTACATTATATGTAGTGTTAGTCAGTGTCTGTGTAATGTGTGTAGATAGCCATACAGCCATACAGCTCAGGGGTTACATTATATGTAGTGTTAGTCGGTGTCTGTGTAATGTGTGCAGATAGCCATACTGCCATACAGCTCAGGGGTTACATTATATGTAGTGTTAATCGGTGTCTGTGTAATGTGTGCAGATAGCCATACAGCCATACAGCTCAGGGGTTACATTATATGTAGTGTTAGACGGTGTCTGTGTAATTTGTGCAGATAGCCATACAGCCATACAGCTCAGTGGTTACATTATATGTAGTGTTAGTCGGTGTCTGTGTAATGTGTGCAGATAGCCATACAGCCATACAGCTCAGGGGTTACATTATATGTGGTGTTAGTCAGTATCTGTGTAATGTGTGTAGGTAGCTATACAGCCATACAGCTCAGGGGTTACATTATAATATTATATGTAGTGTTAGTCAGTGTCTGTGTAATGTGTGCAGATAGCCAAACAGCCATACAGCTCAGGGGTTACATTATATGTAGTGTTAGTCGGTGTCTGTGTAATGTGTGCAGATAGCCATACAGCCATACAGGTCAGGGGTTACATTATATGTAGTGTTAGTCGGTGTCTGTGTAATGTGTGCAGATAGCCATATAGCCATACAGCTCAGGGGTTACATTATATGTAGTGTTAGTCGGTGTCTGTGTAATGTGTGCAGATAGCCATATAGCCATACAGCTCAGGGGTTACATTATATGTAGTGTTAGTCAGTGTCTGTGTAATGTGTGCAGATAGCCATACAGTATGTGCTGGTGCTCTGGGGTTACATTATATGTAGTGTTAGTTAGTGTGTGTGTAATGTGTGCAGATAGCCATACAGCCATACAGCTCAGGGGTTACATTATATGTAGTGTTAGTCAGTGTCTGTGTAATGTGTGCAGATAGCCATACAGCCATACAGCTCAGGGGTTACATTATATGTAGTGTTAGTCAGTGTCTGTGTAATGTGTGCAGATAGCCATACAGTATGTGCTGGTGCTCTCGGGTTACATTATATGTAGTGTTAGTTAGTGTGTGTGTAATGTGTGCAGATAGCCATACAGCCATACAGCTCAGGGGTTACATTATATGTAGTGTTAGTCAGTGTCTGTGTAATGTGTGCAGATAGCCATATAGCCATACAGCTCAGGGGTTACATTATATGTAGTGTTAGTCGGTGTCTGTGTAATGTGTGCAGATAGCCATACAGCCATACAGCTCAGGGGTTACATTATATGTAGTGTTAGTCAGTGTCTGTGTAATGTGTGCAGATAGCCATACAGTATGTGCTGGTGCTCTGGTGTTACATTATATGTAGTGTTAGTTAGTGTGTGTGTAATGTGTGCAGATAGCCATACAGCTCAGGGGTTACATTATATGTAGTGTTAGTCAGTGTCTGTGTAATGTGTGCAGATAGCCATACAGTATGTGCTGGTGCTCTGGGGTTACATTATATGTAGTGTTAGTTAGTGTGTGTGTAATGTGTGCAGATAGCCATACAGCCATACAGCTCAGGGGTTACATTATATGTAGTGTTAGTCAGTGTCTGTGTAATGTGCGCAGATAGCTATACAGTATGTGCTGGTGCTCTGGGGTTACATTATATGTAGTGTTAGTCAGTGTCTGTGTAATGTGTGCAGATAGCCATACAGCCATACAGCTCAGGGGTTACATTATATGTAGTGTTAGTCAGTGTCTGTGTAATGTGTGCAGATACAGTAAGTGCTGGTGCTCTGGGGTTACATTATATGTAGTGTTAGTCAGTGTCTGTGTAATGTGTGCAGATAGCCATATAGCCATATAGCTCAGGGGTTACATTATATGTAGTGTTAGTCAGTGTCTGTGTAATGTGTGCAGATAGCCATACAGCCATACAGCTCAGGGGTTACATTATAAGTAGTGTTAGTCAATGTCTGTGTAATGTGTGTAGATAGCCATACAGCTCAGGGGTTACATTATATGTAGTGTTAGTTAGTGTGTGTGTAATGTGTGCAGATAGCCATACAGCCATATAGCTCAGGGGTTACATTATATGTAGTGTTAATCAGTGTCTGTGTAATGTGTGCAGATAGCCATACAGCCATACAGCTCAGGGGTTACATTATATGTTGTGTTAGTCAGTGTCTGTGTAATGTGTGCAGATAGCCATACAGCCATACAGCTCAGGGGTTACATTATATGTAGTGTTAGTCAGTGTCTGTGTAATGTGTGCAGATAGCCATACAGCTCAGGGGTTACATTATATGTAGTGTTAGTCGGTGTCTGTGTAATGTGTGCAGATAGCCATACAGCCATACAGCTCAGGGGTTACATTATATGTAGTGTTAGTCGGTGTCTGTGTAATGTGTGCAGATAGCCATACTGCCAGACAGCTCAGGGGTTACATTATATGTAGTGTTAGTCGGTGTCTGTGTAATGTGTGCAGATAGCCATACAGCTCAGGGGTTACATTATATGTAGTGTTAGTCGGTGTCTGTGTAATGTGTGCAGATAGCCTTACAGCCATACAGCTTAGTGTTTACATTATATGTAGTGTTAGTCGGTGTCTGTGTAATGTGTGCAGATAGCCATACAGCCATACAGCTCAGGGGTTACATTATATGTGGTGTTAGTCAGTGTCTGTGTAATGTGTGTAGATAGCTATACAGCCATACAGCTCAGGGGTTACATTATAATATTATATGTAGTGTTAGTCAGTGTCTGTGTAATGTGTGCAGATAGCCATACAGCCATACAGCTCAGGGGTTACATTATATGTAGTGTTAGTCGGTGTCTGTGTAATGTGTGCAGATAGCCATACAGCTCAGGGGTTACATTATATGTAGTGTTAGTCGGTGTCTGTGTAATGTGTGCAGATAGCCATACAGCCATACAGCTCAGGGGTTACATTATATGTAGTGTTAGTCAGTGTCTGTGTAATGTGTGCAGAATGCCATATAGCCATACAGCTCAGGGGTTACATTATATGTAGTGTTAGTCGGTGTCTGTGTAATGTGTGCAGATAGCCATACAGCCATACAGCTCAGGGGTTACATTATATGTAGTGTTAGTCGGTGTCTGTGTAATGTGTGCAGATAGCCATACAGCCATTCAGCTCAGGGGTTACATTATATGTAGTGTTAGTCGGTGTCTGTGTAATGTGTGCAGATAGCCATACAGCCATACAGCTCAGGGGTTACATTATATGTAGTGTTAGTCAGTGTCTCTGTAATGTGTGCAGATAGCCATACAGCCATACAGCCATACAGCTCAGGGGTTACATTATATGTAGTGTTAGTCAGTGTCTGTGTAATGTGTGCAGATAGCCATACAGCTCAGGGGTTACATTATATGTAGTGTTAGTCAGTGTCTGTGTAATGTGTGCAGATAGCCGTATAGCCATACAGCTCAGGGGTTACATTATATGTAGTGTTAGTCAGTGTGTGTGTAATGTGTGCAGATAGCTGTACAGCCATACAGCTCAGGGGTTACATTATATGTAGTGTTAGTCAGTGTCTGTGTAATGTGTGCAGATAGCCATACAGCTCAGGGGTTACATTATATGTAGTGTTAGCCAGTGTCTGTGTAATGTGTGCAGATAGCTATACAGTATGTGCTGGTGCTCTGGGGTTACATTATATGTAGTGTTAGTCAGTGTCTGTGTAATGTGTGCAGATAGCCATACAGCCATTCAGCTCAGGGGTTACATTATATGTAGTGTTAGTCAGTGTCTGTGTAATGTGTGCAGATAGCCATACAGCCATACAGCTCTGGGGTTACATTATATGTAGTGTTAGTCAGTGTCTGTGTAATGTGTGCAGATAGCCATACAGCCATACAGCTCTGGGGTTACATTATATGTAGTGTTAGTCAGTGTCTGTGTAATGTGTGCAGATAGCCATACAGCCATACAGCTCAGGGGTTACATTATATGTAGTGTTAGTCAGTGTCTGTGTAATGTGTGCAGATAGCTATACAGTATGTGCTGGTGCTCTGGGGTTACATTATATGTAGTGTTAGTCAGTGTCTGTGTAATGTGTGCAGATAGCCATACAGTATGTGCTGGTGCTCTGGGGTTACATTATATGTAGTGTTAGTCAGTGCCTGTGTAATGTGTGCAGATAGCCATACTGCCATACAGCTCAGGGGTTACATTATATGTAGTGTTAGTCAGTGTCTGTGTAATGTGTGCAGATAGCCATACAGCCATACAGCTCAGGGGTTACATTATATGTAGTGTTAGTCAGTGTCTGTGTAATGTGTGCAGATAGCCATACAGCCATACAGCTCAGGGATTACATTATATGTAGTGTTAGTCACTGTCTGTGTAATGTGTGCAGATAGCCATACAGCCATACAGCTCAGGGGTTACATTATATGTAGTGTTAGTCAGTGTCTGTGTAATGTGTGCAGATAGCTATACAGTATGTGCTGGTGCTCTGGGGTTACATTATATGTAGTGTTAGTCAGTGTCTGTGTAATGTGTGCAGATAGCCATACAGCCATACAGCTCAGGGGTTACATTATATGTAGTGTTAGTCAGTGTCTGTGTAATGTGTGCAGATAGCCATACAGCCATACAGCTCAGGGGTTACATTATATGTAGTGTTAGTCAGTGTCTGTGTAATGTGTGCAGATAGCCATAAAGCCATACAGCTCAGAGGTTACATTATATGTAGTGTTAGTCAGTGTCTGTGTAATGTGTGCAGATAGCCATAAAGCCATACAGCTCAGGGGTTACATTATATGTAGTGTTAGTCAGTGTCTGTGTAATGTGTGCAGATAGCCATACAGCCATACAGCTCAGGGGTTACATTATATGTAGTGTTAGTCAGTGTCTGTGTAATGTGTGCAGATAGCCATACAGCCATACAGCTCAGGGGTTACATTATATGTAGTGTTAGTCAGTGTCTGTGTAATGTGTGCAGATAGCCATACAGCTCAGGGGTTACATTATATGTAGTGTTAGTCAGTGTCTGTGTAATGTGTGCAGATAGCCATACAGCTCAGGGGTTACATTATATGTAGTGTTAGTCAGTGTCTGTGTAATGTGTGCAGATAGCCATACAGCCATACAGCTCAGGGGTTACATTATATGTAGTGTTAGTCAGTGTCTGTGTAATGTGTGCAGATAGCCATACAGTATGTGCTGGTGCTCTGGGGTTACATTATATGTAGTGTTAGTTAGTGTGTGTGTAATGTGTGCAGATAGCCATACAGCCATACAGCTCAGGGGTTACATTATATGTAGTGTTAGTCAGTGTCTGTGTAATGTGTGCAGATAGCTATACAGTATGTGCTGGTGCTCTGGGGTTACATTATATGTAGTGTTAGTCAGTGTCTGTGTAATGTGTGCAGATAGCCATACAGCCATACAGCTCAGGGGTTACATTATATGTAGTGTTAGTCAGTGTCTGTGTAATGTGTGTAGATAGCCATACAGCTCAGGGGTTACATTATATGTAGTGTTAGTTAGTGTGTGTGTAACGTGTGCAGATAGCCATACAGCCATACAGCTCAGGGGTTACATTATATGTAGTGTTAGTCAGTGTCTGTGTAATGTGTGCAGATAGCCATACAGCCATACAGCTCAGGGGTTACATTATATGTAGTGTTAGTCAGTGTCTCTGTAATGTGTGCAGATAGCCATACAGCCATACAGCTCAGGGGTTACATTATATGTAGTGTTAGTCAGTGTATGTGTAATGTGTGCAGATAGCCATACAGCTCAGGGGTTACATTATATGTAGTGTTAGTCAGTGTCTGTGTAATGTGTGCAGATAGCCGTATAGCCATACAGCTCAGGGGTTACATTATATGTAGTGTTAGTCAGTGTGTGTGTAATGTGTGCAGATAGCTGTACAGCCATACAGCTCAGGGGTTACATTATATGTAGTGTTAGTCAGTGTCTGTGTAATGTGTGCAGATAGCCATACAGCTCAGGGGTTACATTATATGTAGTGTTAGCCAGTGTCTGTGTAATGTGTGCAGATAGCTATACAGTATGTGCTGGTGCTCTGGGGTTACATTATATGTAGTGTTAGTCAGTGTCTGTGTAATGTGTGCAGATAGCCATACAGCCATTCAGCTCAGGGGTTACATTATATGTAGTGTTCGTCAGTGTCTGTGTAATGTGTGCAGATAGCCATACAGCCATACAGCTCTGGGGTTACATTATATGTAGTGTTAGTCAGTGTCTGTGTAATGTGTGCAGATAGCCATACAGTATGTGCTGGTGCTCTGGGGTTACATTATATGTAGTGTTAGTCAGTGCCTGTGTAATGTGTGCAGATAGCCATACTGCCATACAGCTCAGGGGTTACATTATATGTAGTGTTAGTCAGTGTCTGTGTAATGTGTGCAGATAGCCATACAGCCATACAGCTCAGGGGTTACATTATATGTAGTGTTAGTCAGTGTCTGTGTAATGTGTGCAGATAGCCATACAGCCATACAGCTCAGGGGTTACATTATATGTAGTGTTAGTCACTGTCTGTGTAATGTGTGCAGATAGCCATACAGCCATACAGCTCAGGGGTTACATTATATGTAGTGTTAGTCAGTGTCTGTGTAATGTGTGCAGATAGCTATACAGTATGTGCTGGTGCTCTGGGGTTACATTATATGTAGTGTTAGTCAGTGTCTGTGTAATGTGTGCAGATAGCCATACAGCCATACAGCTCAGGGGTTACATTATATGTAGTGTTAGTCAGTGTCTGTGTAATGTGTGCAGATAGCCATACAGCCATACAGCTCAGGGGTTACATTATATGTAGTGTTAGTCAGTGTCTGTGTAATGTGTGCAGATAGCCATAAAGCCATACAGCTCAGAGGTTACATTATATGTAGTGTTAGTCAGTGTCTGTGTAATGTGTGCAGATAGCCATAAAGCCATACAGCTCAGGGGTTACATTATATGTAGTGTTAGTCAGTGTCTGTGTAATGTGTGCAGATAGCCATACAGCCATACAGCTCAGGGGTTACATTATATGTAGTGTTAGTCAGTGTCTGTGTAATGTGTGCAGATAGCCATACAGCCATACAGCTCAGGGGTTACATTATATGTAGTGTTAGTCAGTGTCTGTGTAATGTGTGCAGATAGCCATACAGCCATACAGCTCAGGGGTTACATTATATGTAGTGTTAGTCAGTGTCTCTGTAATGTGTGCAGATAGCCATACAGCTCAGGGGTTACATTATATGTAGTGTTAGTCAGTGTCTGTGTAATGTGTGCAGATAGCCATACAGCCATACAGCTCAGGGGTTACATTATATGTAGTGTTAGTCAGTGTCTGTGTAATGTGTGCAGATAGCCATACAGTATGTGCTGGTGCTCTGGGGTTACATTATATGTAGTGTTAGTTAGTGTGTGTGTAATGTGTGCAGATAGCCATACAGCCATACAGCTCAGGGGTTACATTATATGTAGTGTTAGTCAGTGTCTGTGTAATGTGTGCAGATAGCTATACAGTATGTGCTGGTGCTCTGGGGTTACATTATATGTAGTGTTAGTCAGTGTCTGTGTAATGTGTGCAGATAGCCATACAGCCATACAGCTCAGGGGTTACATTATATGTAGTGTTAGTCAGTGTCTGTGTAATGTGTGCAGATAGCCATACAGCCATACAGCTCAGGGGTTACATTATATGTAGTGTTAGTCAGTGTCTGTGTAATGTGTGTAGATAGCCATACAGCTCAGGGGTTACATTATATGTAGTGTTAGTTAGTGTGTGTGTAACGTGTGCAGATAGCCATACAGCCATACAGCTCAGGGGTTACATTATATGTAGTGTTAGTCAGTGTCTGTGTAATGTGTGCAGATAGTCATACAGCCATACAGCTCAGGGGTTACATTATATGTAGTGTTAGTCAGTGTGTGTGTAATGTGTGCAAGTAGCCTTACAGCCATACAGCTCAGGGGTTACATTATATGTAGTGTTAGCCAGTGTCTGTGTAATGTGTGCAGATAGCCGTACAGCCATACAGCTCAGGTGTTACATTATATGTAGTGTTAGTCAGTGTCTGTGTAATGTGTGCAGATAGCCGTACAGCCATACAGCTCAGGGGTTACATTATATGTAGTGTTAGTCAGTGTCTGTGTAATGTGTGCAGATAGCCATACAGCTCAGGGGTTACATTATATGTAGTGTTAGTCAGTGTCTGTGTAATGTGTGCAGATAGCCATACAGCCATACAGCTCAGGGGTTACATTATATGTAGTGTTAGTCAGTGTCTGTGTAATGTGTGCAAATAGCTATACAGTATGTGCTGGTGCTCTGGGGTTACATTATATGTAGTGTTAGTCAGTGTCTGTGTAATGTGTGCAGATAGCCATACAGCCATACAGCTCAGGGGTTACATTATATGTAGTGTTAGTCAGTGTCTGTGTAATGTGTGCAGATAGCCATACAGCCATACAGCTCAGGGGTTACATTATATGTAGTGTTAGTCAGTGTCTGTGTAATGTGTGCAGATAGCCATAAAGCCATACAGCTCAGGGGTTACATTATATGTAGTGTTAGTCAGTGTCTGTGTAATGTGTGCAGATAGCCATAAAGCCATACAGCTCAGGGGTTACATTATATGTAGTGTTAGTCAGTGTCTGTGTAATGTGTGCAGATAGCCATACAGCCATACAGCTCAGGGGTTACATTATATGTAGTGTTAGTCAGTGTCTGTGTAATGTGTGCAGATAGCCATAGAGCCATACAGTTCAGGGGTTACATTATATGTAGTGTTAGTCATTGTCTGTGTAATGTGTGCAGATAGCCATACAGCTCAGGGGTTACATTATATGTAGTGTTAGTCAGTGTCTGTGTAATGTGTGCAGATAGACATACAGCCATACAGCTCAGGGGTTACATTATATGTAGTGTTAGTCAGTGTCTGTGTAATGTGTGCAGATAGCCATACAGTATGTGCTGGTGCTCTGGGGTTACATTATATGTAGTGTTAGTTAGTGTGTGTGTAATGTGTGCAGATAGCCATACAGCCATACAGCTCAGGGGTTACATTATATGTAGTGTTAGTCAGTGTCTGTGTAATGTGTGCAGATAGCTATACAGTATGTGCTGGTGCTCTGGGGTTACATTATATGTAGTGCTAGTCAGTGTCTGTGTAATGTGTGCAGATAGCCATACAGCCATACAGCTCAGGGGTTACATTATATGTAGTGTTAGTCAGTGTCTGTGTAATGTATGCAGATAGCCATACAGCCATACAGCTCAGGGGTTACATTATATGTAGTGTTAGTCGATGTCTGTGTAATGTGTGCAGATAGCCATACAGCTCAGGGGTTACATTATATGTAGTGTTAGTTAGTGTGTGTGTAATGTGTGTAGATAGCCATACAGCTCAGGGGTTACATTATATGTAGTGTTAGTCAGTGTCTTTGTAATGTGTGCAGATAGCCATACAGCCATACAGCTCAGGGGTTACATTATATGTAGTGTTAGTCAGTGTCTGTGTAATGTGTGCAGATAGCCATACAGCTCAGGGGTTACATTATATGTAGTGTTAGTCAGTGTCTGTGTAATGTGTGCAGATAGCCATACAGCCATACAGCTCAAGGGTTACATTATATGTAGTGTTAGTCAGTGTCTGTGTAATGTGTGCAGATAGCCATACAGCCATACAGCTCAGGGGTTACATTATATGTAGTGTTAGTCAGTGTCTGTGTAATGTGTGCAGATAGCCATACAGCCATACAGCTCAGGGGTTACATTATATGTAGTGTTAGTTAGTGTGTGTGTAATGTGTGCCGATAGCCATACAGCCATACAGCTCAGGGGTTACATTATATGTAGTGTTAGTCAGTGTCTGTGTAATGTGTGCCGATAGCCATACAGCCATACAGCTCAGGGGTTACATTATATGTAGTGTTAGTCAGTGTCTGTGTAATGTGTGCAGATAGCCATAAAGCCATACAGCTCAGGGGTTACATTATATGTAGTGTTAGTCAGTGTCTGTGTAATGTGTGCAGATAGCCATAAAGCCATACAGCTCAGGGGTTACATTATATGTAGTGTTAGTCAGTGTCTGTGTAATGTGTGCAGATAGCCATACAGCCATACAGCTCAGGGGTTACATTATATGTAGTGTTAGTCAGTGTCTGTGTAATGTGTGCAGATAGCCATAGAGCCATACAGCTCAGGGGTTACATTATATGTAGTGTTAGTCAGTGTCTGTGTAATGTGTGCAGATAGTCATACAGCTCAGGGGTTACATTATATGTAGTGTTAGTCAGTGTCTGTGTAATGTGTGCAGATAGCCATACAGCCATACAGCTCAAGGGTTACATTATATGTAGTGTTAGTCAGTGTCTGTGTAATGTGTGCAGATAGCCATACAGCCATACAGCTCAGGGGTTACATTATATGTAGTGTTAGTCAGTGTCTGTGTAATGTGTGCAGATAGCCATACAGCCATACAGCTCAGGGGTTACATTATATGTAGTGTTAGTTAGTGTGTGTGTAATGTGTGCCGATAGCCATACAGCCATACAGCTCAGGGGTTACATTATATGTAGTGTTAGTTAGTGTGTGTGTAATGTGTGCCGATAGCCATACAGCCATACAGCTCAGCGGTTACATTATATGTAGTGTTAGTCAGTGTCTGTGTAATGTGTGCAGATAGCCATACTGCCATACAGCTCAGGGGTTACATTATATGTAGTGTTAGTCAGTGTCTGTGTAATGTGTGCAGATAGCCATACAGCTCAGGGGTTACATTATATGTAGTGTTAGTTAGTGTGTGTGTAATGTGTGCAGATAGCCATACAGCTATACAGCTCAGTGGTTACATTATATGTAGTGTTAGTCAGTGTCTGTGTAATGTGTGCAGATAGCCATACAGCCATACAGCTCAGGGGTTACATTATATGTAGTGTTAGTCAGTGTCTGTGTAATGTGTGCAGATAGCCATACAGCCATACAGCTCAGGGGTTACATTATATGTAGTGTTAGTCAGTGTCTGTGTAATGTGTGCAGATAGCCATACAGCCATACAGCTCAGGGGTTACATTATATGTAGTGTTAGTCAGTGTCTGTGTAATGTGTGCAGAAAGCCATACAGCCATACAGCTCAGGGGTTACATTATATGTAGTGTTAGTCAGTGTCTGTGTAATGTGTGCAGATAGCCATACTGCCATACAACTCAGGGATTACATTATATGTAGTGTTAGTCAGTGTCTGTGTAATGTGTGCAGATAGCCATACAGCCATACAGCTCAGGGGTTACATTATATGTAGTGTTAGCCAGTGTCTGTGTAATGTGTGCAGATAGCCATACTGCCATACAGCTCAGGGGTTACATTATATGTAGTGTTAGCCAGTGTGTGTGTAATGTGTGCAGATAGCCATACAGCTCAGGGGTTACATTATATGTGGTGTTAGTCAGTGTCTGTGTAATGTGTGTAGATAGCTATACAGCCATACAGCTCAGGGGTTACATTATATGTAGTGTTAGTCGGTGTCTGTGTAATGTGTGCAGATAGCTATACAGTATGTTCTGGTGCTCTGGGGTTACATTATATGTAGTGTTAGTCAGTGTCTGTGTAATGTGTGCAGATAGCTATACAGCCATACAGCTCAGGAGTTACATTATAATATTATATGTAGTGTTAGTCAGTGTCTGTGTAATGTGTGCAGATAGCCATACAGCCATACAGCTCAGGGGTTACATTATATGTAGTGTTAGTCGGTGTCTGTGTAATGTGTGCAGATAGCCATACAGCCATTCAGCTCAGGGGTTACATTATATGTAGTGTTAGTCGGTGTCTGTGTAATGTGTGCAGATAGCCATACAGCCATACAGCTCAGGGGTTACATTATATGTAGTGTTAGTCGGTGTCTGTGTAATGTGTGCAGATAGCCATACAGCCATACAGCTCAGGGGTTACATTATATGTAGTGTTAGTCGGTGTCTGTGTAATGTGTGCAGATAGCCATACAGCCATACAGCTCAGGGGTTACATTATATGTAGTGTTAGTCAGTGTCTGTGTAATGTGTGCAGATAGCCATACTGCCATACAACTCAGGGGTTACATTATATGTAGTGTTAGTCAGTGTCTGTGTAATGTGTGCAGATAGCCATACAGCCATACAGCTCAGGGGTTACATTATATGTAGTGTTAGTCAGTGTCTGTGTAATGTGTGCAGATAGCCATACAGCCATACAGCTCAGGGGTTACATTATATGTAGTGTTAGTCAGTGTCTGTGTAATGTGTGCAGATAGCCATACAGCCATACAGCTCAGGGGTTACATTATATGTAGTGTTAGTCAGTGTCTGTGTAATGTGTGCAGATAGCCATACTGCCATACAACTCAGGGGTTACATTATATGTAGTGTTAGTCAGTGTCTGTGTAATGTGTGCAGATAGCCATACAGCCATACAGCTCAGGGGTTACATTATATGTAGTGTTAGCCAGTGTCTGTGTAATGTGTGCAGATAGCCATACTGCCATACAGCTCAGGGGTTACATTATATGTAGTGTTAGCCAGTGTGTGTGTAATGTGTGCAGATAGCCATACAGCCATACAGCTCAGGGGTTACATTATATGTAGTGTTAGTCAGTGTCTGTGCAATGTGTGCAGATAGCCATACTGCCATACAGCTCAGGGGTTACATTATATGTAGTGTTAGTCAGTGTCTGTGCAATGTGTGCAGATAGCCATACTGCCATACAGCTCAGGGGTTACATTATATGTGGTGTTAGTCAGTGTCTGTGTAATGTGTGTAGATAGCCATACAGCCATACAGCTCAGGGGTTACATTATATGTAGTGTTAGTCGGTGTCTGTGTAATGTGTGCAGATAGCTATACAGTATGTTCTGGTGCTCTGGGGTTACATTATATGTAGTGTTAGTCAGTGTCTGTGTAATGTGTGCAGATAGCTATACAGCCATACAGCTCAGGAGTTACATTATAATATTATATGTAGTGTTAGTCAGTGTCTGTGTAATGTGTGCAGATAGCCATACAGCCATACAGCTCAGGGGTTACATTATATGTAGTGTTAGTCGGTGTCTGTGTAATGTGTGCAGATAGCCATACAGCCATTCAGCTCAGGGGTTACATTATATGTAGTGTTAGTCGGTGTCTGTGTAATGTGTGCAGATAGCCATACAGCCATACAGCTCAGGGGTTACATTATATGTAGTGTTAGTCGGTGTCTGTGTAATGTGTGCAGATAGCCATACAGCCATACAGCTCAGGGGTTACATTATATGTAGTGTTAGTCGGTGTCTGTGTAATGTGTGCAGATAGCCATATAGCCATACAGCTCAGGGGTTACATTATATGTAGTGTTAGTCAGAGTCTGTGTAATGTGTGCAGATAGCCATACAGCTCAGGGGTTACATTATATGTAGTGTTAGTCAGTGTTTGTGTAAAGTGTGCAGATAGCCATATAGCCATACAGCTCAGGGGTTACATTATATGTAGTGTTAGTCAGTGTCTGTGTAATGTGTGCAGATAGCCATACAGCCATACAGCTCAGGGGTTACATTATATGTAGTGTTAGTCAGTGTCTGTGTAATGTGTGCAGATAGCCATACAGCCATACAGCTCAGGGGTTACATTATATGTAGTGTTAGTCAGTGTCTGTGTAATGTGTGCAGATAGCCATACAGCCATACAGCTCAGGGGTTACATTATATGTAGTGTTAGTCAGTGTCTGTGTAATGTGTGCAGATAGCCATACAGCCATACAGCTCAGGGGTTACATTATATGTAGTGTTAGTCAGTGTCTGTGTAATGTGTGCAGATAGCTATACAGCCATACAGCTAAGGGGTTACATTATATGTAGTGTTAGTCAGTGTGTGTGTAATGTGTGCAGATAGCCGTACAGCCATACAGCTCAGGGATTACATTATACGTAGTGTTAGTCAGTGTCTGTGTAATGTGTGCAGATAGCCATACAGCCATACAGCTCAGGGGTTACATTATATGTAGTGTTAGTCAGTGTCTGTGTAATGTGTGCAGATAGCTATACAGTATGTGCTGGTGCTCTGGGGTTACATTATATGTAGTGTTAGTCCGTTTTTGTGTAATGTGTGCAGATAGCCATACAGTATGTGCTGGTGCTCTGGGGTTACATTATATGTAGTGTTAGTCAGTGTCTGTGTAATGTGTGCAGATAGCCATACAGCCATACAGCTCAGGGGTTACATTATATGTAGTGTTAGTCAGTGTCTGTGTAATGTGTGCAGATAGCCATACAGCCATACAGCTCAGGGGTTACATTATATGTAGTGTTAGTCAGTGTCTGTGTAATGTGTGCAGATAGCCATACAGCCATACAGCTCAGGGGTTACATTATATGTAGTGTTAGTCGGTGTCTGTGTAATGTGTGCAGATAGCCATACAGCCATACAGCTCAGGGGTTACATTATATGTAGTGTTAGTCGGTGTCTGTGTAATGTGTGCAGATAGCCATACAGCCATACAGCTCAGGGGTTACATTATATGTAGTGTTAGTCGGTGTCTGTGTAAAGTGTGCAGATACAGTATGTGCTGGTGCTCTAGGGTTACATTATATATAGTGTTAGTTAGTGTGTGTGTAATGTGTGCAGATAGCCATACAGCCATACAGCTCAGGGGTTACATTATATGTAGTGTTAGTCAGTGTCTGTGTAATGTGTGCAGATAGCTATACAGCCATACAGCTCAGGGGTTACATTATATCATACTTGCCTACATTGTACTTAGCTTTTGCGGGAGACTTGGGGAGAGGAGAAAAATCGGGTTGTGATGGGGGCGGGGCCTGACATCTTGCATCATTAGTCCCCGCCCCCTTCATGACAAATTGCCGCAATTGGCGTAAATTTGCATAAGGGGTGGGGCTAAATGACGTGATTCGTGCAGAATCGCGTAATTAAGCCCCGCCCCCTACACAGAGACCCGCGATTGCCGCGGAAGTTCTCCCCATTCTGCCCACTTCACTAGGAAGTGGGCAGAATGCGGGAGAAATGCCTAGCCTTCCGGGGGTGCGGGGGGTTACCCGAAAAATCGGGAGCCTCCCACGAAAACCGGGAGGGTAGGCATGTATGCATTATATATATTGTGCTCAGCAACATTTACCATGTCTCATTGTCAGTACTGGTCTGCAGATGGTGTCATTTAAACAGTGGCGCACCTTTGGTACATGTGCCTGTAAGGGGACGTGACCTCACGGCACACCCTCATCACAGAGACTGTCCCCGCGGACTAATGTCACCGTGCTGCGCCCGGCTTCCAGTCACTGAGGAGGATGCATTTTGGTGCCACCAACTCAGTGGGGGACAGTGACACGCAGTGCGTTCCTCACCCTCACCTCCTAGTGACCCATCTGGCTGGAATGTATTCTATTACTTCTATCCTGTATATATCCAAAATGGATAAAAATATATTATTTAACTATGTATAATTTTCTTTCTTCTCTGTGCATTGCTGGATTAGCTCTGTACCCTATTAGTACTGTAAGTTATGACTTAGGTAAATTTCCTGTTTTATCTCCCATATCTTTACCAGGAGAAAATGAGATGGATACAATGTAGACAGAGCCTGTCTGTAACCTTACTGCTCTCCCCTTACCTCTTAGTTTCAAGACAAATTATTTTAACTCTTTCCTCTTCTAGAGTTGTCCTTAAATGTGGAAATAAAAATGTCTCCGAGTACAATATATGAAGGTGACGCCATGACCCTGACATGTGACACAGCCCTCGTCCCTCCCGGAGACATCACAGAGCTGCAATTTGCTTTCTACAGAGATGGGCAGAACGTGCAGGAACTCAGTGTATCTGCTACATACAGCGTTCTGTCAGCGCAGCCGGTGCATTCTGGGAAATATACCTGTATGGTGATAACTCCCAGCGACAATGTGAGGAAGGAGAGTGACTGGTTATATATACAGATACAAGGTGAGTGTGAGATTCTGTATCATATGTCTGTACACAGGGGTGCTGAGAGGGGGAGGGGGCTGGTACTAATTACCCTGGCCTGAGCTTGATGGAGGGGCCCGGGTCCACCTCCTCCCCCTCTCCCTTACCTGTCAGTGGCTACTGCTATTAGGCCCCCTCCCCAAAATAACCGGGGCTTGACGTGCCTCACTATGGCCCTGTCTGTACATCTCTCAACATACACACAGCAGAAGGGTGACTCAATTTGACCACATCCGCATTTACTCAAAACTTTTTATGCAAATTGGGAAGCCCCCCTCCCCAGATTCCCTTTGATAAACTATATTATAGTTCTATAATGACTGAATCACTAGAACGTGTTGTCCACACACCAGTGTGAGTGAGTTCTTCCTTATGGTATATCCCAATATTACTGGCCCCTGATACAGAGTCAGATCCAGGCACAATGGGGCACTAAGCACGAGGACCCTCCCTCCCATCTGTCAGTGACAGAAAATCCAATATATATAATAACATAGTGTGGTAGCGCCTTCTAGTGTGGTAAGGATGATTAGTATGTGCACCAGATGAAAGTAGTAAGCAGGCATTAAATATGGTCTTTAGCAATGGTTCCTCAGTGTCTCCTTATGCTCCCTTTCAGGATTTGGCCTCATCCATTATACATACAGTAGCTCCCATGGGGAAACATAAGAAGATGCCTCCCGTTGTGTAGTGTATTCACAATGTATTTACAACACACTAATTAGACACACAGTAAAACAGAAAGGGTTCTTACATGAACATCATCAAAGTTTCGGAGAGAGTCCCAGTATAACACAATAACTCAAACAAGTTTTATCTCTTATGTGACATATTTGAAATCCAGCGAATTTGTTGCATACACTTTGAATATACAATGTATTTTGTTTCCAAATGGGAACTGTACCTCTCATTGCATGCTACATGCTGTCCCCACAGTGCCATACGTGTATCTCGTTACACCTCTGTGTACCTCGTGGCACTCTATGTACTATACAATCATTACTAATGCATCTGTGTACCTTGTGGCACTCTATGTACTGTACAAACATTACTAATGCATCTGTGTACCTTGTGGCACTCTATGTACTGTACAAACATTACTAATGCATCTGTGTACCTTGTGGCAGTCTATGTACTGTACAAACATTACTAATGCATCTGTGTACCTTGTGGCAGTCTATGTACTGTACAAACATTACTAATGCATCTGTGTACCTTGTGGCACTCTATGTACTGTACAAACATTACTAACACATCTGTGTACCTTGTGGCACTCTATGTACTGTACAAACATTACTAATGCATCTGTGTACCTTGTGGCAGTCTATGTACTGTACAAACATTACCAACACATCTGTGTACCTTGTGGCACTCTATGTACTGTACAAACATTACTAATGCATCTGTGTACCTTGTGGCAGTCTATGTACTGTACAAACATTACTAATGCATCTGTGTACCTTGTGGCAGTCTATGTACTGTACAAACATTACTAATGCATCTGTGTACCTTGTGGCACTCTATGTACTGTACAAACATTACTAATGCATCTGTGTACCTTGTGGCACTCTATGTACTGTACAAACATTACCAACACATCTGTGTACCTTGTGGCAGTCTATGTACTGTACAAACATTACTAATGCATCTGTGTACCTTGTGGCAGTCTATGTACTGTACAAACATTACTAATGCATCTGTGTACCTTGTGGCAGTCTATGTACTATATAAACATTACTAATGCATCTGTGTACCTGTGTGGCACGCTATGTACTGTACAAACATTACTAATGCATCTGTGTACCTTGTGGCACTCTATGTACTGTACAAACATTACTAATGCATCTGTATACCTTGTGGCACGCTATGTACTGTACAAACATTACTAATGCATCTGTGTACCTTGTGGCACTCTTTGTACTGTACAAACATTACTAATGCATCTGTGTACCTTGTGGCACGCTATGTACTGTACAAACATTACCAACACATCTGTGTACCTTGTGGCAGTCTATGTACTGTACAAACATTACTAATGCATCTGTGTACCTTGTGGCAGTCTATGTACTGTACAAACATTACTAATGCATCTGTGTACCTTGTGGCACGCTATGTACTGTACAAACATTACCAACACATCTGTGTACCTTGTGGCACGCTATGTGCTGTACAAACATTACCAATGCATCTGTGTACCTTGTGGCACGCTATGTACTGTACAAACATTACTAATGCATCTGTGTACCTTGTGGCACGCTATGTACTGTACAAACATTACCAACACATCTGTGTACCTTGTGGCACGCTATGTACTGTATTCAAACATTACTAATGCATCTGTGTACCTTGTGGCACTCTATGTACTGTACAAACATTACTAATGCATCTGTGTACCTTGTGGCACTCTATGTACTGTACAAACATTACTAATGCATCTGTGTACCTTGTGGCACGCTATGTACTGTACAAACATTACTAATGCATCTGTGTACCTTGTGACACTCTATGTACTGTACAAACATTACTAATGCATCTGTGTACCTTGTGGCATGCTATGTACTGTACAAACATTACCAACACATCTGTGTACCTTGTGGCACGCTATGTACTGTACAAACATTACCAACACATCTGTGTACCTTGTGGCACGCTATGTACTGTACAAACATTACCAACACATCTGTGTACCTTGTGGCACTCTATGTACTGTACAAACATTACCAACACATCTGTGTACCTTGTGGCACTCTATGTACTGTATTCAAACATTACCAACACATCTGTGTACCTTGTGGAACTCTTTGTACTGTACAAACATTACTAATGCATCTGTGTACCTTGTGGAATGCTATGTACTGTACAAACATTACCAACACATCTGTGTACCTTGTGGCACTCTATGTACTGTACAAACATTACTAATGCATCGGTGTACCTTGTGGAATGCTACTCACTGCTCACCTCTGTATACCTTGCGGAAGACTACCACAATTCCATACTTCGTGTGCCCCGCTGTACCTTCGGCATCTGTGCCTACTGTGTTAAACACCTCAGGGCATTTCATGGCTTCCACCTAAGTTATATATATATAATATGGAAACTGCTGATCAGATTAGACACAATGGGCCTGAATCTGAGCACCTGCACCTGTTCTTGAAGCAGCAATCCGCCAATCTGAGCTGAAAATCCATGTGAGTGAAATGGGGGATTGCAGCAGACACAGAACTCCAATACCTGCTGCTGTCCCCCGAGCATACATTTAGAGGAAATTGGTGGGTGGGATATCCTGCAAATATTAAGAAATTCCCCCAAATGAGATCAGTATATTTGTGATGATTTATTTGCTGTAAATTATTCATATTTCTCACCATAACCAGAATTTTTGTATCATATTATCAGATGCTTTTAGTGATCCAATAATAAGTACTAGTCCATCATCAGTGAACGAGGGCGACGCGATGACTCTGACCTGTTACACAAGACGTAACCCGGCCGCAGTTATTACAGGACTACACTTTGCTTTCTACAGAGATCAGCAGCCGGTGCGGGATTTCCATACATCAGCTACATACAGCGTTCCGTCAGCACAGCTGGTGCATTCTGGGGATTATACCTGTGATGTCAGAACTCCCAGCCGCAGTGTGACAAAGAGGAGCAGCGTGTTACATATACAGATAGGTGAGTGTGTGATGCTGATATCATATGTCTGTGTACTTCCCAGCATTACATACAGCAACATCAGGACACAAATTATACACAACTCCCTCCACTGTGCCACAGTAATAATTACACAGACTGTGCCCCCAAATGGGGTATATCACCCTTTTACAGTGGCGTCACTAGGGGGGTGTGGCCCGCACTGGGTGTCACCATTCAAGGGGGTGACATCAAGAAGAACAGCGTGTCACACCCGCGGGCTGCACACCCACGGCACCACCGCCGACCATGCTGCTGGAGCCGGAGGAGACACTTTTTAATGTATATGCAGATCCGTCCTGCCGTACGCTGGTCCTCTCTGCTCTGCCCACCGCCGTCTGGGTGAGCTGCACATTCTCTCACCGCGGCTGGCTACCAGAGCCACACACAGGCACAGAGAATCTTCGCGCACGCCGGCTCCGCTTGTTTTTCTGGGAGCCGCCCAGCCTGATGGAGAAGGAGGAGGGACTAGGTGCCTCTGAGCGCGCTGCGTGTCAAGAACAGAAGAAGGACTCAAGACAAGTGAGCACCCCACCCGGACACACCCAGAGGTAAGTACTGACTCACTGCACAGGGGGGGCACAGCATAAGGGGGATTACTGGGGACCGGGGCCACTGCATAAGGGGCGCTGGAAGCACAGCTTAAGGGACATTGCTGGGGGCACTGTATAAGGGCACTACTGGGAGCACACCAGGCACTGCGTAAGAGGCGCTACTGGGGGCACAGCTTAAGGGGCATTGCTGGGGGCACTGCCACTACATAAGAGAGGCAATACAGAAGGCACTGTATAAGGGCACTACTGGGGGCACAGCTTAAGGGGCATTGCTGGGGCACTGCATAAGGGAGGCAATACTGGGGCCACTGCATAAGGGGCGCTACTGGGGGCACAGCTTAAGGGGCATTGCTGGGGGTACTGCCACTACATAAGAGAGGCAATACAGAAGGCACTGTATAAGGGCACTACTGGGGGCACAGCTTAAGGGGCATTGCTGGGGCACTGCATAAGGGAGGCAATACTGGGGCCACTGCACAAGGGGCGCTACTGGGGGCACAGCTTAAGGGGCATTGCTGGGGGCACTGCATAAGAGGCAATACTGGGGGCACTGTAAAAGGGCACTACTGGGGGCACAGCTTAAGGGGCATTGCTGGGGGCACTGTATAAGGGCACTACTGGGGGCACACCAGGCACAGCTTAAGGGGCACTGCATAAGAGGTGCTACTGGGGGCACAGCTTAAGGGGCATTGCTGGGGGCACTGTATAAGGGCACTACTGGGGGCACACCAGGCACAGCTTAAGGGGCACTGCATAAGAGGTGCTACTGGGGGCACAGCTGAAGGGGCATTTCTGGGGGCACTGCATAAGAGAGGCAATACTGGGGGCACAACATAAGGGGCATTGCTGGGGGCACTACATTAGAGGCACTACTGGGGGCACTGTATAAGGGGCAATGTATAAGACACACTACTGGGGATGCTGCATAAGGGGCACTACTGGGGGCCCAACATAAGGGGCATTACTGGGGCACGGCATCAGGGGCACTACTGGGGCACTGCATAAGGAGTGCTACTGGTGGTAAAGTATAATGGGCGCTACTGGGGGAACTGTGTAAGGGGCACTACTGGGGGTACAGCATATGGGGCTCTAATACAGGGGGCATTGCATATTGGGCACATCTACAGAGGGCATTGCATAAAGGGGCACTACTACAGGGGGAACTGCATAATGGGCACAACTATAGGGGCATTGCATAAGGGGCACTACTACTGGGGGCAGTGAATAAGGGGCATTCCATGGAGGTAATGCGAGTGCTTGTCCATCTGCAAATGGAAACTCTTGCTGCCCATTGATTTAACATATATTTAGTGATAGTACAAAAACAGCACTAAGGATTCCATGTGGTGTAATACAAGGCCCATGTGGGGGGGGGTGACACCATGAGCTACCACACCGGGTGACACCAACCCTAGTGACGCCTCTGCCCTTTTATGGCACAAATTCGGGCTGCTTTCTCATGACTGGGACTATAGGAGAGGTTTGTGACCATAGGGCTCATTATTATCAACATATAATAATTGTTTAGACCTCTTTTCTGCCCAGCAGTTTGATGCATTGTGTGTTGGTGTGTGTTGCTGATGCTTCTCACATCCCTCCCAATAGTCCTTGTTATCATAGGTCCGTCACAGTCCACGGGTCACAGGGCTTACTGAAATGTGGGCATGGCCTCAAAAAGTGTGGTAATAGCTGGGCGAGATGTAACAGATAAAGGGCGGCTCTCGGTGGATCATGACGGGACTCCTTTCTGTAATTTCCCCAGAAATAAATGTCACCCATTGCACTGGCTACCAGCAAAACTGCAACTTCCCTCAGTCAGAGGTGATTATCATTCACTACCTGGCCGTGTAACAGTAATGCAGCATTGCCCGGTTATTATTTTCACATTTATAGCTAAACACATTTTAGACTGTAATTAATGCAGAGTTTGGTCACAATCTATTGCAGCACAATCTCTTCCTATCTGCAAATTGCCCCGATCCTCACATCTCATTCTTCACAAATGTTTTCAGTTATTGATAAGCTCAATTGGAGATGTCCATGGACTCCTGTGATTTATATTTATTTCTAAACTCATCATCATGTTTTACCTTTGGTAGAATCCACCTCATGTATTTTTGTTTTTCTTTTGGTTTTAGAATTGAAAAATGGTCAAAAAAAATGGTAAAATCATGTTATTTTGTATTATTTTTGCGTCTGTTAGTTTTTTTTATTACAGATGAGCGGTTCGGTTTTACTTGGTTTAACTTGGTTATGTTCGGATCTCAAAAACGGCATCATATTGGCTATCCGTCTCTGACGTGTTTTGGATAGCCAATAACATGAATCCAAACTAATCTGAACTTGCGCTAATTTGGCAAATAGAAGAGAGTCAAAACCAAACTGTTCATCTCTAGTTTTTATTAGTGCTGAGCGGTTCGGTTTTCCTGGAAACAGAAAACATCTGAACCTCAGAGGATCCGAGTGATTCTGAGTCCCGGCTCCGGTCTTCCCGTCAAGTTCAGATCCCAAAACGAGGCAAAATGTCATCTTCTCAGCATCACATCTCGTGTGTTTTGGATTGGATATAAAAGTCTGGGTGGGAAATCCCAATGGATGACGATCTCAACAGGGGCTGTAAGTACCCTAACCCACCCCCTCTCCCCCCTAACCCTCCCTTAGTGGTGCCTAATTCTAACCTCCCCCCAGTGGTGCCTAACCCTAACCCCCCTTCCCACACCCTAAACCTGCCTAACCCTAACCTATTTCCAGTTGTGCCTAACCCTAACCCCCACTGCTTGTAGCCTAACCATAACCCTCCCAGGGAAGGGAGGGCTGCCCAACCCTAATAATCCCCTGGGGGCCCTAAAGCTAACCCTCCCCCCCCAACTCGCGGCTAACAGTTAACATGCCCCGCTTACCTTCATTCGGGATGGCGGGTGTCGGGATTTTGGCAACAGGCTAAAGATAGGCGTCAGGATTTCAATGCCTATCATTAATCCAGAGTCAGGATTTCGATGGCTGGCATCCTGGCCACCGGTAAATGAACTATGGCCCTGATTCAGACCCACTCGCGAGCGGCTGTTCGCTCGCAAGTGGGTCGATGTTCTGCACTGAGCATGCGCACGACGGAGGGAGCTCCGTCGTGCGCATGCGCCAGACACGACGAGCGAAGGAAAGTCCTTCGCTCGTTGTGTCTGATCAAAGGGGGCGTGCTGTCGATGTTGATTGACAGCACGCCCCCTTTGGTGGGCGTGCCGGGGGCGTGCCTCCCTGACGGGGGCGTTCCCACGGGAACGCCTCCCGTCAGAAGCCGGCCCACTGACATCACTAGTGATGTCAGTGGGAGTGATTTTGGCTCTGATAGAGCCAAAATCACTCCGGAGCTTGCGGTTGAAAACCTCAACCGCAGGCTCCGGCTCGCAGTTTCGATGGTCGCGATGGTCGTGACCATCGCGGCCATCAAAATGCACGCTCGTATGGGCTGTGGGTGGTGACCCACAGCTATACGAGCGTCCAGGAGGACGCTCCATTTTTATGGAGGGCGGCCCTCATTCAGAGCGTGCGCTCTGCTCAGAGCGTACGGCTCTGAATCAGGGCCTATATCCCTAAAAGTCCCTCCTTCGTTATCGGGCACATAGGAGAGTGGAGGGAGAGAGTGTGGGACTGTGGGCTGGAGCACTGTAATAGGAAAACTGCCATTAGTATGTCGTAAGGGCGCCATTAAGATGCCATTAGGACCAGGAGGAGTAAGTAGAAGTGGAAATAGTTTTTAAATAGTACCTGGAGCAGGTGCCGGGTGGAAAGAGTGACTCAGGCATTCTCATTGTCAGTGTGTTTGTTTTGTTTGTCAAACACACTGACTACACACACAGACAAACACACTGACTACACACACAGACAAACACAGTGACTGCACACACACACAGTGACTGTACACATACCACACACACACAGTGACTGCACACACTGACTACACACACAGACAAACACACTGACTACACACGCAGACAAACACACTGACTACACACACAGACAAACACAGTGACTACACACACTGACTACTCACACAGACAAACACAGTGACTGCACACACACCACACACACACAGTGACTGTACACACACCACACACACACAGTGACTGCACACACTGCATTGCAAACAAACAGGCTTTGTGTGTGGTGCTGTTGATTGCTTTTTTGTTGTTTGTTTAAGTGAACCTTCTCCTTTTTTTCCTCTAGGAAATCTATCAGTGCAGTATACTACTGTATATTGTTTACTTGTCCAAAAATATACTCTACTGTGTCTGAGGCTGCTGCACCCCAAGGAGAGCTCTTTGTTTTGAGTTTTTTTCCAGTTATACAAAAAAAAAATAATTCCCCTGTTATTTTCTAAAACAAAACAACCTGCAGTATTTTCTAATTAAACTTAAAAATGATATTATGTATGAGGTGTGTGTTCAGACAAGTGATGCAGCGTATATAATTACTATTATGTGTTTGGTGGTATCCCCCGTCATCTACACTACAAAACAATTCTCACAAAGGAGACCTGTTCCTCCTAGTGCGTAAAAACAATTGCCAGTGTTTGTGTAAAAAAAAAAAATGCAATTACTGAAAAATATTTGCATACAGTACTGTGTTTTCCTTCCAGTGTAAGCAACATTGTGTGCGGTGCTGTCCCCCCATCATATGCACCCCAAAACAAATCTCACATGTAAAACACTATTTCTTGGCTGGTGTCAAAAATTAAACCAATCATGGTCCAGGAGATGGAAGAGCAGGAGCAGCAACCAAGTACTAGTGCTGTGGCTGCTGCCAGTCATGATAGTACTTCAACATCTACTAAAGGTGGTCAAGGGAAAAGAAGGTTTAAGAAAGGGCACCTGAAATCTAAACAATATTTCACAATCTTAAAAAAAATTTCACCTCTAAAAATAAAGAGAATATTAAGCTGAAAAAATGTTAAATTGGCATGCACCACACGCAGTGACAAGGAAAGGCTCAGACCATGGGCTTCCTTTGCAAGTGGTGGTCCTGCTAATGCTGTTTCATGTCCTAGAATGTCTATTACGGAAGTTGGGGCCAAACACAGTCAGGCATCTTCTATAACCTTGCAGGTAAATCCTTCTAGATCTGAGTCTAGAGGTGTCACCTTTTAAATAGGCAAATCAGTGAACAAAAAAGAACACTAAGGCTGAAGAACAAACTGTGTGTTCACAAACTTCACAGATTCCTGAGGAGAGTCTAAGGGCATCCACGAGTGCTATGTGTGAGTCTGACATTTCTGATCCTGTAATTGTAGATGAGCCTCCTTCCACCATTTCTGCACCCTTTGCAAATGTGAGGATGATTAGTGATAAAGGTAACGCTGATGACATAGAAATTGAGGATTCTACAGTGGTAGTGCAACAGGATGAGGGGGATATTTGTGTATTTGACGCTAATGAGGATGTTAATGATGAATGTGCTGGACAAGAAGAAGTTGATAAGAAGATGGCAATTGACCAAAAGAGCCTCTTGTTTAATGTGGAATAATTTTTGCTCAAATCCTAACAACATTTGTCAAGCCATCTGTACAGGCCAAAGTAAGTGGAGGTAGGGACATAAACCATCTAGGAACCCCCTTCCTGTTACGTCATTTGCAGCGAGTTCATGCAAATTATTTGGGAAAATGGCAAAAATTCGGTAAATTAATAACAACTACAAGTAATCCAGCATCAGCTCCCAGCACATGCAATCGCTGCCAACACCTATCATGTATCTCCCCAATAATGATTGGAGGTAGTTCTCCTGCATCCAATTTGTGAAAGCTGTCTCCTTCCCTATCCAAGATTCCCCAGAAGAATCCTTGCACGCTAGGGTTGCTGCTATCAGGGGTGAATCTTCATCACAGAACGGGACCAAGAAGACTAGTAGTTTCAAACTACAAATGACAGTGAAACAATCATTTGCAAGAGGAAGCAAGTATGACAGCTGCCATCCTGTTGCTCAGTGGGTTACTGAAGCCATGATGGCTATGCTAGTATTAGATCTGTGTCCAATATCCACTATCAATGCATCTGGTTTTAGACACTTAGTTGAGGTCATGTGTCCCAGCTACCAAATTCCATCTTACCAGAACACCAATTCCTCACTTGTACCAGGACGTTAAAAAAGTATTTTTTGGCCTAGAAAATGTCATTGTATCCACTTAACTACAGATCTGTGGACAAGCGGTAATGGTCAAACTAAAGATTACATGACTGTGACAGCAGACTGGGTAGGTGTATCGACTTCAACAGAAACTGTATCTAAAACACAACACCAGCTCATTCACAGACAGGCTACTCTCTGTATCACCGGCTTCACTAAGAGGCATACCGGTGTCAACCTGTTGGAAAAGATCAGGAATGTTATAGCAAAATGGATTACCCCGCTATGACTCTCATCAGGATTTGCCATGTCCGACAATGCAAGTAACATTATACAAACATTACAGCTGGGTGAATTTGAACACATACTATGGTCAGAATTTCTTAAAAAATGACAGGTGCGTGCAGGACATGCTGTCTGTGGCTGAAAAAATTGCTGGGCACTTTAGGCATTTAGCAACTGTATGTAGGTGATTGCAGCGGCTGCAAAAATGGTTCAATTTGCCACCAACTGAAGCTAGAGGTAGTAACTAGGTGTAATTCCACCCTATATACAGTATGCTTCAATGACTGGAGAAATAGTAAAAAGTCATCCAAACCTACAACTAACCATGACATAGGAAGACAAGGGGAAATGTATTGAATACTCCTCCATTTTATGCAAGATACTAAAACCATTTGTAATAGTAACCAATATAATAGTCTAGCTATTGCCAGCCTTAATTAGGTGATTCTGTTAGTTAAACTACTGGATAATGTTAATAATATTGTATGGAAAAAAACAGGCCTATATTACATGAATTTTTTAAAATCAGTTTTAAAGAAAACCAATACCGAACCAAAAACCAAAACACGGGGTCACGGGGGTCCGCACACATCTCTAGTTTAAAGTGTTGGTTGCAATAAAGTCTTATTTCCTGTTTCATTGTCCAATTATATTTCTCATGCAGTAGGAAAAGTTTCTAAATATAAATGTTTCCAGTAAGACCTATTTTGCAGTAAGTGGGTTCATAAAGAATGGATATGAAGTCCCAGCGGCTGAATAGTCGCCTGTTCATATCCTGACGCCATCAGCCCGAAGGGAGAAGATCCCGACAGGGCAGGTAAGTAGCTTATCCCTACCTCTATCCCCCCTAACCCTCCCTTAGTGATGCCTAACCTTAACCTCTCCCCGGGGGTGCCTAACCCTACCCCCCCTACTGCACCCGAAACCTAACCCTCCAGGAGGAATGCCTAACTCTAACCTCACCCTGGGGGTACCTAATGCTAACCCTAATCCTTGGGGTGCCTAACGCTAACCCTTATCCTTGGGGTGCCTAATGCTAACCCCCAAGCCTAACCCCACTACGACCCTAAACCTTACCCTCCCCCTCGGATAACGCTAAAGGCGCCCTGGACTTACATCGTTCAACGTGTCATCCTTCGGCATTCCGGCGTCGGGATTAAGATAGGCATTGGTAATTTGATGCCTATCTTAACTCCCTTTTCGGGATTCAGATGTCGGTATTGAGACCGGCGGTCTCATAACTACATCCCGGTCTGTAACTAGTGGGTTAAATAATTAATTGCTACATGGGCATATAGGTTGTAACACATATACCCTCTGCTAGGTCCCATTAAGGTTTGAAAAGGACATTGTATTCATGTAGTTGTAGTCTATGCAAAGACTGGTCAGATTACCTTTGGTGATAAACAAGACATAAATTGAGGGGCCCTAACTTGTACCTGTCATTATTAGTAGATGTATAATGAGCCCTTAATACCTTATATGGTGTTACTTGTAGACAGTTAGCCACATTCCAGTGGGGTCATCATTGTAAGATGTGTAGAGACGCTAAGCATTATGGGTTACTGAGACTTTACACAAAGGGTCTTTGAAACAGAGTTTATCTCCAGACATTTTAGGATACGTCATAACTGTATTTCTTTGTCCGAGTATATCTTAGTGCTTACAGAGCATGTGACAGATATAAGATTGGTCCATACTATGTTGTACCAATCAGTGCTTGGCACCCCGTATGTAACCAATATGGGCTTAATATCCGGAAAGCCAACACCCAGACTATGGTATATAAATCAAGACACAGTCAAAGGCTCTTTGGCTCATGTATGGACCTGAGACTGCAGTAGGGTGCCTGCAATGTAAATTGAACTGCCTGGGTGTTATTGAAACGAGGGTTCCCCAGATGTAGTACATCTTATGTTGAAGATAATGAATCATTGGTGTCATCTGAATATATAGACAAAAGTTGAGTATACTGTATAATTTGGATGTTAATTGTTTGTTTGTTACTTGTAAATAAAGTGTGTTAATTTGTAATCACTGAAATGGTCACGTCTGTAACTATTCATTTCGATCAGAGTGAAACCCACCGTTCTGCACGGTCCATAAGTCTATAGCTCCTGAATGCAGTGCTTACCTAAAGGTTCCTGGTGGCTGTTAGTGCGGATCCCCTGCTCTGATAGTGTCAGTGTTTCCTAGCAAGGTACAGAAGATGTCTATGCAGGTGCTGCATATCCTTCAATAGAATGAAGAAACTACTAGTAATGAAACATACAGTAGTAGGAGCACAGACTGGTTCCGGGGTGTATCTTTAATGGGTGCAGGGTGTGTGGTACACATGGGCTCTGCATCGTCGGGTCTTCCAGCGCTGCTCAAATGCCGGAAACTGGCCGCAAGTAGACTCTGGGCACACTCTAGTGCCCAGAGTCTACTGATTCTACGGTGCCTGGGCAGCCGCGTCAGTGATGGGGATGCAGTCTGGCCCCCTCCTCTCTAAAGACACCCCTGGACTGATTAGTGGTGACTCTATAGTGTGGGAAGCTGTACACTGGGGAGGAAGGAGTCTGGGGCAGGGGGAGGTGTCAAACAGGGGCTGCACCCCCATCTCACACTGGCTCCATGATGTGGGACATTATACACTATGCAGGTTACATATATCTGTGCACATCACACAACCAAGAACAGTAGTACATTACATGAGATCTGCATTATTGTGTACCGTTTGCTGGCTGTAAATGACCCACATGTCACACCGTACCTAATATTTGTTAACATCTTTTTCAGCTACATTTAGTGATCCAAAAATAAAAACTACCCAATCATCAGTGACAGAGGGCGATGAGATGACTCTGACCTGTGACACAAGACGTAACCTGGTCACAGCTACTACAGGACTACAGTTTGCTTTCTACAGAGATGTGTGGAATGTGTGGACTGTGCAAACATTCGGCGCATCAGCTACATACACAGTTACATCAGCTAAGGGGGAGGATTCTGGGGATTATTCCTGTGCGGTGAGATCTCCCAGCAATACAATGATCAAGAGGAGCAACGTGTTATCTATACAGATAGGTGAGTGTGTGATACTGATATCATATGTCTGTGTACTCCCCAGCATTACATAGGGCAACATCAGGACACAAATTGTATACAACCCCCTCCACAGAGCCACAGTAACATTTATACAGACCGTGCCCCCAAATGGGAATTCCCAACTTTTGATTCTAAAAAATCATGGCTGCCATGTCATATATGGGACAGCTGGTTATATACTGTGTGTGTCCATATAGTTAATTATAGGAAATATATATTGATTTTTTATACCTGTTCACCAACCGGCAGTGTGATATATTCCGTGTTATTTTTGTGAAATTGTAACACAAGCAGTTAGAGCAGATGGCATTTAGGTCACTGCAGGCAGCATACAAGGCAAAGGTCAGTGCAGGCAGCATACAAGGCAGAGGTCAGTGCAGGCAGCATACAAGGCAGAGGTCAGTGCAGGCAGCATACAAGGCAGAGGTCAGTGCAGGCAGCATACAATGCAGAGGTCAGTGCAGGCAGCATACAAGGCAGACGGGAGGTCAGGAAACGGGCTGAGAGGGATTATTGGAGCATGGAAACACTAACATATAACAAGTATAACCAGCACTGTACTAGTGATGAAGGCTGCTATTTAATAAGCTGGTTCCAAAGAGATTCAGGCCCAGGAACAACCACCAGATGACATATAAGGAAAGGGTCCAACAGCATAGGACAAACCAAAGGGCTGAAACAGAGAAAAGTCACAACAGCAGGAAATCAGTCACCAAGTGAAAAATCTATAATCTGTTATTAATTATAATGAGGAACAGGGCAATACATTATGTAGTGATGTCATACTCCTCGATCTTTGCTTATGCAGCTATTCTTATGCCAAACTCCATGGGTTGGGGAAGCACATTTTCAGTGGGTACAGTGATTGCTAGGAGGACGTGGGGTGATGTGAGAGTAATCATGGTAAGTACCGTGCTGGGTGTATATACACACACACCACTCCTGTATGCAGCAGCCGGTCACACAGAGACACGAAACCCACACCAAGCATGTTACAGGCCTCTCTCCCAGTAGACAGATCAGTGAGCACTGCTGGACACCGGACCTTGTTTATCATCTCCAACATAGTAACTGGGGAACACAAGGACATTACTCCTTATAGAGGAAAGCAAGTAATATGGGGTAGAGAATAGGATTACAGTGATGTCTATATGGGGTTCTTCTTCCTGTTATTTTTTGTCTCTCTAGCTTGTGTCTGAAACTAGGAACTCCTATACTTGTACTCTCTATATTATTATACCTTATACGGGATGGTAACTCAAGCACCTTAGCGGTGTAACAAACAATGGGCCTGATCAGAGATCCGACGATGAACATATATCTCCGATTGTTTGGGGTCTGCGTCTGCACAGGACCAAATTTGCGCAGGATTTCTAGAGGGGGGAATCCAAATGCTTGATTTTAAAGCGAGTGTGGCCAGCCCATGAAGAGGGCGTAATCAGCACTTAACAAGCTATAATTTACAGTATACGAAGTACAGTATAGTGTACGTAATCATTCTGACATATACAGGACCAGCAATCAACGTAAGCCATTATATGCAAAACTAGGACCATCCTGTCTGAGATGAGCACCATTGGGATGCAATCGGGAAACCGACTGTCTTAATTCCGACAGCCGGCTTCCCGATTGCTTTATCCCGGCGTGGGATAAAGGACCGGCGTCTATATCTAGACGCCTGTCATTTACCCGACGCCGGGCGCCGCCAGCGGACAGCCGCGGGGGGAGGGTTAAGTTTAGGGCACCCGGGGGGGACTTAGAGTTAGGCACTCCCCCGGGAGGGTTAGGGTTAGGCTAGGGGGAGGGAGGGTTAGGCACCCCCGGGGGGGACTTAGGGTTAGGCAGTGGGGAAGGGAGGGTTAGGGTTAGGCACTTAGAGGGGGGATTAGGGTTAGGCACTTGGGGGGAGGTTAGGGTTAGGCATCCCTAAGGAGGGTTAGGGGGTTAGGTTAGTAGATACTTAC